>BROG01000218.1:600000-1017284 GCA_030159075.1 Atrina japonica | reverse complement strand
ACTTTGCTGTAGAGTTGCATTTATCCATTTTAAAGGTGCTTTTTTACTTTTTTTTTTAAAATCATGACTTTTTTCAACAATTAAATGTATGTATTGTACTAATGAATAGCATCTAATGCATTTCTTTCCAAAATAATGTCTTCCAACTAACTTATCGCCAATTGTCTGACCCGTGGCTCTAAATGTGCATTTTGACGTCATTGGATCGTGACGTCGCAATGGAACAAATGTTTGACCGGCCATTTAATTGTGACTTCATAGTGGAAAAGTCTGTCAAAGGTCAGACTTCTGACAGGTCTGTTCCGTGCCAGCCTTCCCCGAAAGGTCAATTAAGATACACGGGGTGACAAAGAACTTTTCCATCTATATAACTTCACACAAAAACTATAACACCTCGTGTAGACATATGTCGTGTCACGTAGTTCTTAGTGATTTACATTGCCTTAACCCCATGTAATTACGTTTACTTCTCAAAAAGAAGAATATTGCGGTCTTTGAAAGAGACATGCGGGAGACGAGTGAGAAATCAAGATGCAGAGATGAATAGCATTTGCATACATTAAAGGAATGAAACATTACAAAATGTTATCATCTAAATTGCAAACAGGTGAACATGTACACCTAGCTTACCGTGTATTGTAATCCAGTGACGTTTTCAGAAAATGTTCACGTGGAATATGTGTACTCTACGAACGAACTTGTCAATATTTTCTTATCTAATGTCGGTTGTTTCTAAATCTCGTATCTTATATACATAGCTAAGATCAGAAATCAAACTGATTAATCAACAATGTACGACATTGCATTTTATTAGATATTAAACTTTCACAATACCTGCGTGATATGACTTCTCTAAAAGTTAAAATATGATATTTTTACACAAACTTTAACGCACCGACATGATCTTACAAAATTATTCAATATTCAACTGCAAGCTCATTTTATCATTTTGACTAAACAATTGTTTATAAAAAAATCTCCAAGAAGGCATGACTGCGTAGGAACACACCTTTTTAGTACATTTTCAAAATTTGTTGGGTCTCATAAATATTTTTTCTATCAAAGCAAATGAAAAATACATTTAGTATGATATTTTTCAAACTGATTTAATTTGATATTTATAAAGTTATTATTCAAAATTGCAACATTCAAATCCGTATTTACAATTGTATTGAGCAATGTGCAGTTGTAACATAAATCGCGTGTGATTTCACCTTAAAATAAATTAAAGTAAGTTGAACTTTGGTATTGGGTAAATTTGGTGACGTTGTGTCCCTAACGAGTGACAGTAACTTCCGCCTTTAAGTAGTATATGTTTATGTTTCTATTGACAACTAAACCTTAAATTGTATCAACATTATGCTTCCACGAATGTTTATGTAAATCACCACGTAAATTTATCAATATCAGAATATTCAAATTTGACTTTCTTGCCACTTAGATGTAATCTTAAACAGTATCAACCTAATATCAATGGCTATTCATATACAGAATTCCTCAAAGCTCTTATTTCGACACCATGAGTAATAATTGAGGATCATATTGTCCCGTCCATAGCAACATTTTATGGAACAAAATATGATTGAAAATATTTGTAAAATTCGTTGAAACACCTTTCAGTTAATAAATATGGAGTCAGACCGTTGGGGTTTACTGCTGATCCAAATTTATTGATAATTTGTTTAGTAAAACATTAAAGTAAATATTAGATATATGGACTTAAGATACAAAATATTATACACTTAAATATTAAATATATGGACTTAAGATATATAACATTATACACTTACCTCTACATCATCTATTTGGGATTTCACGATGTGATGGACTTTCAAGTTAAACTTGTAACGATGTTACGTCTATACACATTGACAAATTTAAGCAAATCGTTGGTTTACCGGACTAGGGGATCGACATTTAACATTCTTCTACAAATCCTATAAATGAAATGATGTTTTATGATAAGAGTTGAGTACTAAACAAATAAAATCCTACACTTGAATTGAATTGAGTCATAAATCAGGCGCACACTATACGAGCCCGCAATGTAGGTAAACAGCAATATGTAAACTTGACCGAAATAATAAACGTTAAGCTTAGGGACTTCTCATTGGATGTATTCACAACAAAATATTGTAAATGTGCAAATTTACGCGTGGTGGTAATTTACACAAAATATGCGAAGAAGAGTTTTTCGTGTAAATTACGCCCTCCCTCCCCGCATACCAGTTCCACAGTTTTGCAAAGAACTATCGTTTTACACAGATCTGTTCACAGTAATGTGTGGCATCACGTAAAAACGCACGTTGGGTATGCATAAGAAAATCGCTGACAACACGTGGGAAATTTTACGTTTACAGTACAGCATGGTTGTTCAAATCAATGGAATTGTTTGATAAATTATCTAAACTGTTTGATGATATTTTCACCAAACCTAGCCTTTTCACCAAACTCGATAGGTTTCTATATTACGTTTGTGAGCAGCAATCCATTGGTACATTTTTACTTTAATACAGAAAATACATTTGTTTGCGCGTGGGAGTAATTTCCACTAAATACGCTATAAAGAGTTTTTTCGGGTAAGTTACCCCCTCCCTCCCGGCGTACCAGTCCCACAGCTTTGCTAAGAACTATCGTTTATTACAGGACTGTTCACAGTAAGTTGTAGTATCGCGTAAAAATACACGCGTAGGGTTTCCGAAACGACTTCTCAATAAACTACTTACACAAGGTTATGTTGTTGAATGCTTGAAATCGTCATTAAAGAAGTTTTATGGTCGATACGGGGATCTTGTTAAACAACACGAAGTCCGCCTTTCAGGAATATTACATAGTATTCTGGAGCCCGGCCACAGACAGTGACTCTCTTTCGCCAATCATATATAAAAGTAACTAATGACAATTTTATCGAACTTCACCTATTCACTGAACTTGAGAGGTTTCCTGTAACATTTGAGATGGGTGTAATATGCTGGCAAAGGACGCTGACTCCTTCTGGACACCTGGTCCCATCACGTTTGGGATTGCAATATTGCTCTTCATGTTGAGACCATTTGTATATTTTATCTGTAGTATTCTTAAGGACTTAGAATTTCGATTGTCCTTTGGTACTTCTTCATTTCTACTTTGCATTACATTCTGCTCGCCGTGATTTAGTGGTAGAGTGATGGTTCGTAAGCAGTAGATATCGGGTTAGATCGGATTGAAAACTTACGCTCTTTCAAACGCGGAACTTATGTCTTAGTTTTTCAACAGTTTTTTAAATGTTGAAAGCTACATTGTTAAATCAATTGACCGATTTAGTAAACGGTTTCGACATGTGTTTATAGCTGACTCGCACATAGATCTGCTAATTCATAAAGCTTTTTTTACAACTAGTAATAAAGTAATCCAAATAAAGATTATTGTAAATAATCTACATTTAAAGCACTTGTCTCGTATTTCTAAATTTATAATCGGCTTTCAGAATTCAAACTACTCAACAAAACAGGTTTAGTCAAATTTGCTATAGAATAAGAAAAACATGTGCATTTATGGTACGTGTATAACCAAATGCACTTGCAATATAATGGTTACAACTTTGCATTTAATATGATTTCTACCATAAATTGTGTTGTTATATCACTCTCCAGCAGTTGTATAAACGAAGCTGCATTTAGTTAAACATACACAATTAAACAATAGGGCTGAGAAATTAACATTTGACCCCGCAGTACTACTGTTATGAAAAAAAAATTGCCTACTCGGAAAATGCTTGTACATGAGGGTGCATCAGGCTTGTTGCCGGCGATGTTATAAAACGTTATTGGAAGGAAAGGGTAGTCTTGGCACATATAATCGCCGGCGACAATATGTGCAGTGTGAAATTGCATATATTGTCGGCGGCGACAATATGTAGAGAGGCGACATTATATGCTACAACAAGGGGATGCATTATTGAAATCTCTAACAATATTGGGTTTCCTACCTTTGACATATTGTAGTTATCTGGAGAAATTTTGACTGAAGCGAGATCAACATGTTTGATGTCGTCGCGAACGTTCTAGTCCGATGGCGTCTAAACATGATGTAGACTAATGTTCCATACTACACAAGTATTCAATTGTGGCAGAAACAGATTTGTTGGTTGATTATTATCTTTATCTAATTTTTCAGTGAACCTGGTGGTTTTTTCAAATTTTGAAATAAACTAACTCGAGTTAGATAAACATGATAATCAACTAACACTCGTTAGTAGTAGTTGAAGTAGAAACATCCCCAGTATTGGCAGTAGATCTAGCTGTAGAACTGGAAAGTAAAAATGAAAATTGAAATCAATCACTTGACTAAAATTTGCAATATTTTACTATTTGGTGATTAAATAAGCAGCAAAATGAATAAATTTAAAAACAGTTTTATCGCTAACGTCTATGTACGACAATTCAATGCTAGTGTTTTTGTTATCTCTATTAAAGTGGTTACACGACTAACACGTGAATATTCCAGATGTCTGTGCATGTAAACTTACAAAAGTCCTGTGTGGTGAAGTTTGTTATCTTTGACACAGAATCATAGAGGTCTCCAAGCAAATTATAGAGATCACACAGCAGGCTCTACAAAATGAAGACATTGATACTAGTTCTGTTTGCAGCATGTTTATGTAAGTACTATAAATACTTTATACTTTACTTTACTTTACTATATTTACTTTCATATCTTGTCACGTTAAGCAATTTTCGGTATTGTATTGGTTGTATGTGAGCACAGCAATTTGCAGCAATTCGAACAATTTATACAAACCTTATAAAGAAAACTATGTTTCTCGAACGTTTGGCTATTGAAGCCTTCATCGGAAAGCAGAAACCGTTATTTGACTATGTAACATCTAGTTCCATTTTGAAAGTAAAACAGCCTATATTTCCATATATTTCTATATGGTTTATGTAATTTACATAAAAACCTATAAAGTATCTGCGACGCAATTACTCATCCCAGTGTGTCATTGTCTTACTGAGCCATTAAGTCATTTTTCCGTACCTTTGTCAGCGTCTGGATGGGTGACGATCTGATGTGATGTGCTCGGTCGACCATCGGCACGTTACTAGTACATTTGGTGGCAGTATCCTGATATCCAGGAGATATAGCTGAAGGACATAGTGTAAGGTGTGGATTGCAGGTTAAATCCACGAAGCTTCGGAACGAAGCTTGTCGGTGGATGGAGTAGTATAATAGTCATTTATATAGGCAGATAAAATGTCTTGTCCAACGGCTAACTTTTGTGGCTGGACGGTTAACGTCCATGTACTGAAGTTAAGCAACGTCGAGCGCCACATTCGACCAGTACGTGTATACCTTCAACTCATTAATCTCTGAAACGCAATGGACTCTTCTGTAAATCATTGACTTAGACCATTCCAAATATGTCTTAAGGGGTGAATGGGTTAAGAATGCTTGACAAACACATATGCTCTATCATTAATTCGACAAGAAATATTTCCCCATTTGAATTTGAATTTTTGAGTTTTGAATAGTGTTTTATGCCATACTCGACAACTTTTAAGTTATATGGTGGCGTCCAGTTTTTAAAGGTGGGGGAGAGGACCCAATTACAATGAACACGGGAAGGGACTACCTACCTTCCTCAATAAAACTATCAAAAATCAGTTTAGGTTCCAGTGGGACTCGAACCTGCGCTGACCAGAAGTAAGAGACTTTATAGTTCTCTCAAGTTTGAGTGATAACACGTCATAATTCTGTTGCCACATATAGGAGTTATTTCTGTTTATATCAACAGGGAAGATTTTATCAGTCGCAATAGCATGTACTATGTAAAGGCATAAATACACGAAAAGGCCTCCGTAGGCCGAGTGGTTAGAGCATCAAGGTTTATACCATAACGTCTTTCACCTATAGACAGCACAGGACAAAGGACCATAATACAAAGAAGGAGGACATGTAACACCCACTCACCCACTCTGGTCCAGTCTTAACCTTTCCAAAAGGCAATTCATGGATCTGAGATATTATTGTAAGTTTCACAAAACAAAACAATTGAATATAGGGACGCTGACTTCTTCGGACAGCTTATAATGGTCATATAGTGTCTGTGCCAACAGATGATAAATATATGAAATGAGAGTTGACTTGAGATCCTAAACTTTTGTTTTGCTTTGTCATATGAAGGAAAGATAACAGTGGATGATTTCTGTTCCTAATTTTGTTAAATTCAAAGATCTTGGCATTCAAAGACTTTCCTTTGCTCCCAAACAGATGTACAAATTAGATTCAGTTAGGTCACAGCTTTTTGTTCCATTTTCAACAGTGTACTAAATTTCGATACTCACCTCACAAATTTCATTCAACGAAAGTTTTTTAACACATCATAATGTCCATTCACCTCATCCTCTATGCAAGTCTCTTTTCGGCTTGAGCATTTATTGTAATAATGCTAAACTACAAAGTGAGGTGTGATAACGCTGAACTAGAAAGCAAGGTGTGATAACGTTGAATTAGGAAGTGAGGTGTGATAATGCTGAACTAGAAAATGATGTGTGATAACGCTGAACTAGACAGTGAGGTGTGACAACGCTGATTTAGAAAATGAGGTGTGATGAAGCTGAACTAGAAAGTGAGGTGTAATAACACTGAACTAGAGTGAGGTGTGATAACGCTGAACTAGGAAGTGAGGTTTAATCATGCTAAACTACAAAGTGAGGTGTGATAACTCTGAACTAGAAAGCAAGGTGTGATAAAGTTGAATTAGGAAGTGAGGTGTGATAACGCTGAACTAGAAAGCAAGGTGTGATAACGTTGAATTAGGAAGTGAGGTGTGATAATGCTGAACTAGACAGTGAGGTGTGACAACGCTGATTTAGAAAATGAGGTGTGATGAAGCTGAACTAACTGAACTAGAGTGAGGTGTGATAACGCTGAACAAGGAAATGAGGTGTGATAAAGCTGAACTAGAAAGTGAGGTGTGATAACGCTGAGCTAGAAAGTGAGGTGTGATAACGCTGAATTAGAAAATGAGGTGTGATGAAGCTGAACTACAAAGTGAGGTGTGATAACGCTGAACTAGAAGCTGAAGTGTGATAACGCTGAACTAGAACGTGAGGTGTGATAACGCTGAACTAGAAAGTGAGGTGTGATAACGCTGAATTAGAAAGTGAAGTGTAATAACGCTGAACTAAAAAGTAAGGTGTGATAAAATTGAAAAACGAATGATTCTTTTTACATAATTACTGCATAGTTGCTTTTATATAGCGAAAATAAATACCCGTGAATACTTTATACTTATGAAGTATCAGAAAGATAGTTTGCAATTAATCTTACGCGAAATTTAATACCCGTGAATAAGTGCCTTTCAGAAAAATGCGAAATCTTCTCCCCGTGAAATTAAAAAACTATACAGTATACAAATATTATATATTAATTGATATTTGATATACGAATATGTTACTTTATATCTTAAATTTTGCAGTTTTTTAAATATCTACTTTAGGTTGTGTATGGAGTTGTTTTCACGACTCTGAATGTCATATGAAATGTGATAGTGGTAAATCTCCTATGTGTAGCGATATAGGGTACTGTCGTTGTGGAGGTAGGTACAAAAACCGTTATTCTGTCCTGTCCGTTCATATACAATTCTGGCGTCTTCTAGATGCCTTTTCATACCGCAATGCTTTTTGTAAACTATACTATTATACATAGATATACATATACATATAGATACACACACAAATATATATATATATAAATATATATATGTGTGTGTGTGAGAGAGAGAGAGAGAGAGAGAGAGAGAGAGAGAGAGAGAGAGAGAGAGAGAGAGAGAGAGAGAGAGAGAGAGCATATTATTTTAATGGTCCCAGGGTTTGGAAGCTCTGGTTTTACCACTGTATGTGTTAACTGAATAACTACACCAGCGGCATGGCTCTAAAATCTACAAATAATTTTATTTGAGCATAGTACCTTTTAAAATATGTTAAAATTCAAAATTGCGTCTATTTGTACCCATTGCCATTAATGATATTGTAAGTGTTATTTCAACTATTATTATAATTAAATGAATTTTTCACATTGAAGTTGGTGAAATATTTGCCATTTAATCATAACCCCCTCCTTGTTCATATTAATCTTGTGAATAAATCCATCAGTTTTAATTTTTAGTAGTAGTAGTAGTAGTAGTAGTAGTAGTAGTGGTAGTAGTAGTAGTAGTAGTAGTAGTAGTAGTAGTAGTAGTAGTAGTAGTAGTAGTAGTAGTAGTAGTAGTAGTGGTAGTAGTAGCAGTAGCAGCAGTAGTAGTGGTAGTAGTAAAAGTAGTAGTAGTAGTAGTAGTAGTAGTAGTAGTGGTAGTAGTAGTAGTAGCAGTGGCAGCAGTAGTAGTAAAAGTAGTAGTAGTAGTAGCAGTAGTAGTAGAAGTAGTAGTAGTAGTAGTAGCAGTAGTAGTAGTAGTAGTAGTAGTAGTAGTAGTAGTAGTAGTAGCAGTAGTAGTAGAAGTAGTAGTAGTAGTAGTAGCAGTAGTAGTAGTAGTAGTAGTAGTAGTAGTAGCAGTAGTAGTAGTAGTAGTAGTAGTAGTAGTAGTAGTAGTAGTAGTAGTAGTAGTAGTAGTAGTAGTAGTAGTAGTAGTAGTAGTAGTAGTAGTAGTAGTAGTAGTAGTTGTTAAACTGAAAATATAATTTTTTTTTTTTTTTTTTTTTTTTACAAGGAACAAACATTATCCGGGATGAAAATTTCCATGTATAGAATATATATTTTGACTATTCTCGATTTATGTCTGCAGAGTGCAAAAGCAACTATGATTGCCACACAAAAGGCTCTTGTAACCTTGGACATGGCACCTGGCGTTGTATCCATAGTTTGTGTCAATGCTATATCGTTTAAGGTTTGTATAACACGTTTCGTCATATAACAAGCATCAAGTCTTTTGATTTTTCGACTCTTTACACAACAATCCCTCATCAAAAACTCAAAAACAGATTAACATCTATTATACAAAACTCTTTTGCATAGAAAAATGGAAGTCGCAGATATAAATATTTGGTGTTAGGTCATGAAGAACCTTATTTTGTTAAGGAACACTGATTCCAATAACAAGTAAACTGAAGACGATATTATCAAGATTCTGGGGTTTCTAGTAGACAACATCCTCGTGGTTTTTGCGGGAAAAGTTTTCCAACAGATTGTCGGCATTCCAATGGGTACCAATTGTGCACCTCTCTTGGCTGACATATTTTTATATTCATATGAAGCGGAATTTATGCAGTCTCTGCTCTCCAAAGGACACAAACAGTTAGCATCTCGGTCCAATTTTATTTACAGGTATATCGACGATGTTCTGTCCATAGATAATTCAGAATTTCAGAATTACCTCGGCCAGATGTATCTTGTTGAGCTAGAGATCAATGAGACGACAGAGACCAACACATCTGCTTCTTACCTAGATTTACTCCTATCGATTGGAAAAGACGGTCAACTCCACACATCCCTCCATGACAAACGAGACGATTTCAATTTCAATATCAGAAACTTCCAGTTTCTAAGTAGTAATATTCCATCTTTTCCTGCCCATGGCGTTTTCATTTCACAACTTATACGTTATGCCAGGGCATGCTCTTCTTATGAATGTTTTATTCTGAGAGCTAAACGACTAGCAAATAAACTGCTTACACAAGGTTACGTTGTTGAACGCTTGGAGTCGTCGTTTAAGAAGTTTTATGGTCGATACGGGGATCTTGTTAAACATTATGAAGTCTCCCTCTCAGAGATATTAAATAGTATTCTGGATCACGGCCACTGACAGTGACTCCGTTTCACCAATCATGCTTTTCACCGAACTTGACCTCATCACCAAACTTGACCTTTTTACCGAATCTGACCCGTTCATCGAACTAGAAAGGTTTCCATGGAACATTTGCGACGGTTGTGGCATGCCAGCAGAAGACGCTGACTCCTCCCGGACACCTAGTCTTATTCCGTTTGGGATTCGTAATTGTTCTTCATGTTGAGACCATTTGCACATCTAATTCGTCGTGTTATAATGGACTTGAGTTTTTTATTACTGATTGGTACTTCTTCAATTTTACTTTGTCTCAGGATATCATTTTTATCCTTATACTATGATTCAGATCATTTCCACACACACAAAAAAAGCAGAGCCGAACTGAATAAAGAGAGAAAAAGGAATTATAAACCACATTTTTTCAAGGATAACAGACAACGATAGAAAGAAAAGTCAAAAATGGCATTAAGAGATTAAGGAGGAACATCAGCCGTCTAGGAGAGAACACGCCAAAATATACAAGAAGCCTTCACAACACATTATTTGGTCAAATGTGAATTTTTAGAAAACCACTGTGAGCACTAAATTTATGTGAAATTAGAAATTTGAAAAAGGGCTTACATATATAAACTGTTTCTTAATATCCTTCCAGTGCCCTGTGTTTCCTATGCTTGGCAGATTTTTTTTTAAATTCCAAAAGGTCTATTAAATTCCTCAAACAAAAAATGTATCAGATTTATAAATTCGTGTTTAATGAGCTAAATAAGTCATTCAAAAGGATTAGAAAACCTCCAGGAGTACACAGTATGTTGATTGTGGACATGTGCTGACAACTATAAACAATCTGTATGACAGTTTTGGCTTACAGAAAGACTAATAGAATCACCTCCTTCCATGAGGGTATGACAAAGGAATCTCAATCCGAGGGTAAGATTCCTGAATGACACACCCGAGGCTTGTCGAGGGTTTGTCATTCAAGAATCTTATCCCGAGGATTGAGATTCCTTTGTCATACCCTCAAGGTAGGGGTTGATTATTTTCTCCCATGTCTTAAAACTACATGTCTATGTGCATCTACGCCACCCCCTACCCCGTGGATGATAGCTGATCATTTTGTACTAGTTATAAGGATAACTCCGTTTTTATGGGAGAATATGAAATCGGCATCCATTGCTAATGTCAATATAATGTAATAATACTGAACGTTTTAAAAGCATGTGTAGGAAACCTTCCATGTGCGATCAAAATATCCAAATTTATAAATACAGGCTTTATTACCTGTAGAAAACACGACTGGTGTTTAAAACGGAAGAGTCAAGCAAGACCTTACTCGGTAAGATAATGAACTTTGGATCAATATACTGCAGTTAAGTCGATCTTTCTGCATAGCCATAACCTATATGGCGGTGAAATGTTGTCAATTGTGTTAAGGGATAATACACATATATATTTATCAGTTTGCTTACACAACTTTAGTTCACATTAAACTGTACAATGCAACCCGCAAAATGAAATTAAAATTTAAGATTATTGCATAACTGAAATCATGTTTCTATTTGTCTTAACTTTGATATTAAGGTTATATATATATATATATATATATATATATATATATATATATATATATATATATATATATATATATATATATATATATATATATATATATATATATATTATATATAGATATATATATATATTAGAGGAGTTCTAAATATTGCAGTTCATTTTAAAACATGACGTCGATGCATGGAAGAAATTGAAACGTTTCATTAACCACCAAAAAGCTGTATTTCACGTCTTTGAAGCACTTGCTCACCTACAAAGCTCTTTGCTTGGCACTATTCAGTCTGTTTGAACAATGCCATACAGGTGTCGCTGCTTTTGACATCTAACCAACACAAACTAAGGATTATCTTGTTTTCTAAAATGTTTTCTTTCACAGCAGTCCATTCATGTTCAAAGAAAATTACGTCACCTGAATGTATAATGACTCGAGATCAGAAAACTGACTGTACGATGAATGGTAGTGTTCTCAAGTATGATGTAGAGCTGGAAGACATTTTTGTGATCGTTCAATTAAAAATTTTGTAATACTTTTGTGTTCTCCACTTTGGTATGTTTGTGGGTCGCTCACTTCTCAAGTTGTATTCATACTTTGTGAGACTTAATTTTATGTAATCCTAAAACGAAAAAAGAAATACCACATGCCGAAGACTAATTTTTGGTTGTGATATTAAAACTATTTTTAAATCCATTTACAACCTTAATATTGACAACGAACGAATTTACAAACAGTCAAATATCACCGACCGATCAATTTTGTACTTTGTCAGTATCATCATATCGCCATATTGATCGTACTGACAATACACTTTAAGTCATTGTGGTAAATCTTAGATTCGTTCATTTGTAACACTAATCCAGTTCATATTCTCTCTCTCTCTCTCTCTCTCTCTCTCTCTCTCTCTCTCTCTCTCTCTCTCTCTCTCTCTCTCTCTCTCTCTCTCTCTCTCTCTCTCTGTATATATGTGATTTCGAGTGCGTGTTTTCCTATTTGTTTAACATATCATTAATAACTATCCTTATAAAATCTACATTTTTCCTATTTAAGGATACTGATACAGGAGGAAGAAAGTCATGGTAATTTCACAGATGTTTCCATTATGTGCATCCAAATAAAATTTCTTTATTTCAATATACATATATCGTCGTGGAGGTAATTTAAGTCTGGGTATTGAAAATGGAAGATATGTGCAATTAAATCAATGTTTTTCTAAGTTTGTAATGTCCAGATATTCATAATGGTCTTTGCGAAATAGCAAAAATAGGCAAAGTTAACCACTGGGTGATCTATTTAGTCAACGGAAATAGAGTGGTACTTAAAGTGAGACGAAACACAAGAATGCGTGACGGTATTCTGTTGAAGATACTTTTATATCTAGGCACTGCAAAACTGTTTGAAATTAACGAGTCTGGATGCAATATATAAAATATAAAATATGACAGAATACAAGATTGAAACTTTTTGTGATTAAAACATTGCTAACTTTTAAAGCGTTTATACATTTATTTGCAAATTTAACTTTTAGAAGTAGACACCTCTGTTCAGAACATTTAGCCCATAAATTCTCAGTATCTTGATTAATTACCATAACACCATTCCCCACTTAAGATACCACTCACTAATAATACCACTTTGAGTCAGCTAGACAGGTTCCATTGTAAGTGACATAAGTTGTGTTTATAATTTTTTTTTTTTTTTTTATTACTTTTACTACTTGTAATTGATCTAGAATAACACGTAAGACCTATACATATGCATAAAAGATTTATATTCCCATTCAAGCAATTTTCACACACTATATAGAAATATACAAAAATATATTAATCTAAATAGTAAAATAGGAAAAACAACATTTAAAAAAAACCACAGTTAATGCCCCTTTAATAACTCCAACAGTGAAATGATTTAAATTGAAATGATTTAGTGTGAAAATAAAAAGCAAATAAGTGTCTCATATTATAACACATTTAAAACGGTGTTTTGTTTGAGTAGATATCAAATATCAATTTCCTCTTTAAAAATGGTTTAAAACAGTGTTTTCAAGATATATTTCAGATCAATCACTGGACTGATCTACAATGACAATCTTCCAAAATTTTAATTTCGACCGAATGGTTTGTGTCCTTAAGCCCAAAAATCCCGGGGCTGATCATTTTCCATTGGCGGTGTTTCAGCAAAGTTATGATCTGTTATATCCTTGTAGTTTTATCAGGATGTATATTACAGTTTATCATATGTATGTACCAGATACGACTACATTTGTATATGCGATACTGACACTCCCCCATGCATTAAATATTCCCGTAATGCACCCCCATGCATTAATTATTCTTGTAATCCACTCCTAGCCTGGGTTCCTGGCCCAATCATCCTTCGTCGATGCCGATATCGTTAGCATCAGTTATCCAGGATCCCAGGCTAAATGCACCCCTGTTCTGAACTCCTGATTTTTGACAGTGGACTTGTGTTTTACTATTCATAAAGGTTTTCTTTCAAATACATTTCCGTTACTTCTATTTTATTTCATTGTGATTGCATTGCAAAAGCAAGTACCTTTCTGAACTATAAGCACGTTCACATATAATTACTCTCTCTCTCTCTCTCTCTCTCTCTCTCTCTCTCTCTCTCTCTCTCTCTCTCTCTCTCTCTCTCTCTCTCTCTCTCTCTCTCTCAGACTATGTAGAATACAAAACATAAGATTAAAATTCACGATGTATTAAGTTTAATATTTCAAAATATATCAATAAAAATAAATAGAGACGATGATAGAATACATAGTAAAACATCTATCAATATCAATGAAAATAATAACTTTTAAGTAGATGCTTTGGTAGTTACGTACATTTTTATATTTCCAGGAAGAATCTTTTATATTAGTAGATGCCTTGGTAATTTCGTTAATTTCTGTCCCCCAAAATATATGCTGTTGTGCTAGTAAATATTCTGGTAGTTTCGTACATTTCTGTACTTCAAAATATAAGTTGTTGTACTAGTAAACGTTCTGGTAGTTTCGTACATTTCTATACCTCTTTACATCTAAATATAACGTTTTACATTAGTAATTCGATTTTTCATTTGCATTTATATAATCGTATTTTACTGACCCTTGTAACGAGTAAAACATTGATCATAAATCATAACAACATGTAAATGTTCTGTAAAGTTCTTGTCTGTCGTCAATGTACAGTTGAACCCAGATTTACTGAAATGGGAGGGACTGATTTTTTTTACAAATAAACCGGATTTTCAAAATAACTTTATAATACAATGAAGAAGTTTCAAATGAAGCGATATTTCAACGTAAAGGGGTTAAATATAAGTGGGTTTGACTGTAATTACATCATATCTAAAAAAAAATAACATTGTAATGTCACGTGACGATACAAACAAATTACATGTATACAGGTCAATTAGAATTACTTAAATATAAACAAAAAAATAAATAAAGTAAACCTTGATACACTCTTACATCACATTTTACGAGGACGATATTACAAATGTTTTCATTACTTTTTCGTTATATATATATATATTGGATATATTGAAATCGAAGGGGAATGAATTTTTCTTTCAAATAAACAGGATTTTCAAAATGCCCGGGTTATAATGATGATAAACAAATTTGACCGGAGAATCAAAGTCATTTCAAATAAAGCGGGATTTCAATGTAACATGGTTCAATATAAGTGAGTGCGACTGTGTATACATGTATATATGTGTCCCAAAATATTGCTGTAATCCCATGCTATAAATTAAGTGTTATTTGATCATGAGAAGAGGTCACATGGGCCTTGTCCACTCGCCTGAATCTCTGTCCTATCTGTAACATTCACAATGTGGGTTGTCCTACTCCAGAGATACCATAACCTAAAGGAAGGGAGGAAGTTGGATCATTGTCTAACCATAAACTTCCGGGTCAGGTGACCTTAAAAGCGTTTTCGTTACAAAAAGTTATTTCCAAATCCATTTTCTCGGTATAATATAAAATAATATAATATAAAAGATATATATGTTATAAATCTACATCGCCATGGGATTCAAATATTTTACGTCGATATTAACGAGACGTGGTTAACATTAACTGTCGCATTGTTGTTAAATCGCATACATCGTTATAAGAGATTTCTATTCGTAATAAATATATTTATACATAAACCACTACGATCCAACAACTGAACAAATATATATATATATATATATAACATAATGTACAATAATTATTAACATATACACTGTGTGTGTGTGTGTGTGAGAGAGAGAAGGTTATATTAGTTTCCAAAACAGATTTATAAAAAGAGAGAGAATGTTTATTTCCTGAACAGATAATTTACCATAATTTTACATCAAATTCATGTATTTACATATATTGAAGTTAAATCAATTTCATATGACCACATTTCAATTAAATAGCACTATGTTCTTACATATTACATGACATTCCATTTTATCTAGTCTATTCAGAGTCAGATTTATTTTCGACAGATTTCCCATCGAACTACCTCCCTGTATAATAATGATACGAAAACAAAATGATAAAAGAATAACAATACCATGAATGACTGATACGCAAAAGTCTTAAAACCATTCAAATATATCGTACACGACACTTTACAATTTGACAATATGTACAATATATACATATATATATATATATATATATATATATATATATATATATATATATATAATTTTACTGTTTACACATAACAATTGTATTTATTATCTTCACATTGAAATTGGTTGGGTCAGAAATACGGTCGACTTCCTCTGTGAAAATTTTCTCTGCATCGACATGATAGTAGAGTAGCTTTTCTGGAGACGCATGCTTTGGTTTTCAAGTCTGTCTTTTAAATCACTCAGTGTTTTGAATAAGGTTTGTTTCTTTTGCGATGAAAGTAAATTTCTGAATTTTCTTTTCTCAGTTGTTCTTATCCTTTCCTCTTCTTGTGCCTCCTTAATTTTCTTCTGAACTAAAACTTTTTCAATACGCAGTTGATTTACTTTTTCTTGTAAGCTGTTCTTAACTTCTGATAACTCCCTTCCTGTCGGAGTTGTGTTCAAATTCACATTTCCTGTGTGCACATTTTCTTTGGATTCGTTTGGGAGAGTGGACTCTTCATCAGAGCTACTGAAGTAAATCCTGCTCTTCCCATGTCTATGAGAGGACGAATCAGAATCTGTTTCTGTCAATTTTCCATCTCTGCTTAAGCTCGCGTATCCCGCATCAATGGATTCTTCCAGAGAATTACATTTCCTCTGTGGCATTTTTACTTTCTCTTGGTACAATATTGTATCATTTTCCCTTAATTCCTTATCTGGAATACTATCAAGAGATGTATCCATCTGACTACAACTGTCACTTCCTTCATCCCTCGTGGAGACAGAGCACGTGCTGTTACTGTCGTCTGATTGCTCCATTGACGTGTTCAAAGATGACTCGTCTGCGTCATCAGATAGCAGATCCTGAATTGATACACACGTAATATTAAATTTAGGTGAACTTTCTTCAAGCACAAAGTCTAGATTATCTTCGTATTCGGAGCTATAGCTGCTCTCTATCGATGTGAGCTGTTCGCTGAGTTGTTCCAGTGTTGGAGAATTCAGGTCGATAGACACATCTCCTTCAGAAATTATCGACCAGCGGTATTTTACTTCGTTACGACATTCATCTTTGTTGACATAAGATTTTTCCCGCTTGCTGATATTAATATCCAAGTTATTTCCTGTGCGGTATTTTAATTGAGTAGTATTTTCAACAAAACATAAATTCAATAAACTTTTGTCCGGTTTATTCTTCACTGCACCGTAGTCTGTCTGACAGGAACCGGAAATATAATTATTATCATCAGAATCGGTGTCTGTTGATGATGAAACTCTGGGTATTTTCAGCCAAGGGTTCGTTTTAATCCTAGACCTGGAGCGTGGAACTGTGCTTATTTTGCCGTTTGTAAATGCTTGTGGAATGACAGCATAGTCTGAACATTGTTCCACATTCAGATTATAATAACGTCGTCCAAATGAACCAATGAGACAATAACTATCTGACTTTGTTTGCCGTAATTCGCTCACATTGATGTTGAGATCGTACTGAATATTCTGGGTACACAAAACACCGTTGCTAGCAGAAAGATTTCCCGAATCTATAGAGTCAGTGTTTTTAGGTCTAGAATTGTCGATCTTATGGTTTTGTTGGATTTTTTCTAACTTACGAACGTTGCAAGTACTCTTTTTCTTCTTGTCACGTGACTTTTGAAATGGATTGGTTATAATTAACTGTCTTAATTTCATAATTGACTTTTCCCAGCAGGTGCGCTCAAACCTCCGTGACAGTGACTTTTCCTCTGAAAAATACAAAAACACAAAATTAGTAAAATAGTTAATATGCTGGTCAGAAACAAGTTAACTCATTCACTCCTAAAGACACGTTTGAGCTGGTCTAAACCATTGATTTACAAAAGAGTCCATTGTGTTACATGACCCCGGAAATTGGTTGGCTGAACAGTGTAGGGAAAGCAGAGCTGCTATTTTTAATGTTACCTGGTGTCTGGTTGTTGTACATTTACATCAACAGACATATTTGTATATTTTTAGATTCTTGGGTAAAAACATGTCACATTTACGTCGTTCCAGTGTTCTTAACTCATTAACCCCTGCAGTCACATTTAAACTCACCCAAATCAATAAATAGTATGGTTTACAGTTCATATTGTATGTAAAAGATATTACAACATCTTGATTCTAAATCACACATCCCTCAACTATTAACCATTCTTTGAAATGGACAGGTCCAAATGTGACTTCAGGGTTGATGAGTTATGGGTGCTCTTCACGGATTATAAACTATCGAGTCAAATCACTTTGATTGGTTGAATATGACAATTGCAATACTAAAAATATCCAGGATCCCAGAACTCCTCATTTTCAGCGTTTATATATAAAACGTCTCAGATACCAAAGTAAAAATATTTAGAATGTCCAGGACACAGATGCAAATCTGGCAAAAATGGACAAACACGGACCTCTGGAAACCAAAAGGTGGGACCAGGTGCCATGGATGAGTAAGTCACACCCACCGTGATTCCAGTCAAGTCCAATTGGTACAAAGGTCTCAACAGTCGCCAACGAGAAGGCAACTCAACATTCCACCCAGTCAAACAGAGTAATCGCAAACAAGACTATTATACCGACCGTAAAATTTGCGGAACGTTGACATCAAACGCGGTTTTCGATATCCCTGTGTCAATAATTTGTCAGTGAGAAGTTTACATCTGTATATGAAATCTTCATATGTTGAACACACCAAGGCATATCGGATCACTTGTAATGTAGATAGCTCGAATTATACAGTCAGTAGGGTATGCAAGCATTTAAATAGAGATTTTACAACGAGTGTTTGTTGAATATATGTTTATCTAAATCGAGTTAGTTTATTTTCAAAATTTGAAAAGACACGATGTTTACTGAGATCATTCTGAAAATTAACTAATTTTGTGAAATTCTTTAAAACAGCACCTCCAAGTTGTCCTACGAATTCGGTCGAAGGTGCACGTTTTGTCTCTACAACAACAATGTCTGTCGAAGTATTTACTATAGCTTAAGTACAGTTATTACGTAAGTGCATTCTATTTATAACTTTCCAGGTGCCTATCGATGATAAACATGTCGATTTAGGAAAATTGATTTTTAAACTTGTGCACACATATTTAATGTCTTTTGCATTAGATGTTTGTACACCACGCATTGTACAACAATTTCACATGGAAAATTCAAAGAGGGACTTTATGGCATCATAAACAACTGGGTTTTTTCACTAAAGGTGGTACCCGAAAATCTGAATATTTATTCATTGGTTATCATGATACTTATTTTATTCAACACCACTCTGATTCTACACATAAATACACTGAAGTTGATATAAAAAAGATATTGGAATTTCTAACAGACAATATGTTTGTAATGTTCGGAGACGCAGTCTTTCAACTAACTGTAGGCATTCCTATGGGAACCAATTGTGTCCATTTATTGGCTGACCTGTATCATTACTCATACGATGTCGTCTATTCTCAGAAACTGCTGAATCAAAAGAATAAAAAGCTAACGGAGACCTTTAATTTGACATTTAGATATACCGACATTGTTTTTTTTTTCAATTAATAATGACAATGTCCATACATATGTCAATGCGATATATCCCAACGCACTAGACATTCAAGACACAACAGCATCCAGCACACACGCTGCATACTTAGATATTTTGTTTACTGTAGACACAGACGGGAAATTAAAAACTAAGCTTTACGATAAACGCGACGCTTTCGGCTTTCCCATCGTAAATTGTATACATTTAAGTAGTAATATCCCACAATCACTTGCATATGGAGCTTATATTTCACAAATGATCCGATATGCTTGAGCGTGTTCAAGATATGAACATTTCATATACACGTGTGCGTGACTTCTCACTGACAAATTATTGACACAGGGATATCGAAAACCGCGTTTGATGTCCGTAAATGTTGCAGTCAGTATAATATCCTTGTTTGCGATTACTCTATTTCACTAAGTGAAATGTCGAGTTACTATTTCGGTTGCAGAGACGTCTGTACAAATTGTGACGAGGATTTAATCCTCACGTATTTCATTGGGGGTTTGACTGTGGACTCTCGGCGGGTCAACAGGGGATGTTTACTCCTCCATGGCACCTGATCCCACCTCATGATTCCCAGAGGTCCGTGTTTGTCCTATTTTATCAGATTCGTATCTATATCTTGGATATCCTAGAGATTTATTCTTTGGTATCTGAGATTTTTATAGTATGTTACGTAGCTTCAATAAGCACCCTTCCATAACTCTGGGGGACGTAGCCAAGTGACTAAACATCGCACTTTAAACCACGTATCTTTCGTGTAGTCAGGGTGGGTTCGAATTCCATAAAACATAGGTTCAATGCTATAAAACTTTGGGATTTGTTCCGCCATGATCCTCAACTCATGATCAAAACAGAACTCGACATTTAAGCCAATCAAATGCGCAGTTGCAATAATAAATTCAGTTCTGGTTGGTACAGATGTCATGTTAAATTCAAAATTAACAACTTGACAGAGATATAACCCAGTAATTGGTAACTTTACATATGCGATTATTTTGCAAGGCAAATATGATTGCTTAGTAACTGAAAATCGATCTGATACATATAGAAACGTTCTCCCTACTCAAGATTCCGTGCATCTTAAATAAATAAATATATATAGTATTTATATATATGCCTACAATGTAATTATGTAAGTATATATTCTTATATGTAAAGCACTAAAACCAACAAAACTATATTCCTAGGGTGATGGATCTAAACAAACAGATACAAGTCATGAAACGAATTATATAAGGCGATCATATAAATCACAAAAATACGACTGATGACACGGACAAAATGTTGTTAATGTTTTGTAAAAGTAATGGACAGGTCACCAAATTCGATCTTCAAATAATAAAAACAATGTGTAACCAAGGTAACGGACATTTATATGAAATCAGAAAACAACACATTACATTTATACATAAGCTAGCTTATATCGCCGATTACATGAAATGCATACCCCGGTCCAAAGCTAGGATTATTTTACATTTCGGAATTTCTGTTTATTGTTCAACTGTTTACACAGTTACACAACATTCATGTTTTTATTTCAGTCTCCGTATAATCCAAAGTCAGATTATTTATATCCCGGGATTCCTGTACAATATTGTTAGGAAAACAGCGACTTTCTAATACAAAGATAAAGAAAGTACATTTCGTATGTACGACTTAGCGGACAAGTGTTTCGCGGGATTATGTCGTAACTCGTGTCTTTGATCTCAATCGAAATAGTTTTGTCATTTGCTAGAAATCACTCGGCAATTGAAAATGGTGGAGAGTAGAAAAGTCCGAATTATCAAAATAAAAAACAAAAACGAAAAAATCAAGTAAAATAAATGACTTAGGTCACCTATTTTCATGTCGGGATGTCAACAACAAAAAAATAGTGAAAAGTGCTCTCTCGTCATATTTTATAACATTTATTTTGTACTTTTTCTATAACAAAATGTGACCATTAACTGGAAACCTTATAGATTGCATAGTTTTAGAAACTGCATTCTACATTATGGTATACGGTGTGTAACAAAACAATATTTAAAGCCTCAGACGTTTCCTAAGTTATTTATGGGAGCGGGTACTTTTGGTCTAATCCCTGTTCAGTTTGGGAATATTTCAACTATTCAGGGGCGCAGCATGTTGTTATAAAAGCTAACCAGTATATCGCTGTTTTCTTGGGGGGGGGGGTGGGTGGGGGGGGGTTTGTTTTGTTTATTTTTTTTTTTTTGTAATACATGTACATGAATTTGAAAAATACAAATATAACTTAATCATACAATTATAATCTGAAAGATATCAGCGATATATTGTTATAAAGCTTTACAATGTAAGGTAGATATAAAGTTGAAGGTATGCTTAGAAGATTGGCATAATAAGCTTTCCATCTCGAACATTGCACCCGTCGTTTTTAAGATATAATTCCAAGACTATTTTCAAATGTACCTAAAACATATGAAAAAATACACGTTAAGTTATCCGCTGCAGATAAAATCCATTGAAAATACATAATTTTATGCATATACATACCTCCTATTCATAAATATAAAATGCAGCTATATCTTTTCTTGGTAAAATCCTTAGCTTCCTACACGTTCCCTGAAAGGCACTGACAATGTACGGAAATACGGAGTCGGAATTATAGTAATGTTTGTTAGATACACTCCGTTATCAACGTATGGAGCTCCCTACAATTAATGTAATTCCTTTACTCGGGTGCTTAAAATATTTGAAAATATTTATGAAATGAGAAACTCTTTTGACACAGAGAAAGAGGTATCACGTTCTCTATAACATGAAAGTGTGAAATGGATTCTTCTATCACCACGTGTCAGGTAAGTAATCCCGTCGCGCAGATGAAAGGTGTTTATTGTTTACATAATAACTTAATTTAATTAGTTAAGTGGCCTTGTAAATAATTATAGGTTGATGGTAGAAAAACACCATATTGCTCTATTACCAGACTAATTATATCAACTCAAGCCGCATACTTATTTAAAACTACATAATTACATAATGTTTTGATTGGTTATACAAAAAAGTAATTAAATCTATCTATCTATCTATCTATCTATCTATCTGTCTATCTGTCTATCTATATATCTACTTTGAAAAAATCTAATCCTGAGTAAATCAAAAAGTGAAAACTTGATATATAAGTGTAAAATTAAGTATCTAAATTACCTATTAAAATTTAAACTGATCTGTTAATGAATTTACATGAATAAATATTATAACTTTTAATAACAAAAATAATAAGTATGTGGATGCATCTCTCTCTCTCTCTCTCTCTCTCTCTCTCTCTCTCTCTCTCTCTCTCTCTCTCTCTCTCTCTCTGGGGGCACGTTCTCTTTTCTCCGGTCTATTACCGTACCAGCGATATATTAAGGCTTTATATATCTATGCTATTACGAGCGACCTAGTTAATATTTGTTGTATTCATATTTTGCCGACTCTGTATCTATAGTTCAGCATTGTTAAACGATTTACCAATTTAACCTGTCATTGATGGTTAATGCTTTGCCTGTATCATCTAAATATGATGTCAGATATTATCACCCCTAATGTCGTAATCATTTCCGTATGTTTTTCTACTTTGCTAAATAACGCGCTCTTCACAAATTCAGGGGGGCCTACGTGGTCGAATGGTTATAGAGCACTTTGAACCAAGAAGTCCATGGACCTCGCTGGAACCTAGGCGGATTTTGTGACGGAAAGTTTGGCAGTTTACATGCAGAAGGCCGGTGGTCTCTTCCCGGTACTTTGTAACCAGGTTCTCTCCTCCACCATTAAAAATGGCCGCCACCATATAATTGATAAATTGTTGAGTAGACTATGGCGTAAAAAACTTTTAAAATCAAATCACAAATTCAATGTCATATCCATTGAGAGTGCAAGGACCGACAACTATGTGTAAAAGATTGTCAAAGATTGTCAAGTTTCGAGTCGAAGTGTCGGATTCGCTTAAAATTATGTTTCAGTAGCAACTTGAGTTGAACGTAGCAAAATCTACCTGAGTAATAAAGGTAACCAAATTCACCAGCAAATGATTTTTTTTTTCGCTTAAATTTCAGCACGTATGGATTTCATCTTATCATATGTGATGACAATGATTTTGAATTGATTTAGCTTAAAATTCACTGTACTTCAATATTTTGATCTCAACAACAGCGAAAAACTTGCATCTGGACAATACCTGGACAGTATTCACTTTAAGTTCGCAGAAATTAAAGTTGGATTGATTATAAATCTCTCATGTTCGCATTTTGGGATTTATCACGGATTTCATAAAAAAAAATATGTTCCCACTTTCTGGTACCTACCCCCCCCCCCCCCCCCAAAAAAAAAAAAAATTTAAAAAGTGGGACCATGATAAATCGGTACAAGCATATACCACTGTGTAGTAAAATAGTAAAATACTGTGACAGCATATTTCATCCATATATTAATATGTATATATTTGAAAAACTAGGTCCCGAGCCATTCGTATACATTTTATTTAAGTGTCATACTTTGACAAATATTATCGAATGTCGGCCATTATCGAACTCAACCCAATAATATGTTCACAGACGTAGGAACCAGGGGTTCACAAACAAGCAAAATTCTTATATAATAACAGGGATTACAAGCAATTTTTCCAAATGTGACTGTAATTTGTTTCCCACGTTATTTAAGTTGTATGGATATAAATCAAAATAATGAATTTGGTTAAAATTTGAGGAATGAAAAGAAAAGAAATTTGGCGGATGGTTGCATACAGACGATCAAATATATATATATATATATCTGTGTGTGTGTGTGTCTGCCGATCTTTGATCTTGGGGCGTAAACAACTTCTAAATATTCTGATGTTTACAATACAGCCTAGGTGATAATAGCTAACAACTTGAGTCATTCTAGTGTTATGTACATACTTTGTTATGGATCAGATTTAGTGAAGGACATCAGACGGATTAAACAGTGTTATTTTAACTACTTTTCTCAACAATTTGTTTGTTTGTTTGTTTGTTTTTTGTTCAATCTAATTAAACTATTTGATTTGTTGGGTCTGAAGAAGGAGTATACAAAAGGAGGGACTGTTCTTTGAGCTATTTTGTCCAATCCCGAAATCACCACTGGGCAGAATTGGTCGAAAAACAACAACACTTCTTGGGGACCATGAGTACTTCATCCCTGCCAAGTTTCATTAAAATCCATCGACTATTTCTAGAGACTGCCCTGGAAATTTTGGTTGTATTGGAATATTTACATATATGTACATCCATTTCCATTTCAACCGAATAAATGAAAACTGCATAGGGCTACAAATTGAATTAAATTTACTAAGTTCATATAGACAGCAATACAGACATCAAAATTGGATTCAGAACAGAACCAAAACATCTTTCTAGATTACTCTGACGCATTTGAATTGTCCCGTACAAGCAGATGGTTCGAAGAAAATGTTTCTCAAAGGAGAGTACCACCTACCCCACCCTACCAAATCTGCCATACTCTGGATCCAACCCTGAATAAATTTGACCAAAAGCAACAACACCTGTAGGGGCCTATAAGTACATGTGGGCCAACTTTGAAATAACCCTGACATCACAACCTTTTTAAAACAATCACCTTATTTTTAAAAATCCATCATTTCATAGTGTGTGTGTGTGTGTCATAGTGTGTGTGTGTGTGTGTGTGTGTGTGTGTGTGTGTGTGTGTGTGTGTGTGTGTGTGTGTGTGAGTGCGTGTGTGTGTGTGCGTGCGTGTGTGTGAGCTTTAAAGCGATCATTTTTTAGTAAACTAACTGGTAAATCCAAATTGAAAACGTAATAGATGTATCAATAAGCGACTCACGTGACCTCAGTATATTGTTTAATCTATCTTTTTGTATAAAAAGGAAAATATTTGCGCCACCTTTAACTTAAAATCCTGGACCCGCCCCTAGTTAGGCTACTGCACATGTAAGGTGAAAAATAAAGGATATTTGAAATTTAAAGCTTTCTCCAAATAGAATCTAGTATCATAAACCAGTTGTGTTAGTTTTAATTCGATAAACGTTTTATTGTAAATCTTCAGATGCGTCACATGAAAAAAAGCCACGCTATAAAACAGATGGAGGGAAAATGAGCAACTCCCCTCCCCATACTTTCCGGAAATAGGACGAAGGGCCTTCACTTCCTGTATTATTCCTGTATTTGAGATGTTATTTAATGGGCCCCGAGATAAATTAACACTTTGAAAGAACAAGATCGACCGCCTATTATAAGTGGTTTCTGAGGAAGATTTTACGGCGTGTCGCCGTAACGTGAATTAGAGTTTAACTTCCCCACAGGAACTAAACTCCCGTTACTATCAATGCCACTGATAGATCTGCAGAAAGTAATGGCGCCAAACATAGCAAATAATACGGGTTTATTGCAAGGAAAACCTTGATCATGGGAGTAATTGTTAATTATTTACGAGCAATAATTATGCAAATCGATCCAGAACGATACCGATCTACAGAAATGCAATTTGTACGAAGGCATCCATTAGCAAGATAGATCGCATCTATTACAATACTATATGTCGACTGAGCATTGTTTAAAAGCTGCATATTAATATATTAGCCTACCTTGTTCGTGGCAGCCATTTCCATTGCAAACAGAACCTTAATTATATTTCAGAGCTTGCGCTGTTAAAACAATAACGACGAGGAAAATTGGTATACGATGGTAGATACACTAAAACATGTAATAAATAGAGCGCAGCTTCTACCGTAAATCTTCTGTTAGAATATATTTTCGCGAGGCGTCCATGCATGGAGTCGGTGTATTTAAATGGTGAGAACTTCCATGCCAAAAACTGAAAAAATGTTTTTGTATCCATTATCCTTATGAAGTCTTTTAGATCATGGGTTATAATTCCGATTCATCTATCAGGTATCGTTAAATGCCAAAATTTATATGAATGATACGTGAAAATGGAGGAGTTATCATTTTCAATGTTTGCATAGCGGTTGGTGTAATAAGTCAAGTGTTGTGCGTGTGACCAACACGAAGTGACCAACATAAAGTGACCACTTGGTTTTCCAAATATGATTCCATAAGAGACGAACCTAATGGCTAGGGCTACTTAACTCGACACCGGATACATCTATACCTTTATATACATATTCAGTATTACCGCTTGAAACTCACTAAATTAAAGTCAATTGTAACTGTAAAATCGTGGATGCATGAATTCGTGAATATGTCCTTAAAGACAGATGCAACTGCGAAATTAAAGTACTGGTAGCCTATATGGAGGTAGAGGTACACGAATTTAGTTTTACCTAAATTTTACCCAAAGATCCGTGGCTTTTACCTTTTATGACGAATTCTTCCGAAGCGAAACGGTCGCTTACAATTTTATGGTAGTTTCATATATATTACTTATGATTCAGATCGCGCACTATACCCAACCCCTGACTAGCGAGAAAAACCGTGTATATTGATCTCCGCGAACTTTTATCTCTCGCGCATGTGCATTAGGAATTCTATTTTGTTTTGAAACGTGCATGTACTGACACTATATCATGTCGTGTTTCAAATAATTATATCAAAGTTTAGAGTCAATCTTTGCATTAACGTTCATGATGAACAAGCAGGAAACTGAATGAATTCTTTTTCTTTTAAATTAAGTCATCGTGACCTAGATCTACAGAATGAAATACAGCTAAGACGGAGACAAAGAAGCCGTTTAAATGTAGTTTTCTAACATCCGTATAATTGTTTAACTAACTTGGTGTCGGGTTTATTATAAATCAGGAAAATCATAATCAGCTGAATGTTTATGATAGTTACTGCAGCTTTGAAGATGAGGATGTCACTAAAACCCGTTATAGTATGTGTTTCGTTTCGACGTCTCCGGTAACCTGTGGGATTTGGCAGACAGAAGGAATTGCATGTAATAATGGAGAAATCGATAACACGTGACATCTTAATACATCGGATAATTTATTTAGCCATGAATGACTCATTGCTGTAGATAAGTTATCATTTTCTATTGTGTTCCTGAACGGGAAATCAATACCAACACTTTGGCGTAATATTCTATATTCTATACGTGTCCGTGTATGGAACTATACAAGTCGCTTTAATACCAATCGGTTACTTGTCGAAAAAAAGTCACTTTCAGTGATGGGGGAGAGAGGGGGCATTGGATCTTTATAAAATTCAAAAGTACATCCTTTACTCTCATTACTGTAACACCCCGCTAAGATTTCCGATGCTTTTTCATTGATGCGAAAATAAGCGCCCAAATTCAGTTTCATTTTCAAATGGTATCTACAGGTGACTGGTCCCTTGTCCCCCGAAAGTGCCAAAAATTAAAGCTGGCGTTTGTTATTTTCATAACTACGTCTGTATGCATGACCTTTGAAATTTATATCAATTTACTGTAAAAATCCATACAATTTCATGTAAAGCGTGAAGAGATACGGAATGGCTTACTTCACTATCTAGAATGGATTTTCTTATATCACCATAGGTATGAGCTATATAGAATGTTTATCCATCAAAAAACTTTTGAAGGATTAAATAATTTTATTTTTTCATTTCGTTTTCGGTTTACTCAGTATTATGATCTTTTCTGTTGTTTCGTTAGTGATCAATTTCCTGTTAATACGATCATACGAAATTTGGTTAAAATGTGTGGAATGGAACTAAAGTTGTAAATTCAACACACGACTTATAATGAAGAAAATAACATAGAAAGTTTATATATATATATATATATATATATATATATATATATATATATATATATATATATATATATATATATATATATATATATATATATATATATATATAGGCATTTGTATAACTTTTCGACGTTCTCATATTTCATACGCTCGCAAATTTAACAGTTTAGGAAATCGGTTTGACAGAAATTTGATCCAAAGCTGTGATACTTAAAGTTATAGATTGCGTGATGTGACACGTCTCAGCTGTAAGTAAGATGGAAACATCACTAGGATTAGATCGACCAGTTGGACATACAAAATGTATAACTGGTACCAATTTTGTGTGCAAAATGCTCTTCTATTTTCAGATTCGATTTCCATTAATCACAAAACGAATATTTATTTTGTCATGAAATACGGTAAATGGTTGTTGAATTTGATATGGTATTCGCAAACAGTAAAGGGAAACTAATCAATACAGATATCGTCGTTACAACAGGGTTATATAAACCACAACAATTAGCACGTGTAATGAAGAGGTCCACCACAAGAATAATGCAAACAGAACATTTTATTTAAAGTGTAATTACAGACCAGGAAACAAACTCCTGATAATTAATGACCAACGACCTTATCAGCAACTTACAGTCTTGAATCAAAATATTTTCTATGCTAATCACTTCGTTTCTTATTTCTTATTTTGTCTCGCGTTTAATTGAGTTGAACATAGATGGCGCTGTCGCACGGACCTAGGCCCAGCACCATAAAACTTGAGAATTTACTCAAGTCTGAGAATATTCTCGACTTTGCCTGCTCAGCCAGTCAGATTTCAGGATAGGTCAAAGTTGAGTAAAGATTTTAGTTTTAAAGCGATATATTTGATATTTTTTTGTCCTCTGACATAGAGTCGAGAATATGATAAAATGTGTGTTCAAATACATTTTCAAACACATGAAACGTTGTAAAAGATCTTCTTTTCGAATTTATTTGTTTTATTAGAATTTTAAGTTTTCCCGTACCTTAAAAAATCCAGCTGTATTTCCGTATGCAATGACCTTTCAGATAAACTATTTCGCCATATCAAATGTACTTCGTAATTCGGTTAGGGGATCTCGGTCCTTTACGCGCTCGGACTATGTTAAATTCGGCCGATTTTTATGTGTTTTATATTCATTTAAAAAAATAAAACAGGACTTGATTTTCATTGGAAAGTGCATGTGTTATGTAAAATATGCTTTTCAACGCTATTTTAATACCTGAAGAAAATCGCAAGAATATATGAATAAATATATCTGGTCACTAAAAGAAATTTTTCCGATCTTTAATGTTACCCTGAATGCTGACATTGACAAAATCAAAACAATATAACTGTGAAAAGTATGTGTACTTCACGTTTTACAATCGTGCCGCCATGTCCGATGGAGTTGGGCAGTTCATGATCATATGTGCCAAGAATGATAAAGCCGAGAATGCGATGGAACGAGTTAAAATGGGTCGAGATCACCCGATATATCCGGCACGTGGTCAATTCTGAAATGAATGTTTTGAAACGACGAAAAAGATCAACTTTGCTTGATTTAGGTATGAAATGATGATGTACGAAAATAAACGCAAAGGGTAATAAGAATAGTATGTAGATTAACTGCAAATAGCACGTGTTTATTGGTCACTCGGCAATCTTCGTAAAAAATTACCGAAAGGTAATTTGCAATGCTCAAAAGTAATTCTTAAGTTTTATGGTGCCAGGCCCAGGAGTATAAAGGACAAACTCGTGCAGTGCAGTATTGAGCATAAAATCCAAAGCCGATATATTGCTGGGAAGTTTGTCTGAGACAGTTACGGGAGTGTTCCAGTGTTCAACTTGATACATTTTCATATGTATTTTATCACCCATCAGTTAACTTCATCGACAGGAAAATCACGGTGCTTTTACTTTTAATTTTTTTAAACGTGAAAAAATCAGAGTCCATCACCTGTTTAACGTACAGTCATTACATAGTATACACAGATGCACGTTAGACTTGTTGTGTATTTGGTTTTACAATGTTCAGAACATTTCAATTGGTTGGCCAATGTATATGGTCGTCATAATACTTTGTTATCAAAAATTGAATTTCGATTTCTGCAATGTCGCCGCTTGCGTAAGCGAATGAAATGACGTTCGACTGGAATATTTACAGTGATTTCAATTAGATGATAGATTGTTACGATGATTACATTTAAATGATAGATTGTTGGCAATGATTACATTTAGATGAGATTGTTGACAATGATAATAATTAGATGATAGAGCGTTGCGATGATTACAATTAGATGATAGATCGTTACGATGATTACATTTAAATGAAGAATTGTTTACGATGACTACAATTATTTACATGAAATTATTTACGATGATTACAGTTACAATGTACATGACAGATTGTTTACATCCATAACAATTAGATCGTTTGCATTGTTAAAAATAAGATGATAGATTAAAATTAGATTTGTTAACAGTAATAACGATAAGGTTGTAGATTGTTTTCATAGATTACAATTAGATGATAGATTGTTTACGATTATAGCATTTAGATGATATATAGTTGACAATGCTTACATTTCGACGACGATAGATTGTTGGCAATGATTACAATAAGATAATAGATTGTTGACAACGATTATAGTTATATGACAGATTATTGACAATGATTACAATTAAATGAAAGATTGTTGACGATGATTACAAACAGATGAAAGATTGTTGACAATGAGTATAGTCAGATGACAGATTGTTGACAATGTTTACATTGAGATGAAAGATTGTTGACAATATTTACAATTAGATGAAAGACTGTTTACAATGTTTACATTTAGATGGTTGATTGTTGACAATTACAATTATTATATTGTTGACAATGATTACATTTAGCTGAATGAGTGTTGATAACTACAATTAGATGGGAGATTGTTTACAATGATTACAATTAGATATTATATCGTTTACATAGGATACGGTAACGTGATATGGAATATTCTAAATATGATTTCGCAAAGTCAAAAATCCTGTAAATTGATTACAATCACTGGGAAATCATATAGCATTGATACAATAACGATATATCAGTATTCTATTGTTTGACGAATTATGATGCATAAAACACAAATGCGTCAGTTAGGTACAGTTTTCTTTTTTTTAAGTCCGTGAATCAGATCTCTATTAACTTACATTCGGTGTTATTGTTGATACAAATTATTCCTACACTCATATACAGCGACGTATAAATCATGATATGGGTATTCTTTTTTCGATTTTTATAATTTACTCAAGTTATTTATTCCCAGGGAAGTGTTATTTTCATTTCATACCATTTTTTCCAGGAAATTACCGTCTCTCTGTGATTTCAAATAAAGTAAGAGTTTAACTGCTAGTGGAATCATATTGCATAGCGACCGCATAAGACTGAGTGCATTAGAAATTAGACCCCAGTGATATATAAAACTTAATGGCGTTACAACTCGGTTGCATTTAGTGGGAATGAAAATAATTTTGAGCATATTGATACCGTATTTATGTGCAGAAGGCACGCGCATCGTGTAAAATGTACATGTAAATGACTTGATGAACCGAACGTTTGAGTCATTCATCAATCAGGTCATGGATGTTTCTTTGGCGCGGTTTTATTGTTTTGTTTTTGTTTGTTTGGTTTTTTTTTTTTTGTATTTTGGTTTTTTTTTTGTTTTTTTTTTTTTTTTTTTTTTTTTTTTTTTGTGTGTTTTTTTTGTATATGTTTACATTTCGCTCATTGCCATTTATATCAATGAGATTTCCTAAACTGAAATTTTTCTCAACGTCACTCAATTTCTAGGAAATCTAGAGAATTTTCACCGATATGGTGACGTCACCAGTTTTATAAAAAGTGCCAAATATTTTGATCTGTATAATTGGTCTTCTGGACTGACAAGTTCACAGGCGCTCGTGGCAATGGCTGCCACATGACTATAGCGGGCAACGAATACTTCAAACGACAAATTTTCTGCGGGACTATAGATCTACACTTTAAAATATATCTCTGATAGGCTTAAGCTTGACTGTTTATGGACTTCCTTTTCACCAGCACTTCCTCCCTGACACATCGTGTCTCGTTGACGTCTGCTTACCGCGTTATTGCCCTAGAAATTCTATGCCAACGCCCGTAGTGTATAAGGTTTTAACCTTAATATTGTTAATATTGTATACCTGGAAATTTTCGCCCTAGGTTATTTTCGCCCCTGATTATTTGCGCCCTTATATCACAGAAAATATATTCACCCTGTTTTAGATTCGCCCTTAATCACTTTAGTCTCATAAATGGCATGTGTTTTCGTTCTTCAATCATTTCGCTCGAAAAAGTTCGTTTCCATTTTATATTCGCCCTCTTATATAAGGACGAGAATGACGAAAATTAATCAGAGGCGAAAATATCATACAGTATACAACTTCAAAGAGATGAATGCTAAAGCCACTGAAATATCCGGAAGACAGTTTTCAATGTTCTTACATGTACTAGTACTGTAGGTGTTTATAGTTAAGTTGTAAACAACTAAAATCGTTCTAATTTCCTGTAACCCTGTAACTTTCTATGCTAAATGAACGTTTTAAAAATAATTGGCCTGCCTTAGATTTACTCATTGAACTCTTGTAAACTTTTGTACAATTTGTGTTGAAGTATATGGACTATCTTTCTAAAATGGTCTGGAATATGTCAGTTTGTTTAGTGAAAACTGCAAGTTTTTGTAAGTCCCAAGTGAAATTTACAGCGTCATTTCCTTCTTTGCTCATAATATGTGCTGTCAACAAAATACTTTCTGCATAGAAAAAAATGTTGCTTTCCAGAAATAAACTTTCAAAGAGTTTAAAACCAATATCAGATTTGCATTACTTTTTTACAGATATTTGAAAAACCTTGAAATCTATTCTAAAATGGCGTTAGTTGACTCACTACTGTAGAACTTTGATCAGGTGTAATTATTATACAAATGTTAGCACCTTGGTCAGAGTGCGTAGAACCCAACTAATACAGATGTACAGCGGGACCTCTATGGCAGTGCTGTCACCTCAACCGTTAACGGCGTTAAAAGTGGCTAAGAGTGACGTACAGTTGGCCTAACAATTTACATATACACACGTATTACATTTAATTTTCATTACAAAAGGACAGTTACATTAGTACGCAGTTAAAATCTCACTCGCTCACAAATAATTCAGGAGTAAAGAGAAGTGAGTCATTGTCGGTTAGAAATGTAACTTGATTTTAGAGTTTTATTTTAATCTTGATTGTTACACGATTTTTGCTTTTTATTTCGTTCTGTGAGGCGATATATCTTAATGGGAAGTTGATCTGCAGTGACTGAATCAAACAAATTTAAGTGATCGTCTTTTTGTCCCGAGGGGCCAATATGGGGAAATCATATTCCTACATAATCGAACTATGTTCTTGTTAATATTCCGATGAACTTTTTATAAAAGTCTGAAATACGTTAACGACCATTTAGACGCCAGTTTACGACAAACATCGGATGCCATTTTCGGGCATTTAGGATGTGGAATGGTGGTTTGTTTTAGAAATTGTAAAATTATCAAAATCATTATGATAACGGAGACAATGATGAGGATGAGAATTTTCAGTATCATTATTATTAGTAGTAGTAGTAGTAGTAGTAGTAATAGCAATAGTAGTAGTAGTAGTAGCAATAGTAGTAGTAGTAGTAGTAATAGTAGTAGTAGTAGTAGTAGTAGTAATATCAATAGTAGTAATAGTAGTAGTAGTAGTAGTAATAGCAATAGAAGTAGTAGTAATAGCAATAGTAGTAGTAGTAGTAGTAGCAGCAGCAGCAGCAGCAGTAGTAGTAGTAGTAGTTGTTGTTGTTGTAATATTATTAGTAGTAGTCGTTATAGTAGTAGTATTACAATGACATGTAATGTATCAGTCTAAGAAAAATCAGCGATATATAAATTGCTGGGAAAATGATCTTATTTTTCAGCTATTCAATTAGATTGATTTCACTCCGCAAAAGAAAAAACCAACTTGCACTCAATAACAGATTATATATATATATATATATATATATATATATATATATATATATATATATATATATATATATATATATATATATATATATATATATATATATATAGATAGATAGATATATATATATATACTCCTATAGATATGTTACTCCACAAATAATTGGCCAGTTCCGACCATCCACTGAATTCATACTTAACACTAATTTGAGGATCATAGCCAGTAAAACTACCACTGAGTTTTTAGTAAATTCCCTATCTCCCGTTCATCGGAAGCTTGGTGTGGTTTAATTGCATTGTGCAACAGAAGTTACTTGTGACTGTTGGGTTTGTTGAAATTGATTGAAAAATGCTTGTAATGAGTCACTTTGGTTTGAACTCAAGAAACTGAACATCCGTCTTCCGATTTAATTAAGTTTCTCGCGCATTAAATGCAGAAAAACGACTCACACGGAAGTTAAAGTGGGGCGCTCTATGGGAGGGATCAGATGACTAACAGCTATAAAGCTTTCTATGCACATTGTCTTTTTACATCTTCATTATATTTTTAATTTTCACAAATTCTAGAATATAAAATTGTATCTTTCTAAATGGAAACAGAAAAACTGTTGTGCAGGTAGGCCAGCTATACATAAAAAAAAGAGGATTAGTCTCTCTCTCTCTCTCTCTCTCTCTCTCTCTCTCTCTCTCTCTCTCTCTCTCTCTCTCTCTCTCTCTCTCTCTCTCTCTCTCTCTCTCTCTCTCTCTCTCTGCCAAGATATTGTGGCGGTTTTGGTGTCAGTTTATAGGCCTACGAATGTAATCTTATTTTGTAAATTGTAATAAACAATTTTTTTCACATATTGAAACAATAATGGTAAATATTGTCGAATAAAACCGGTATTTATATTCTTTATTTAAAAAATGAAATGAAAATGGGTTAGGGATAAAATGCTGAAATGTATATGTACACAACATCACCCAGTTTTAGCTATAGAAGAATGTACTACAGCTACAGAGGATATGGGTCCCTTTAAAAAAAAGAAATCGAAACGGAACAACATGTGACACATTGTCGTAAAACCACGGTCCGGAATCGCTATGCTTCTTCCTTCCCGTGGTCTCATCTCCGAGAGCTTAAGCCATTTATCAACAAAATAAAGTCCCATAACTCTGGCAGATACTGGCAACTGCTGACATTAACCTAGCTTGTCCTGTATTACTTTAATTTGTCAAATTTGGATAATTTTTTAAGTTCAGAAACTCTTATTATTTTACACTGTATAATTTCACAGTGAAAATCCGTGAGATTAATCAGAAACAATATGCCCCTCCCCCGATATTCGATTTCGAGAGAAAAACCATAAAACGTTTCGTCACCTTAATAGTGTTCGGTCGGAAATCATACAAATTTTGGAAATCTGTCAACTTTAGTTATAGAATACTTGGATGTGTGAGACTGGTAAGATTTTCTTTTCCGTCTCTCACAGTAAAGAAGAGATTCCAGTTTAGTGTGTTAAAGCGACGACTACCAGGGCTTGTAGGAGTAAAACGAAATCCGAAGGAGCATCCCCATATCCCCTATCATTTGTCATCTGTATGCAGTAGGCCTAATCTTGCTGAATTTCCTTCCATTGAGAGATTATTTCATTTGAAGTTTTAAGGACAAAAATATTCACTGGTGGATGTGGGCCTCGTGATATTTACAAATCAATTTCATATTTCTGATCAGATGGACGATTTTGTTTTCTTAAAACATGTTTAACGATCAAGTAACCGATAGGTTTGTTGTCCATTGATTAGATGTAACTTAAGTAGCTGGGTTGATTATGTCTCTATATACTACACAATATGGATGTCGATACTTGCCGACCTATGCCTGTATCACATGTAAATATATCGACTTTCATGCGACACGACGGCGAGCGTAGCGTAGCCTATAAACTGATGTCATTTTACTGTCGAAGTACATAAGGGGTGTAAAACGTTTTACACAGCACAATATTTAGACAAATTCCAGACAAATTCTTTAATATATATCTAAACAACACATCATATTATTAGCTCAATACGCAACATCTTCCCAAGTCAAGGATTTCTGATCCACTTCGTTCCTCATACATGAATATGGTGGCTAATTTCTGCCATTTCGCTTTTTTCGCACATTGAAACGCGAAAAAGCGAAATTTTTAACACATTTTTGGCGCATTTTCGCGATATAAAAAACTATACAGACTGTAATTCACGGATTTAGGTTCGAAATTTGTCCCAACTGCTCTGGTCAGCCCCACCCTGACAATTAAATTACCATTTTAGAAGCCCAATGTTATGGAACCAGTTTAACTTAATGGTGATGCGAATTCCACAAAGGCATAGTTTTAGAGGCCGAAAGTGAAGTCTTTTATTCTAAAGGTGTTGGTAGAGCGAAAAAAAAGTTGACATGTATTCATAACGAATTTCCGTTACTATCATATTATTTAGGAAAAAGGATTTTGAAATATTCATAATACCATATTTTAATAGGCAAAAGAGAACTATAAAACTATTGTTATTGACAATTACTTAATGAGTTGGAATGAGCTAGATCAACTTAAAATAACATAAATAACCAAAAAAGGTCTTATAGGGGCGGGCATTAGCTGTCTTTATTCAGTTTTATTGGTTTCTTTTTTTAATACTTAGATGATAAACAATAACAAAAAGAGATATACAGGGGCATAAAAATTCATAAATCCCTATATACTATAGGCTACATTGTATTATATGAAAAATGCTTGCAAAACCCAGGCCTGAAACTCCTTTAATTGCAATAACTCAACCTTACTATTTGTATATGCATACCACACGGACCTGATCTAATTTTCACAAAATATATAGGAATTAAATGTTTTATATGCCAATGTATAGCTCTTATTTGTTATTGTACGTTAAGTACAAGAAGTCAAAGTAAAAAATAAAGAATTGATATATTTTTGTAAGCACAGCTAATGCCCCTTTAAGCTGGACAATTTACGTATGAGTTTTTAATACAAATGTACATGTATATAGAGAACTGACAAAGTGTTTTAGTTGATATTAGTATTTTTTTATTGCCGTATTTATTAATTTCCTGTGGAGTGATTAATACCTTTCTTGCAAATAGAAACATTTCGAATTGGAAGAAATGACCCCATTGTTATGTTGTGAATTTTGAATTTTCTGCGTGGGTGTAAATAATACATAAAATTCACAACATTGCATTTACACTCACCCAGTAAATTCAAAATTTACAACATGACACCATCCAGAATTTTATGAAATTTTCCGAAAGAGCGCCACGTTCAAGGGCTTTGTTTTAATATTTTAGGGCCAGTATCCAGACCCTAGCCGCTCACAGATCTCTCTCTCTCTCTCTCTTTATTTTTTTTATTTATTTATTTTTTTTTTTTGGTGTGGAGAAGGGAGGAGCGGATCTATACTCTGTATTCCAATTTATCTGCCCTCCAATGGGCATTAGCAAAAAAAAAATTTCTACTTTTACTTCTTGTACTTGCTGTACAATAAAAAAGTTATACATAGGCACGGAAATCTTATATTCCTATATGTTTTGTGAAAATTAGGTCCGGTCCACTGTGGAATGCATATACAAATAGTAAGTTTGAATTAATAAATCGGTGCAAGTGAATACTTGCCAAACTGGGTTTCTCGAGCAATTTTCACAAAACATTTAGGGAATTAAGAATTTTTATGCCTTTGTATATTTCTTTTTGTTTTGTTTTTGTTAATATATATCTATCTAAGTAGTAAAATAGGAAAGAAAATGTTTGAAAAAACCCACAGCTAGTGCCCCTTTAGGGATGACAATAAAACTTTTATTTCCGGTAGGGATATGTTTATGGTCGTGTTTATTTGACCTCCCATGTTCAATAATATAACTTTATTGCTTTGTGGTCATTAACAGTGATTTAGCTACTGTCGTTAATGTTCTAACTCAGTATCCAATGATTAGACGCAAGATGACCGGTTCAAGGAAACTAAGAATTGAATTCAGATAAGATTTCTAAATAAGGAATAACCCTACTGCCCTTAAATGATTTTTAATTTACAAATGAATGAGTAGAGAGCAACATTGAATTGTCTTGGACAATATTCTGCACTTTATCCCTTACAAATTAGAAAAAAGTGAAGGGTTAACCTCTGACAGAAAGAAAAATCAAAATACGAATTGGGTAAATAATGTTGAAGAGAAAGTAAACTATCTCTCTCTCTCTCTCAAATTATTAAAAATAATTTAAATAGTAACTTACCTTTTATGTTAACATCGTCACGTTGGTGTTTTCAACTCAAAACGGAACAAACAGCCATTGGCGACAAGCTCTGCAATGAAGTTACCATTTGTGTTTGTTGTGTGTTGACATATAGTTAGTTACATACATGTAGTCCTACAACTGCATTCCGAGATACAAATTAAACCAATTGTTGATGAGCAAGCTACAAAATGAATTACTACACGTTGTTTCTACAAAATCAATGATCTGAGTATAAAAGCACTGAGTAATCAGTGATCTCGTATCGACCTCTGAACAATTCCGATACAGCGCGGATGTTTAACTTACTGCACGAGAGAGAGAGAGAGAGAGAGAGAGAGAGAGAGAGAGAGAGAGAGAGAGAAGAGAGAGAGAGTCTTTGGATTTCTCTTGGAATCGGAAATTAACAGATTCAATGTCATTATATAAGTGCGTGATTACTTTGAGATGGGTCTAGAAAAATAAAGGCAGGGCACAACCGTGCAGGAATTTCCAAAGAGGGGTGACAAGACGCCATGAACGTGGAAATGTAGGCCGAACATTCTGCCCCGATTTTAAGCGATTTTCTTTTTTCGTGGTAAAAATAAATCGCTTAAAATCGGGGCAGAAAATTCGACCTAGTGGAAACGGTGCATTCTTTATGCAGTTGTGTAGGAAGTAAATCAAAAGGTGGTTTTATAAAGGGTTAGGTTTGAGGCTGGTGACATTAAACTTGTTTATACTAAAGAATTCAAATCTAAACTTTAAATCTAAACTGCTTATGCATGCATACCTCATCAGCAGAGAGATGATTTCAAGTTGGAGTGTTGTAAATTTTAAATAAAGTCGCCGAGCGGAGCAAGGCGCGAAAATATTTGGAAATTTGTCTTTAATTTTTCGACTTTTTATAGAAAAATGAAAGATTTTACATCTATTATATAAACTTCAGGCGACACTCTCTTTCCCTCATCACTGCACATATTTCTAAGTGTTGGATTAATTTTGAGGCAATATTTCATTGGGGTAGGGTTTTCAAATTTGGAATCCCTTTTTTCATCATCCAGACGCGAAAATACGCATAGCAACCCGCTATTAAACCACTTTGATTATCCTTCTCAAAAGAAGGTTGGATCAGCAAAAAAAGTTACTAAAATCGGGACATAATTTTGGCCTAGTATCCTTCATACACTGAATTATGACCTTTTTATAATTAAAAATATCGTTGATGGATTGATTCCGAAGCTCGATGAGGTATCCTCTAAATTCCAGACACAAAAATCACCATTTCCCCTTGGTCCAGGGTATGCTTCCCAGAAATGTTCAGTAATTAAAGCCCAGAGAGTTAATTATCACATTGCGACTCGTTTTTATTCCGGCCATATATTGTATTAAATTGACATGCGTATCATTTATCAAAAATACATTAGAGTATCAGCAAACATAAATACATGCAGAACATGATGAGGGAGTCCAGAAAATTTTTGATTTTTAAAAGTTCTGGGAAGCCTATTTCTGGATTCCAGACGTGTTGATAATGTATTAAAAATATTTGGTATGTGAGAAAGTATGGGGAGGGGACACCCCCTGGCCGCCCCAGTACCTACACCTACATACATGTAATATGTAAATAACTTACATTTTGATACAATGCAAAATTTGCCAAGTTTACAAATGAATTTTCATGTTCATTCAGGCTGAGGAGAAGAAAACGAAAATTTCTTTACCGAAATGATGGAAACAGGGAAAGAAGAGTATATATAATGTAATTGTTTTGGCCGAGCATAGTCCCCGCTGCCCCCCTCCCCTTGTCCTACGGCCTTGGAATGTATCTAGGCATATATTAAGTCCTATAATATAAGCCTTCGTTTGTTCAAATCGTTTGAATTCAACGTTTTCTATCGGATATTTTCATTTCACTATCAGTTTAACATTGAAAGTAAAATGAAAATATCCGGAGGGTCGCGGGTTCGAGCCTCGGCGGTGGCGGTCGACTTTTCCTGTCCTTCGGAAAAGACAGTAAAAACCGAGGTCCCGTGTCACAGTAGGTGTCGGCACACTAAAGAACCCTCACTGCTCAATGGTCGTAAGTGCCGACCATAGGCCAAAATTTGAAGCCTTTCACCGGCATTTGGTGACGTCTCCATGAGTGAAAGATTATTGAATGGGACGTTAAACAACAATACAACAACAATTACAACAACCACCAATGAAGGTTTATATTATTGGACTAGGTATAGGCTGTTCTTTCGCCATTCGTTCTCAGTATGGTATTATACCTCGCATTTTGAACAAGACATTAAGCGTCACTAACGGTTCAGCAAAACAAACGTCAAGCATAAATCGCCAAAATCTGTTTTCTTTCCCCTTTTTTGTCTCTTCTAACGTACCGTTGTAGTTTTATACACACATATTTTTCACTTGCGTTGGTAGGGTCCCACATATATAAACCTGTGAGCAGCGCTTGTTCGTGATCTATGTCAAAATTCACTATGCAGATTTTATGTATAATTGCAGGTTAGTGCTTGTTGGACACTGCCTTATGGCTTAGTCACCACGCAATTTGTAATAAAGATGCAATTTGTAATAAAAAAAATCGAAGTCCGAGATTCCTTGCAAATTTAGTGAGCAGCGTTAGAGATGGTCGTGTCAAGATGCATTATGACTAATTTAATGAAAAATATGGATTCGAACCCACTACGATGGAATTTTTAAAATGTTATTACAAATTTCGTCGATGTGGTTTTTTTCAACAAAGACAGAACCGACGCAATTTGCAATTTTTAAAACTTCGTTTCTCTTTATAAAAGTCTACGTGACGAGGGTGGATCTAAGATTTCCTAATGTTTTATAACTTCAAAAGATACCATGAAATTAATTTTTTATACCTTGAATATAACTTTTAGAATTTTATTACAAATTGCGTTGATGCGATCATTCTCAAAATGCAAGTCAACGCAATTTGTAATATTTTTAAATCACTTGACAAGAGACGGAGTGTTTTATAATCATCCAATAAGGTCATAATATATGTCTAAATATCTAGACCTGCAAGTTGTGGGTTGTGTTGACCATAAAATCGAAGTTTCAGAATTTTATTACAAATTGTATTGATTCAATCTTTGCAAAATGCAACTCCAACGCAATTTACAATAAATCTCCAAACCTTCAATTTTATGCTCAAAATATTTAGATCTGTTAATTGTAGATTGTACAACAAACAGATCTAAATATTTTGACATGCATTATGTCCTTATTGGATGATTTAAAAAGAACCATACCCTTATTAAGGGATTTTTAAAATCTATTACGAATTATGTTGATTTTTTATATCCAAAATGATTTTTTTTTCATCAGAAATTCGAAATTTTATATAAAATAATACTACATATTTTTTGTTGAATTTTCTATATCAGAAAATAGTGACTAAATATTAAAACTTCGGCATATTTCAATTGCAACTGATTAACTGAACCCGGACCAGACCTTAGTTTCACGAAAAATATAGGAATACAATTACAAGTAGAAAAATAATTGGTAGAATATGTTGGTAAACACAACCAATGCCCCTTTAAGTAAACCTTTGGATAAACCTGTGTCCAGTCCACATTTTAATAGCAGAAGTGGTGATCTCTCAAGACAGGTTCCACCATATTTAAACTATGTCACTATGTGTCGATGGCAATTCCAAGACATGGAACTTCAGTTTTACATTTCATCCAACAAACTTTTTCATTTCTCATGTGGAGGCTTGGCAGTGAGACAGTCACATTGTCTTGATCGTTTTTACCCCAACAAATCACAATAGACTGGTCTATGACAAAAGGCTTGGCAGTGACTTGATCGTTTTTACCCCTACAAATCACAATAGACTGGTCTATGACAAAAGAAAAGAACATACCATTTAGATATACAGGGGTGAATGTATTAAATAAAATTCAGGTGTCACCCAACAATGAATGGAAAAGTTTAATTATTTTTTCTTTTCTTGCTCCGACTTTATTGTTTTGTTTATCTGATTTTTTGTTTTTGCATTTTGGCTAAACAGAGCCCTGTTACCAACAACATACAGTGGAATCCTTGATATCTGGAAACACACGGACTACCCCTATTACTTGAGATTTCCCAAATTCAAGATAACCAAAAGTTTTAATTGACATATTTACTTTTCTTATCAGGGCCGACCTTTCAAATTTGACATAACCGGTATTTCTACTCAACTGATTTGAAATCTTCACTGATCTGATTTCAGCTGAACCATATCAGTGTATTTCGTTCAAAGAATGACCCAGAGTTTATGATAGTATTTTTTAAAACTTTATTTTTACAATAAAGCAATTTTGACAATTTGCTGTGTGTTTTTTTATTGTAAGCCTGAAAAGGAAAATGAATAAAAATGCAAAAATTCACTTTAAAATTTCGCTACAACATAAAAACACACATAATAATAGCTATAGGAGGCCAAACCAAGAACCTAATACTAACAGCCAAGATAACTATGAAATAACCCAATATGGTCCCGTCCCAACCTTCCCCATTCTGATTTTTAACCAGTTAAAATGACACAATGACTACCTCTCATTTGATATAGGTCTTTAAGCAAATACAGTTGCTATGCAACAATCTCCATAGATTCTAATATTAACATGGATGCCCCAAGTACTGTCCTTCATCAAATGAGAGTTTTGATTGGCTGTTGGTAAGTGGTAACTTGGTTTGACCTGCTTTGTATGAATAAGGGTAACAAAAGGGGTCATTAAGGTCACTCTAAACCAATAGTGATACACCAAGTCCCTTAACTGCATAAAAAGGTCAAAATTCAAAACAATCAGTCACAACAGACTTTTTGTAAGTCAAAGAAAATAAAGAGGAAATTATATCTATCTGCATTATAATGTAGTTTTCACACATTGTAAAGTTTCAAGAGTTATAGCCCTTGAAATATGGGAGTGGTGACAGGGACATCAGAATCTATATCAAAATCCATTGTATAATTTGATAAAGACCTGAAACAATTATTTATGAAAAGTGTCCATTAACCAAGACATAAATATTAGTATCATCCAATGATTTTATCCACACATCTATTTAGTAGAATACAATCAAACTTGCATTAAAGGCCACTTCTGCATACAGAAGTCATTCAATAATAACCTTAGATATCTTTTTTATAACGAATAAACCTCTTAATAAAGGCAACCTGTCTATAACAGCCTCTTTTGCCCATTCCCCTGAATGGCCTTAAACATTTTTGCACACTTTTGCAGAAATTTTCCCTTGTGTTAATAAAATAAAAATACAAATTAAGTAGCAAGATTTAGACTGGGAATTCCAAGATTTCTTTGAATGTGACCTTACATGACCCCTAAAATCTGATTCACTAAGAAATTATGATTATACATGAAGACAACAAGAAAATTACATAAATGGGGTAAAACTAATCCAACAGTGAATGTCATTTCTACTTTCAGATACAAGGGAAATAAGATATAACCACGACCTACAAAACATGCATAAAAAAGGGGAGATGACTGCAGAGACTACAGGAAGTCTGTACAGTCACCTACATATGACACACATGTAATACAAGTTTCTTGATTTATCCATTTAAACAACAATAAAGTCTGAGATGTTCAAAAAGCATATTATCTTTGCTAATCCAATTTCAATTAATTTCCTGATCTGAGGAGTTGCATAAGATGGACTGTGAGACACCAATTCATTCACCCTTAGGATAAAATGGACTACACCATGTCTGTTATTAGAAGTAGAATCCACTCTTGTTCAGGGGGTGGATGAATTAACCAAGGTACATTGTGGTCATGTCTATAAGGTGTTAAGCAGTATGGACAAACTTTCAAATTATGCTCAGAAGAGTTCCCGAAACATGAAGACTGCCCGGGATCCCCGATATATTTCATAATTCCCACTGAATTTACCTATTCAATTGTTCATAGCAACTCAATCAATTATACAAATTCTAATTTCAGCATGACATTCAAGGTTCTTTTTAGCTGGTTGATATGACAGTAATTAAACTAACATCAACTTATGTCTAATAAAATCTTACTTGACCTGGTCAATCCAATATTTATCAAGTTATCAAATGCAAAATGGAAGAACATCTTTTTTTATATAGTTTAAATACATGTATACTATAAGTGTGTACATGTATACCATTAATACATAATCTCCATCAAAGGGGTGCATCAACACAAGATTTGAAAGTCTACATTGAATTACCATAATTGTTATCATCATTATTTTAGAACAAAATATTCCTGTAACTCCCAAGAAATATCAAAACATGAAGTTTTCAGTGTTGTCGTCTCCTGGGAAATACTGATCACTTTTCAGCCGGTTTCTAAACTAAAGCACAAAAACCAGTAAATGTACACACCACAAGATCAATCTTAACAGTCCAATTACAAAATGATCACAAAAAAAAAGATCAACAAAACACCATGTTTTTCTTTCATGAAATATCGTTGTTTTACTGTACTGTTGTTTAATTTTACAGGGAGAAAATTTTACAATTTCCTGAAAATTTCACGCAAAACCGTTTCCATAACATTAAGTTATCTGTAATGTTTTCCATTCAATTAATGATATCATACACTGTATAGAGTTTGAACTTTCATAATATTGATTGGTTATGTATTAACTTTCTGACACTTGGTAAGGATTAGGTGTTATATTCACAGGTATTTAATATCACAGTACTGTCTTTGACTGTGAATATGGCAAAATTAAATCCACTGCAAATAAAAGCACCTATACAGTACTGGGGAAAAAAATAATTGAATACATAATTTGATGTCTCAATTAAAAAACTGCATCCCAGGTTGCCATGGATATAAAAGCTAAGATGCTTAGTAGATTTCCTACATAGTTATGTATAAACTTTCCATTACAAGCTTATTGATATGATAACATGATCAAAAGATGAAACAGTAAATTCCTGTTTCCAGAGCTAGCTTACTGCCTGATCTGTTAGCATATTCCTATGTTTTTATAGCCAGTTCCTGCTTAATCTGTTAACATATATTTCTATGTTTCCAGAGCTAGCTTACTGCTTGATTTGTTAGCATATTTCTATGTTTCCAGAGCTAGCTTACTGCTTGATCTGTTAGCATATTCATGTTTCCAGAGCTAGCTCACTGCTTGATCTGTTAGCATATTCCTATGTTTCCAGAGCTAGCTTCCTGTTTGATTTGTTAAGATATTCCTGTTTCCTGATTGATCTGTTATCATATTTTTATGTTTGCAGAGCTCTCTGCTTGATCTGTTTGCATAAACCAATGTTTCTAGAGTTTCCTGCTCAATCTGTAAGAATATTCCTCTTTCCAGAGCTTCCTGTTTAATCTGTTTAAAATACTCCAATCTAACTTGTAACCATAATAATGCCAGAGAAATGATAGCAGATCAATTTTTTTTTCTTTTTCTGTAATGACTTTGTGTTAGATTCCCTTGTCACAGGCCTGATGATATAAACCAAATTTGCATAATATCACAAAAATTTACAAGAAATGAAAATTTATATAATATCCAAAATATGTATAGCCTTGAAAACGGATGCCAACCAATGAAATTCAAAGAAGTGTATAATTATTGGGTCGATTCTAATAAAATTAATTCAAAACATTTTTTTTTTTAACAATTTCAATTTCTGTAATTTTATAACTATGTAAAAATGATTTTCCCACATCATAAAATTTTTTTTAAGTCAGAATTGCTTGATTAGAATATGTTGTTGAACTGCTTACATTTACTAAATTTGGCAAGAAAAATAGAAAATTAGTTCTACAAACTGAATCATGCATTTGACCATAATTATGATAAAAAAAAATTCATTTTGAATAGTAATTAACCAAATATAATTGATAAAACTGCATACAAAGCTAAATATTCACATTTAATAAGCATGTCAAATTTAGATTGAAAACAGATTATAAATCAACAGATTAAAAGCTAAAGCTTGAAAAACTTTTGATATAACCCCTAGATACACAAATCGACCAATCAGAGTGTTGTTGTCTTCACATGTATCATTTCAATGAACCACAAGACATTCACAAATATGACTTTGAACTGTCTTTCGCCTAATGGTGTGAGTGCACAAAGGTCAGAGACCAGATTGTGAAGCTGGTTTGAGTGCACAAGGGTCAGACACAAGATTGTGAAGCTGCCTTGAAGACCGGGCCCATGATAGAAACATTGATACAGAATTAATTAAATCTTCTTCCATCAATATTGAATTAAACATTACAAAAGGGTCTTGTTTGTTTTAATCAGCTTAAATGTAAACACCACTAAAACTATTTTTCATTTATACAACATGCAGTCAATTTTTAAGCTATTCACCCCTAAAGACACATTTGGACTGACCTAAATCATTGTTTTACAGGGGAGTCCATTGTTTTTCAGAGGTTGAAGAGTTAGTCATGGAAGTGTACCCTTGGAAAGACCACCCACCTTCCACAATCGGCTAACTTTCTCACAATATCAGGCTCCAGGAGAAACTGAAACCAGAGCTGTGTAGATGTGAGAGACTTTATGGTTTAAAACATGACACTTTATCTAACACTCGGCCACAAGGGCTCCCTCGTGAAAAGGTAAAACATGAACTATATTTCAAAACTTGAAAATGGAGGAATTACACACGTCAATTCATCTCATCTATCAAAACATAACAAAATGGAAAGGTGGGACAATGTGCCAGAGAAATCAAAGCAGCCTCACAAATCTGTACAACTCCACCAATATGTCCAGACATAAGAGGGTTAGAAAAGCAGATATTCAGTTGCATTTTTTTTTTCTATAAAAATTTAACAAATAAAACTGTATGTTACTATTGAGTGTATTTGGTGGTGAGTAAATGTTCACATCAGCAGCCCATTTGATTATTTTTTTTCTTTTTGGCATTATATGTAAACATCCACATTGTAGTCTGTTCTGCAGCAGTGTAATAAATAATAACTAACAAAACGATCTGCTTTTTAAACGGAGTACAAGGAAATTGGATCATTTGAAATATTTACAAGTTACCATGACAACAGCTTATTTAAACAATGAACAAAGAAAAATTAAAAAAAAAAATGAAGTGCGGTGAAAAAAATAATTATTTCAAATAATCCAAATACCACAACGATAATAAAGAATACAAATGCACTCTCATACATGTAATTCTGGTTTGTTAACCCTCGAAGCTACTTAGCTTATATGACAAAAATAAAAGACAAGTGTTCAAAGTATATCCATGACGATGTGCTGATTCCTACATGGTGGTTGTTCTTCCTGTGAGAGCACCACCCAATGTTGAGGAGTTAGTCAGATCTCCTTCCACATTCACTTTCATGTGAGGCCTGCAAATAAAAAAAAAAAGTTCAATTATTTAAATTTTGAATTTGAATGATATTTTACACTATTCCCATCAATTTTTCAGTCATATGGCGCCAGCCAGTTTTTAATGGTGGAGGAGAGAATCCGGTTACAATGTACTCTGGAAGAGACCAATGGCCTTCTTCAGGTAAAATGGCAAACTTTCTTACAAAATCAGCTTAGGTAGCAGTGGAACTAGAACCTATGCAAACGAGAGGTGAGAGACTTCATGGTTTAAAGTGTGTTGTTCTTACCACTCTGTCATCCAGTACATTTATTACATTTCTATATATAATCCATCCTGTGGCTGGCCAAAATAAATACATTAATGATATGCCTATAAATCACCTGTTTCTTTAATTGGCCAAAATGCAGTCGAGAATTGATGAGTACCCACTTAGGGCCCAGAGAGATAAAATTAACAAAGGAAAAAACTCCAAAAAAAAAAAAAAAAAAAAAAGGTTAAGGAAATGCAATGTTTATATGAAAAAACAATTTCATTATGCTCAAAGCGTTACCTTGAATCAATAATGATTATACATTGAAACTGCATCACAAGTCAATTAGAATTGAATGGTTCTTCAAGACATGTACGTTAATAAATACGTTAATAAACTGGGTCGTGATTATGGTGAATCCAATGTTTTTATATTTTGCATTTTCAATCTTTATGATTTCAATACTAGCACGTAAATTGGCGAACCGCAGAAAATACCTGTTATAGGGTAATTCTGATTGTTCTTCTTTGGGATCATGCAAAACAAAAATCCACTTTAGCCTAGTTCCAAATTTTCTTAGCTTCAGCTAAATTGATTGCTATCGACATGATAGCTTTACAATGAGGTTAATCACAGAAATAGCTAGGTAATTCCGGCAAGTTTGAAAAAAATAATTTTGGGGTAAATTCTGACAATCCTTCATACAAGTCATGTGGCTGTTATCAAATAGGAAAGATTTTCATTTAAAGGAATGACCGAAACCTGCAGGTTGTGATGGCAATAAGGAAGATTTAAAAATGAAATTCATCGAGAACGAAAAAGGAGGTTAAGTGATTCGTATTTGTCAAAACCTCCACATAACCTGAACGATCGCTCTCGTGTTATTTTGTGGTCTGTTATAGGACTGTAACTGTGCCCGATTTATAATAAAAAGGGAAGTAACTCAACAACAACTAGAACAGAAATAGTTCATACTTGACAGTCAATTTGCAGGTTGTGTTTTCTATCTTAATTTTTCATCACATGACTATATTTGGTTGCTAACAATATGTCAAATTTCTGAATTAATCACAGCGTAAACTAGTGATACAGGTGCAGACCAAAATAGTGTTGGTTTCCATGGTTTCCAGAGAAACTCTCTTACACCCAGTGTCAAAATAAATATTCACACACTGCTTTGAAGGCTTAAAGACTTACCCATCCCCCTTTCCAAGATCCTCCAAGAATTTTAAAGCCTCAAGAGCCGCCATGTCTCTTGCTGCTTCTGCTGTCATGCCACTTCCATGAAATACTCGTTGTGGATTTGTAAGCAAGGACACTCTACTCATAAACTCTTTGTTTGCTTTCTGTAAAAGACAAGAAAAATCACAGATATATTACAGATTTCTCTGACCATATTGTGATTTTTCACTGATTATTTACACCTTATTTCATCAGCCTCTTCCTTCCCTCCACTGCCAACAAATTCTCCATCACATATGTATCAAAAATTAAATATATGATTAAATATGTATCGACAATTTAAAAAAATAACTATTCATAGGAAATTAATTATGAGTGCTACAGAAAAGGGTTGTAGTAGGTGTAAGTGAAATAATAGAAAATGGGAGGGGATGGAGTGTTTTGGTCATGAGAAAAAAGGAAAGGACATGTGCATTTGGGTTTAGTGACTGGTGTAGACAAAACGGCTAATGATGTAGACACCATACAGGTCTTCAGAATCAGTACTCTTTCTAATGTATGAATGAACCGATCTGAATATATATTGGTAATCACATGGTTATTTATCATAGTTATAGATGGATTGCCAATTAATATGATTTTAATATCAGGACTTTCTCCATTATTAATGATATTCCCAATGAGAGAAGGGTGGATATCATCATATAGTTTACAGTCAAGAAAGTAATACAATAAATGATCCCTAGATCTAGTTACTGTGTGTCAAGAAAGTAAAACAATAAATGATCCCTAAATCAAGTTACTGTGTCATGTTTTCTGAAATGTGATTAAAGCTGAGATATAACATTCCTACCTGACCAGAATTTTGGAATTCATCAAATTTAATATCCAAGTTATGTTGATTTGAAATTTCTCGTAGATGTATTTCTGGCCTGCTTCTTGGTGAAACACCACAGAATCCCAGGGGATCATTCATTGATTGCTGTGCACCTGATGATTACAAGAAAAACAAGATTTGTCTGAGAAATACTATACTATCCTCACTGTGACATAAACCATTCATGAAGATTTTAAAGTCCCATAACTCTGTAAAATAAAGCCAAATGTTGACAACAATTGTACTGATTCTAGCTTCCATTTATATACTGTATAACTGGTATTATCTGTGGTTCTCAATTTTGGGGATATTTTGTTATAGTTTTGTTATCTCAAAAATTTAAATGCAAAACATAGAAATATTGGATAAAACAAACTCAGTTTGACACATTTTATTAATGTATGTATGTGTCCTGAAGAAACCACTAAATCCTAATTGAATCATCATGATGCAGTATCACTTTCAGTGTATTGATTTAAGGTAACGCTTTAAGTATATTATAAAATTCAGTTTGGTAAATATATATATAAGCATCGGTAAATCACAAAATAAACAATATGACCTTTGATTACCTAAATCACGAAAATTTCATACTGCAGAAATAACCACTTACAAGGTGTAAAGCTTCATGTAGAATTTTGTTAAAATTTGATTAAGCTTCAAGTCAGTCAAAGATATATGATTCATCAGAAAATCATTTTTTTTAAGATTATCTTATAAAAACTAAACCTCTTAAATACAATTAAAATTATAACTTGGTTATCTTTGTAAAATATACCAAAAGTCATTTGTGATGGCAGGTTCAAACAAAACAGATTTAACAAGTTACATGCTGGATCTACATAGATTAAGAACCAGAGAGAACACAAAGAATGCTGAACAATATCGAGTGACAGATAACGAACTTCCTGAAATAAAAAAGATGTCCATGGACTAATATACATCTAAGATATTCATTGTTCAGAAAGTACAAGCTCGTATTTGTGCATTTGAAAGCAGGAGAACAAGTCACATTTGATCTCTGACGCCTAATACTGCTCCGCATTCTTTGTGTCCGTTCCGATTCTTAGTCTCTGAAGTCCCCTCGTGAGTTACGGCCTGTGAGTTTGTTCTAATAATACGCTTGCATTTCGTCTTTTAACCACAATGATATATCTTTCGATGTATATGATAAAATCTGCATGTAAAATTTCTGCCGAAAAGAGCTCATATTGCTTTAACAGAATGTTACAGAAATATTGTCAGATCTGTGAAAGAGTACTACAAGGTATTGAAATTCTCCCATGAGGTAAAATCATTTATATCAGGGCTGCTGCGATAAATCTTTATACCAGTGTATTGCAATACATTGCTCCGCAATATGGATTCTGCGATATATCGCCAAAAATGATAAATTCAACATTTCTTCTTATTTAAATGAAATTTCTGGAAATTAAAACTGACCTTTTGATTGTTTTCATGAAAATATACACTGACTGACAAATTCCTTTTGCTCTCATAACATTAGAAATCTCGATCAGATGAATGTTTGTAAGTGTACTAAAATATAGTACATGTTTTATGTACTATATGGTTATAATATGGATAGCAAATGATTTTAAAACATTACTACTTGTTTGAGTCACCTTACGGATGTTTTATTTCTGGTGCTAATTGTTGGCAATATATTGCAATACGTATTGCATTACATATCTAAAATATTGCAATATATTGTGGTACGTTCTCTTAGAATCATGGCAGCCCCAATTTATATGCTAAAAAATCAAACCAATAATCAAGAACGATCATTGATTTTGATAAGAGATACAACATGAGTCTCTTACCTTGGCCATACATTGTCCCACCTGGATATTTCGAGTCAGGTAAAAGCAACAGACCGGGCATCAACTGTCGTCCAGTTTTCCCAGGATTCATAGAGTCGGTCACTACAACATAGAAATTTTACATATCAGGAATTACACACTCTGACAAAGAGATTAATCAAATTTATTTTTCTTTTTATTAATAAAGTGTTTTTAATTACTCAAAAATATCATTCTTTTCAAAATTATACTCTGAATTAAGATGCATGGAGCTGAAATATACATATAGGCCTTTTCTTTAAAGTTAAAGGTTTCAAAACAATATTAGATCAGTAAGATGAAGTTATAGTTCCAAATTGATTTACATATATATAATTCTTACCAGCATCATCAGAATTTTCCTGGAATGTGACTTTTTTCTCACCAGTTGGACCCTGTTTAAAAGATATATATTTCTAGAAGGTGAGTTATCTTTAAATAGTAGGTGTGTCATCTTACATAGTTGGTGTGTCATCTTTACTAGTACATAGTAGGTGTGACATCTTTACATAGTAGGTGTGTCATCTTTACTAGTCATAGTAAGTGTGACATCTTTACTAATACATAGTAGGTGTGTCATCTTTACTAGTACATAGTAGGTATGTCATCTTTACTAGTACATAGTAGGTATGTCATCTTTACTAGTACATAGTAGGTGTGACATCTTTACTAGTACATAGTAGGTTTGACATCTTTAAATAGTAGGTGTGTCATCTTTACTAGTACATAGTAGGTATGTCATCTTTATTAGTACATAGTAGGTGTGTCATCTTTACTAGTACATAGTAGGTATGTCATCTTTACTAGTACATAGTAGGTGTGTCATCTTTACTAGTACATAGTAGGTGTGACATCTTTACTAGTACATAGTAGGTGTGTCATCTTTACTAGTACATGGTAGGTGTGTCATCTTTACTAATAGTAGGTATGTCATCTTTACTAGTACATAGTAGGTGTGTCATCTTTACTAATACATAGTAGGTGTGTCATCTTTACTAGTACATAGTAGGTATGTCATCTTTACTAGTACATAGTAGGTATGTCATCTTTACTAGTACATAGTAGGTGTGTCATCTTTACTAGTACATAGTAGGTATGTCATCTTTACTAGTACATAGTAGGTGTGTCATCTTTACTTATACATAGTAGGTGTGTCATCTTTACTAGTACATAGTAGGTATGTCATCTTTACTAGTACATAGTAGGTATGTCATCTTTACTAGTACATAGTAGGTATGTCATCTTTACTAGTACATAGTAGGTATGTCATCTTTACTAGTACATAGTAGGTATGTCATCTTTACTAGTACATAGTAGGTATGTCATCTTTACTAGTACATAGTAGGTATGTCATCTTTACTAGTACATAGTAGGTATGTCATCTTTACTAGTACATAGTAGGTATGTCATCTTTACTAGTACATAGTAGGTGTGTTATCTTTACATAGTAGGTGTGTCATCTTTACTAGTACATAGTAGGTGTGTCATCTTTACTAGTACATAGTAGGTGTGACATCTTTACTAGTACATAGTAGGTGTGTCATCTTTACTAGTACATAGTAGGTGTGACATATTTACATAGTAGGTGTGTCATCTTTACTAGTACATGGTAGGTGTGTCATCTTTACTAGTACACAGTAGGTGTGACATCTTTACTAATACATAGTAAGTGTGACATCTTTACTTATACATAGTAGGTGTAAGAGGGATTATACATAGTTAAGTGTGTCATCTTTACTAGTACATAGTAGGTGTGGACATCTTTACTAGTACATAGTAGGTGTGACATTTTTTACATAGTAAGGTGTGTCATCTTTACTAGTACATGGTAGGTTGTCATCTTTACTATTACATGGTAGGTGTGTCATATTTTTACTAAGTACATAGTAGGTGTGTCATCTTTACTAGTACAATAGTAGGAGAGGATTCCATTTTTACTAGTACATGGTAGGTGTGACATCTTTACTAGTACATGGTAGGTGTGACATCTTTACTAGTACATAGTAGGTGTGACATCTTTACTAGTACATGGTAGGTGTGACATCTTTACTAGTACATAGTAGGTGTGACATCTTTACTAGTACATAGTAATTGTGACATCTTTACTAGTACATAGTAGGTGTGACATCTTTACTAGTACATGGTAGGAATGTCAGTCTTTACATAGTAGGACTGTGTCATCTTTACATAGTAGTAGAGGTCATCTTTACATAGTAGGTGTCACCATCTACCTCATAGTAGAGGTTGTGTCATCTTTACTAATAGTAGGTGTGTCACCTTTACAGTAAGTAGGTTATAGTCATTCTTTACATAGTACCTCTACCCCATCTTTACATAGTAGGTGTGTCATCTTTACTAGTACATAGTAAGTGTGACATCTTTACTAGTACATAGTAGGTGTGTTATCTTTACATAGTAGGTGTGTCATCTTTACTAGCACATAGTAGGTGTGTCATCTTTACTAGTACATGGTAGGTGTGACATCTTTACACAGTAGGCGTGTCATCTTTACCTGCACAGATTAGGAATTACTTAGTCATAACATTATAACATGTATAAGAGGGATGTATAGAAGGAGATAAGTGCAGTTACCTATTTTCAGCCCAATTGTTCTTGGACAGGCTATGTAACAAAAGAACAGTGTCGTTTGGTATTTTTTTGTAAAATAAGTAACACTCTGAAGTAACCAGGGCAAGTGATTTTAACAAAATGGACAAAATTACACAAAAAGCAGTGATTCAATATTTTTTCAAGAAAAGTTTAGCACCTATCGTTATTCATGACATGGTAACAACAGTAGGAGAGGATTCCCCTTTTATGGGTGACAGAATTTAAAAGTGACAGGCTGAACCTTCATCATGACCCCATCCTGGAAGGTTTGTCACTGTGGCAAGTCCTGAAATGGTCATTACATGATATTGTAATGGGTGACAGACAAGCTATAGAGCTTTATGTAGACAGTACTGTCAAGAGTTTCTCAGGAAAGAGTTCATTCTATTCCTACAGAAGGTCTGAAATAAGAAAGCTCTCAGCACATTGGGTATTGAGACAGACTACACGCCACCCCTACCTCAGGAATTAAGTTATACTTATCTGACTACATATCACCCCTACCTCTGGAGTAGAGGCTATACTTATTTGAATACATATCACCACCTACCTCAGGAGTAGAGGTTATAGTTATTTGAAAAACATTAATAATCTACCCCAGGAGTAGAGGTTATAGTTATTTGACTACACATCACCCCTACCTCAGGAGTAGAGGTTATAGTTATTTGACTACACATTACCCCTACCTCAGGAGTAGAATTTATAGTAAATTTGACTACAATTAGTACCCCTACCTCAGGAGTAGAGGTTATAGTTATTTATCTACACATCACCCCTACCTCAGGAGTAGAGGTTATAGTTATTTGACTACACATTACCCCTACCCCAGGAGTAGAGGTTATAGTTATTTGACTACACATCACCCCTACCTCAGGAGTAGAGGTTATAGTTATTTGACTACACATTACCCCTACCTCAGGAGTAGAGGTTATAGTTATTTATCTACACATCACCCCTACCTCAGGAGTAGAGGTTATAGTTATTTGACTACACATCACCCCTACCTCAGGAGTAGAGGTTATAGTTATTTGACTACACATCACCACCTACCTCAGGAGTAGAGGTTATAGATATCTGACTACACATCACCCTACCTCAGGAGCAGAGGTTATAGTTATTTGACTACACATCACCCATACCTCAGGAGTAGTTGCTGTCTTGATTGCAGGCTTTGCTGGTTGAGGTGATGGCTTGTTGTACCCCAGAAGTGTAAGCATGGCCTCTGCAGCATGACGTTTTGCAAGTTTTTTATTGGGACCTACACCATTGCATGATTGGTCATCAACTTGTACCTAAAATAAAAATGAACATGATAATCACATCTCTAGTCATGTGGTCAGCAAGATCTTCTTTACTGCTGTACCCTGAGACCAGGGTATCATAAAAATTGGTTTTTGTTGAAATATAAACATTGGAACCTGCCTTGAGAGACCAGCCTTTCTGATTCTGAAATGTCTCTTATTTTGACTTTTTGTTTTATGCCACACTCAACAGTTTTGCAGTTATATGGTGGCGGCCAGTTTTTAATGGTGGAGGAGAGAACCCGATTATAAAGTACCCAGGAAGAGACCATCGGCTATAAGTAAACTGGCAACCTTTCTCATAAAAATCAGCTTTGTTTCCAGCTGAAACGCTGACCAGAAGTGAGAGACTTCATGATTCAAAGCAGGGTGCTCGGCCATGGCCTTTGAACCCTTGTTGTCTCTCAAGACAGATGGTCTGTTAAAAAGGGGTATTATTTTTTTATCGATTCATCCGAGTGGTTTTCAAAATGTGGTCTCAAAAGACAGGTGTCTCATGACAGTGGTCTCTTAATACAGGTTCAAATGTATCCTATAATCCAATGACTTTGTTCTAAAGTAAAGTGTCTCTATTAAGTGCTTCTACCTCAGGTAACCTGTCTTTATTTTGCATGTCAAAAAAAAAATCTTTAAACATGCACAAATTCATTCTAAAATATAGAATTTTCAGTGATTACAAAACTGACCTTGCATCAAAAAATTTTACATTTCCCTTATTACTTGGACCTCAACCGATCATCTTTATCACAGCATTGAATTTTTTTAAATTTGGATTGTTGTTTTACGCCACACTCAAAAATCAGTGACATGGTGGCAGGCAGTTTTTAATGGTGGAAGAGAGAACCCGGCTATAATAATATAATGCTAATATAATGCATAATATTAGTGGGTGAAGACACCAGTCTGTTGGCAGGTGTGTCCCACATTGGTAGATGAGGATTTGTATCCCACCTGGGCAGATGTGAATTTGTATCTCACCTTGGCAGGTGAAGATTTATATCTCACCTTAGAAGGTGAGGATTTGTACCCCACCACGCCAGCTTACAAAACAACAGATAGTTTTTGATGGCCAAATCTGAGTTTGGCATATTTTTCCCCCAGAAAACTAATTGTCAATTTTGCTATAAGACTTTTATAACCAACAAATGCTGAATTATTTTACAAGTTAAATGGACAGAAGCTGTATCACAAATTAACTTTCTTGGTTCAATGATTCTCTAACTTTGATTACACATTTTCTTACCTGGATTATAACTGTATTCACAAAAACTACATACTTTCATACCTGAACCAAATTCACATACCTTGATCACAAATTATCTTACCTGGATCACAAATTATTTTACCTGGTTCAGTCTTTCATCTTGATGACAATGTTTTTTATCTGGATAAAAAAATCTCATTTGAATAACACAAATTCATTTAGCTGTATCATAATTCTCTTATCTGGATCACAAATTCTCTTACCTGGATCACAAATTCTTCTCTTACTGGGATCATAAATTCTCTGACCGGGATCACAAATTCTCTTACCTGGATCACAAGTTCCTCTCTAACTGGGAACACAAATTCTCTTACCTGGATCACAAATTCTTCTCTTACTGGGACCATAAATTCTCTTACCAGGATCACAAATTCTTTTACCTGGATCACAAGTTCCTCTCTAACTGGGATCACAAATTCTGTTACCTGGATCACAAATTCTTCTCTTACTGGGACCATAAATTCTCTTACCAGGATCACAAATTCTCTTACCTGGATCACAAATTCTCGGCGCCTGGGAAGACCACGTTCTGTTACAAGAGTATATATGGGTTCTTTCTTCTGTTGAGCTTGCTGGATCTGGATGAGCCGGCTAATTGGATTAATGCCAACTCCGTAGTTTGGATCCGCTTTCTGCATTTGCTGAAAGAGGAAATTACAGATCCTGTAAACTTGAAAATTTTCACTCTTAAATGACATATCCACCCCCCTATTTAAATTTGCCCTATATCACCAGTCTCATGAATGGTATATTTGTCCATGCTTCAATCATTTAACTAGAAAATTTCGCTTTCATCTTAAATTTGCCCTCTCATATAAGGGTGAAAGATAAACAGTGGCAAAATTTACAGGTATACATTACAGAAAAAACCTGCTTTAGCGACCACCCGTGTATAAAGACCTCCTGGTCTCAAAGACCTTTTTTTTTGCTGTCCCCAATAATACCATTCGTGTTCAAATCTACCTCTATATAAAGACCACCTCCCTATAACTACCGTTTTTTTAGTGTCTCTAAGGAAGCTGTTTTATACAAGTATCACTGTATTCTTTTTTGTAACAAAAATTTAAAATCTTCAACAGCATTTCCTTTTATTCATAATGATATGAACAAGTAACCAAAGTTTCTAGTGGTTTTATGCTGATTAAGTTTATAAGATGAATGTGGATGGACAGACACAACACAAAACTATAGCCCCTGCCTCCCCCAGGAACAAGTGGGGTAGTAAAAACTGGGTGAATGTAGTGTAAAACACATAGACCTACATGTATCAAACTTAAGTATAGCTCAAGCCTAAAATTTTTTAATAATCCTGAAATCTGATTGACTAGAGAAAAAAAGAGATACAGTGAAGACAGGGAGAGATACAAAGAGAAGAGAAACAAAGAAGAAGAGATACAAAGAGGAGAGGGAGAGAGAAACAGAGGGGAGAAGAGATACAAAGTGATGGAGAGAGAAACAGAGTGGAGAAGAGATACAGAGAGGAGATGTAGAGAAATAGGGGAGAGATACAGAGAGAAAAAGAGATACAGAGTGGGTGGAGAGAGAGAGAGAGAGAGAGAGAGAGAGAGAGAGAGAGAGAGAGAGAGAGAGAGAGAGAGAGAGAGAGAGAGAGAGAGAGAGATACCTTAATGATATTCTTGTTTTTCTTTTTATTAGTGGTAGGCTTCACTCTTTGTTTGATGATTGATGGCGGCAGGGAAGGTAACTCTTTGAGTCTGTCAAGCATCAGTTCTGCTGCCTTCTTTTTGGAGATTTTCTTACTGTTGCCCTCTGATTCTGTTTCCATTTCACCAACTTTGCAAACTGTCACAAATGTTTTCATGTGAGGTGGTCCAGATTCTCGAATCACCTGTAACAGATTATCAGAAAAAAGATAAAACAAAAATGAAGCAGCCTCTGTTTCCATGCTGACTACATTATCTGAGGTTGGGCATTGACTCAATAAAATAATGTCAATGCAAAAAAATAAACATGTGAGTTTCAGGTTATGTTACAACACAAAATGAACACCAAGACCTCTTCTACAAAATACTTACATCAAATGAAACATTCATGTTCCTCCTAAGAGCTATTTCATGAACTAAACTGATTTCTGATTTCAGGTTGTCAGCATCTGAAACAAATAATAATTCAATGTTATTTTAGACCACATCTGCAAATTTTAAATATGAAAGTAAAGTCATGTAAATCTTAATGTAATCTTAGTAATAAAGGCATACAGGCTGTCATTTTTGCAGGTTTCCAGTCTCCAGATAAATATCTAATAAATAAATAACCTCACTTAAGAGACCACCTTACTAATGAGACCACTCAGTTGAGACAGTCAGGTGGTCTAAATAGCGAGGTTCCATTGCATATACATAGCACACCACAATTAGACCAAAACATTGATAAACAAAAAAAAAATATATAAATCACTGGCATATTGCCCAGAATGAAAGAAATATGCCAAAGACTGATATTCCTTCCATCCATGGAAGAAATGATTACTGACCTATTATTCACATTCGATTTCTTTTCATGAATTTCAACATCATAACAATTTTTTTTTTCAACCAGGGATTTTTAGAGAACATTTTATTTGTGTAAAACACTGAATACGGTATTTCAAAGTTCTAATAAAAACAAAAGTAACCATTTTTGACAACCAGTATGTCTTAAAACAGATACAGCCACAAACAGCATTTGAACTAGGTCATGTTGGGCATCCTAATAAAGATTTATGAGGTACATGGCATAGAGAAGATATTCGTGATTTTGACATAATGGTGACAGAGTTGTGTATGTCTCAGATAAAAGGAGGATATCTCTTATGTTACACGTAACAATACTGTATAACTGGAAATTTTCGCCCTTATACAACAGAAAATGTTAAATCATCAACCCCTGAAAAACAATGGACTCTTCTGTAAATCAATGACTCAGACCAGTCCAAATGTGTCTTTAGGGGTGAATGAGTTAAGCGCGTCTAAAATTCGCCCTAAATTATAAATGGCATAATGCCCTAAATTATAAATGGCATATATATCCATGCTTCAATTATTTAGATTGAAAACTTCACTTTCATTTTAAATCCACCCTCTTATCATTGGAAGAAAATAGTGAAAATTAAATGGGAGGGCAAATCTCCAGGTATATAGTACACAAAATGTCGGAGACATAAACAGACTTTATCAACTTCATCTTAACTTCTGTATAAACAATAAATCTTATCAAACATTGAAATTGCAAAACGTACGGTAATTAGAAATGAATGGTGAGTAAGGAAGCAAGATGTGTTTGTGAAACACAAATGTCCCAGGTCCCAACAAATTTTTGCAATGTCCTACACATTTTGACCCCACCTCCAGGGGCATGTGATGTCAGTGAAGTGTGAGCAACCCTTAGATGAACTTACAGTCCAAGTTTGGTAACTGTATCCGAACCAAACTTGAAATATTGCACTTTGTATGTAAGCAGGACAGAATTACGACAGACACACACACAGACAGACAGGCAAACAGACAGACAGACGAACGATCCAAACTCTAGATACCCATGGCGGACCTTTCAGGCCGGGGGCAATAAAAATAGTACAGTGAAACCAGACTTGAGAACACCACGCAGTCTACTGTGAAATTGTTATCATAAAGATGGCCGGACACTTACTTAGCACTTAAATGTCTACACAACATGAGGTATAATAAGTCTGTGACTTGTCTGTCATAAGGACAGCTGGACACTTACTTAGCACTTAAATACCTACACAACATGAGGTATAATAAAGCTGTGATTCGTCTGTCAAAAGGACAGCTGCACACTTAGCACTTAAATCTCTACACAACATGGGGTATATAAGTCTGTGACTTGTCTGTCACAAGAGATTTTACTTCAACAATTTGCCATTGAGTGGATTTCAAAATGTGGTTTTTAACAAAAGTGGTCCATCTAGACAAGTTTCACTGTATATATAGTTAATGTCTAAGATACTGTGCATATTAAAGTAGAATTCTATTGCAAGTCAGTGATTTTTCTTATCCATTACATCAAATGCCCTGCCTTCTTAACTTATAAAATTTCAATAGATTACAATATATATACATGTACATTATCAGCAGAAATTGAAACAAAATTACTTCAATTTTGGGAAAAATACAAGTTATTTTGCATACTGAAACAGTCTATAAACAGCTGTAAATTCCATCTAAAAAACTGCAAGTGAACAGAAACTAAAATCAGTAGAATAAGTTATATACATCTAATGATAATGATACTGCTACGGATATAAATTATAATAGATCGCCATCAATTTCACCGTGTTTTGCTTACTTATATATTGATCTTCATTAATCTGTTTTGGTTTGTTTTAATGTTGATAATGCCACATTAAACAATTTTTAAATTACACAATGGTAATCAGTTTTTTATGGTGGAGGAGAAAAAAATCTGTTTAAAATTTACATTGTACCTGGTAACACACCGAGGAACTACTGTCAGTTGTCGTTCACGGGCTTATGAATGCCAACTGGATAAAGGCAAAGTCCATGATGAATTTTCTTTGCCCAGTTGGCATTCATGAGCCCATGAATGCCAACTGAAAGCAGTTCAATGATTCTATTTACTTATTTCTTATGTTTTCCAACTTTTATTTTTTTTATTTTTTTTTAATGGAAGTAAAAATTTCCACAACGAATGCGCGGACCCATTCTTGTACATACAATACCTGGAACAGCCGGTGGCAGTTATGAGATGATAAACAACATTCTTTTAATAATGGTTATAAAGTGTCAGTACCAAGAGATGGTAACTATATGCAAGTAAACTAGCAAACTCCCACACATGATCAGCTTAGTTCAAGTGGGGCTCGAAGTCACACTTATGTACAGTAGTTGGCCATAAGTATGTTCCTTTAATTTATTTTCACTATATATTCGTAGTAAATTCACATTTTTTTTCGTAACTCCTAGATAACTTGTCGTTTATCCAATTTTAACAAAACTTGATTCACAAAAAGCTGAGGTTTTGATACTCATTTGGTAGAATTTCCATTGCAATCTATTAATTGTTTCAGGAGACATATGTTATTCTTCCTCAGAATAACAACATTTTTCTGTTTACATGTTTACAAAGATAATCAATGGATCTGTGACATAAAACATAAACACCGTAATAAAACCATCAATACTTAAGGAACTTACGGATGTCAACAAATAAATATATGATCCAAATTAGGCCCAGACTCCCAGGGTTAAAGTGTCATTTTTAATTTATAATTGATGTCTACCAAATTCAGGAAAAATCAAACAAATGCAGAATTACTAGGGATCTATAGTGAAATTAATTTTTGGGAACTTACTTATGGCAAAGCAATGTACATATATGTATAGTAAGTGACTTCATGGTTAAATATGTGAGTGATACTCTAACCACTTCCCCATGGATCAACCCTTTTTATCTATCTATTTTGTATACACATATTTTTCATTAGTGTCAAAATAACAAAATGTCAAGAAGGGGTACATTTTTCAATTCATGAGTATCAACTGTAAATTTAAAGCTGTATACAACAGCCATACAACAATTACGTCAGTCTTAAACTGCCTCAAAACATAAATAGAAATACAAAGTTATCAGAAGATGTAAAAAAAGCATTTGTATCTTTGACTAACAGAACGAAACAGGGAAACACAGAGATCACTGTTATATTGCTGTAAGATTTTATCATATTAAATTTACTATCTAGGTATCCATGGGAACATATAAATTCTAGTATTTACTGAAGTTACGAGTGTAAGGATAGCACAGTATTCAGAAATGTCAACTCACCTGCACTGATAATTTTTTCTGTAAATAAACCAGGTATCAATTTGATTGTTTTATTATTCAGCAGTAGTTTCATTTCCATTTAAAAAAACAGACAATTGCTTTTATGCACAGAAACTACCCAACATAAAAAAGTTAATTCAAAAGCAAAAATTTAGGGGTCTTAACTTAAACAATAGACTTTAACACATTACATCAATAACACAATTAATCTATACAGTCTACAGGAGGGGGGGGGGGGGATAATTGACTCGTCAGCCCCTGCAGTCAAATTTAGACTCACCCAGATCAATAAATAGTATGGTCTACTATCATAATTCAGGAGTGAACAAGTTAATATTGCAAATAAAATTATTATACAATTTTTATTCTGAATCATACACCCATGAATTCTGACAGTGGACTTAACCATTCTTTGAAATGGGCAGGTCCAAATGTGACTTCAGGGGTTGACCAGATGAGTTAATATATTAAACATACATGAGCTGTGACTCATCTAACAACAGGTCTTGTGATAACTGCTTGAAAAGTGTTTATTGTGGACAATGAACAGACTTCCAGTAACATAAATTAAGATCATTGCTGTGAGTGCTAGGTAGGCAATTAGAGTTTATTAATTACTTAAAAATAAGGTCAGGTCCACTGTCATATGCATAACTAATAGTTAGGTCGAATTGCGAAACTGGTTTTCTCAAGCAATTGTCACAAAATATATAGAAATTTCAGAATTTTTATGCCGATTTATATCAAAACATTGTTATTGTACATCAAGAAAAGTAGTTAAAAAAGAAAGAATTTTTGGGGGAAAAAAACACAGCTAATGCCCCTTTAATTAAAATATGTTGCAATCAAGACTTATCTACCTTTGATATATATTCACCTCCAAGCTTGGTGAATATCAATTACATCAGGTTGAAAAATCTTGATAAGGACTGATGTGAAAGTCAATAACTGTTAACTCATCAATCCCTGAGAAACAATGAACTCTTCTATAACTCAATGAATTGGGTGAGTCCAAATGTGTCTTTAGGGGTGCATGAGTTAATCCAAATTACTCACCATTTTCTGTAATGTCAACAACTTTCTCTGGTTTAATTTCAGCATTATTGGGTATTGGAAGTTTCTTTAAGATGTTGAGAGCTTTTCTAGCCCCATCATGCCTTGCGTCTTGTCTTGTGTGACCCTCTCCGATAAATTCCCTCTGACCTACTTTCAGGGACACATAGAACACCCTAGGCATCCGGGGATAGTGATACCTGCAACATAGATATTCTGCAATGCTTTAGTACAATCCAAATAACCTGGTGGGGTGAAGTTTCATAAGACCTTTTTTTTTAACCCAAGCAAGTTCAAATTTTAGGTATTAGTAAAATAAAATCAACCTAGAAAAAAGAGTAATTATTCCTACTTGTCACCGTACGTTTGATTATCCAGTTGGTAATAAAACGCTTTTCTCCTGAAGTCTGTCATAATCGTAAACTGAGTAGAATCAAAAAAGTTACTCTGTGCTGCCAAATAGTTTGAATCAGACAAAGTAACCCACATAAATTGTGTTTATGGGACAGGTTGCACAAAGTGCAAATCCAGGTTATTAAATGGTGATTGTCAGCCTGGTGGGTGTGTAATCAGCTCTTCGTACACTTTTCAACTTACAACGTTGAAACTTGGTAGGATGTTTGCTTATGTATTGAAGATGTGCACCTCCCCTTGTGGACGGATTCCGCGGATTTTTGTGGATATTTTTTTTTTATCATTAACAAGTATATAATTTTACTGGCAACTGAAATATTTCATTAGAGAGAATTGGATTTTTTTTTATTCATAATCCACGTTTTGATAGAATAAGTCAAAGATTACTAAAGTACTCCAGAATTGGGTAGATTGAAAAATTGTAAGGAAAGCAGATCTAGTGTCTAAGGCACATTTAATACCAGAGATAGACTTCTTCTAGATTGCCATGTATACTAAGAGGTAGATCATGTTGACTTTTAAAACTGAGGAGTTTCTTGGAAGGAAAAATATGTTCAGTCATTTAGTTGAAACTCCCCTGGAAATTTTGGTCTCTGAAATTCTTGAAGACAAAAAAGAAAACCCCGATTTTCCCCAAACGGTTGTCGTAACTACAAACCTTTGATTATACATGCCCCTGAAGTTATAATTTGGTGGAGGATAATATGGCTGCTGATGTCGTGGCTCAATAGGCTTGTATGTAGTTTGTTCTCCTCTCTTCATGGCAAGGGCATTAAGCTCTACTGTGGGGGTAATTGGTTGATTGTTAGAACCTTCTGTAATCCAATCTGCTGAGAAAAATTCACGTCATTTTTCATTTTTCCTATTTTTTGTTGTTGTTTAAGTGCTGCCACACATCACATCAAAAACATTTTACCCTTTTATAACACCGCCAGATACACAGTATCAACCCCCCCCCCCCTCCCACACTCCCAGAAAGGAAATAGATGGTAATGAAAATAGACAGTAATGAAAATCATTGAAAATGATAATAATAAGTACTGCGAAAAGATCAGAATATTGTATACCTGGAAATTTTCACACCTGGTTATTTTTCGCACTTGATGACAGAAAACATATTCACCCCGTCTTGAATTCGCAATCACAATAGTGTCATAATTTTCACACATGTCTATGCTATAATTATTTAACTTAAAAATATTGCTTTCATGTTAAATTTGCACAGTCATCAAAGGGCGAAAATGACAAGAAAATAAAACGGGAGCGAAAAATTGTAGATATACAATCAGTATTGATGACAATATATACATATGTACTAAGAAAAAATCTTAAGTATTTTACATCTGATAGGTCATTTTTCTTGCAAAATGCAAAGAAATATGAGAAGGAAGTTCTATTGATATCTAGACAAAAATTGAGGCTTAGATCAGTGATACAAATAACATGCATAACTTAAATTTTATAGCAATCTTTATTTTTGTCATGTGAAAACTTTTTTATAACTGTTATTCAACTGGGTATTTTAAGTGTAGTGTCTGAATGCTTTGAACTTGTTCTGAATGCAGGGGTCAAATCTAGCTACAGTCCAGTAGACTTAAGACTCAGGAATTTCGCAGAATGGGTCCCAGAAAATTCCTCTTGTAATTTTTTAGTCTAAATTTTTAATCTTCATAAACAAACCAACAAAATAGGCAAACAAGTACTAACTGTTTTGAATTGTTTTTGGTGGTTTTGGTGGAGGATGGGTGCAGTTTGTTTTCTCTAGGGCAACATCAGCTGCAGCATGCTGGGCCTTTTTAATGCTGGGCCCTGAGGCTTTATATTCCTCTGTGTCACCTAGTTTTAACAAGACATAGAATATTTTCTTGTGGGCTGGGCCTTCTTCATCAACCAGTGTGTACTGATGGGAGATCTGCAATGAATTTTAAAAGTATCAAAAAATGAATGCATTTTTCCCCTGAATTACATGATATTTACTGAAGTATGACAAAAAAACTTACATGTATGACCCCAGGAACTAAGCCATTCATGAAGATTTTAAAGTGCCATAACTCGGGCAAACATTGTGAAATGTGGGTTGTAATTAATCATCCAATATCTTATTATTTAAGAAAACAACCCCATAATTGTTAATTGGATTTTAAAATCCCATGTACTGAAATCTCTTCTATTTTCAAGGCCAAATTGAATCTAGAATGATCCTGATACAAACACAGACCTACCATGTTGTATCTCGCTATACCTCTAGTTACAACACAGATACAAACACAGACCTATCATGTTGTATCTCACTATCTCTAGTTACAACACAGATACAAACACAGACCTACCATGTTGTATCTCGCTATACCTCTAGTTACAACACAGATACAAACTCAGACCTATCATGTTGTATCTCACTATCTCTAGTTACAACACAGATACAAACACAGCCCTACCATGTTGTATATCACTATCTTTAGTTACCATTACAGATACAAACACAGCCCTACCATGTTGTATATCACTATCTTTAGTTACCATTACAGATACAAACACAGCCCTACCATGTTGTATATCACTATCTTTAGTTACCATTACAGATACAAACACAGCCCTACCATGTTGTATATCACTATCTCTAGTTACATTCCCCTATCATGTTGCATCTCACTATCTCTAGTTACATTCCCCTATCATGTTGTATATCACTATCTCTAGTTACATTCCCCTATCATGTTGCATCTCACTATCTCTAGTTACATTCCCCTATCATGTTGCATCTCACTATCTCTAGTTACATTCCCCTATCATGTTGTATATCACTATCTCTAGTTACATTCCCCTATCATGTTGCATCTCACTATCTCTAGTTACATTCACAGACACAAACACAGCCCTACCATGTTGTATCTCGCTATACCTCTAGTTACATCACAAATGTAAACACAGCCCTACCATGTTGTATATCACTATCTCTAGTCACATTCCCCTATCATGTTGCATCTCACTATCTCTAGTTACATTCACAGACACAAACACAGCCCTACCATGTTGTATCTCTCTATTTCTAGCTACATCAGATACAAACACAGCCCTACCATGTTGTATCTCTCTATCTCTAGCTACATCAGAAACAAACACAGCCCTACCATGTTGTATATCACTATTTCTAGCTACATCACAGATGCATACACAACCCTACCATGTTGCATCTCACTATCTCTAGCTACATCAGATACAAACACAGCCCTACCATGTTGTATCTCTCTATCTCTAGCTACATCAAATACAAACACAGCCCTACCATGTTGTATCTCACTATCTCAAGCTACATCACAGATGTGAACACAGCTCTACAATGTTGTATCTCGCTATACCTCTAGTTACATCACAAATGTAAACACAGCCCTACCATGTTGTATATCACTATTTCTAGCTACATCACAGATGCATACACAACCCTACCATGTTGCATCTCACTATCTCTAGCTACATCAGATACAAACACAGCCCTACCATGCTGTATCTCTCTATCTCTAGCTACATCAGATACAAACACAGCCCTACCATGTTGTATCTCACTATCTCAAGCTACATCACAGATGTGAACACAGCTCTACAATGTTGTATCTCGCTATACCTCTAGTTACATCACAGATACAAACACAGCCCTACCATGTTGTATCTCGCTATACCTCTAGTTACATCACAGATACAAACACAGCCCTACCATGTTGTATCTCGCTATACCTCTAGTTACATCACAGATACAAACACAGCCCTACCATGTTGTATCTCGCTATACCTCTAGTTACATCACAAATGTAAACACAGCCCTACCATGTTGTATCTCGCTATACCTCTAGTTACATCACAAATGTAAACACAGCTCTACCATGTTGTATCTCGCTATACCTCTAGTTACATCACAGATGTAAACACAGCTCTACAATGTTGTATCTCGCTATACCTCTAGTTACATCACAGATACAAACACAGCTCTACAATGTTGTATCTCGCTAAACCTCTAGTTACATCACAGATACAAACACAGCCCTACCATGTTGTATCTCGCTATACCTCTACCTCTAGTTACATCACAGATACAAACACAGCCCTACCATGTTGTATCTCGCTATACCTCTAGTTACATCACAGATACAAACACAGCCCTACCATGTTGTATCTCGCTATACCTCTAGTTACATCACAAATGTAAACACAGCTCTACCATGTTGTATCTCGCTATACCTCTAGTTACATCACAGATGTAAACACAGCTCTACCATGTTGTATCTCGCTATACCTCTAGTTACATCACAGATACAAACACAGCTCTACCATGTTGTATCTCGCTATACCTCTAGTTACATCACAGATACAAACACAGCTCTACAATGTTGTATCTCGCTATACCTCTAGTTACATCACAAATGTAAACACAGCTCTACCATGTTGTATCTCGCTATACCTCTAGTTACATCACAAATGTAAACACAGCTCTACAATGTTGTATCTCGCTATACCTCTAGTTACATCACAAATGTAAACACAGCTCTACAATGTTGTATCTCGCTATACCTCTAGTTACATCACAGATACAAACACAGCTCTACAATGTTGTATCTCGCTATACCTCTAGTTACATCACAAATGTTAACACAGCTCTACAATGCTGTACCTCACTATCTCGAGCTACATCACAAAATAGTCTTACCTTGTTGTATCTGGCTAACTCATTAATCAAACACATTGGGGTTTTCTCTTTTGTGTTTGCCAAGTTCAGTGCTTGTTCTACAAGTTTTTGTTCAGTTATCTGTGGTTGTTGTTGTTGTGACTGAGTTGTCTGGATCTGTTGTTGCAGGATCGTTGTTGTTTTACCTCCATGTAATTCACCATTTTGTTGCTGATCAATAGAGGATGGCATCTTATTGGATGGTTGAATTTGAGGTGTTACCATAGAACCATTTTGACTAGATAATGGGACTGAAGGTGGGGTCATTGAGTTAGTATGTATTTGATTGACAGGTGTCATCTGATGTAATCCACCAATGAGAGACTGAGATGTAGGATAGTTGTTGGCAGCAGGCATCATGGCATTGGTTTGGACTGTGTTTGAATTGCTTTTAATAATGCCTGCCCCCATCATGGATCCTTTTTGTCCTGAAAAACAAAACAAAAAAAACAATGAACTTTTTTTTTCTAAGAAAATTATTACCAAATACATCAGTAAAAGATACAGAGAAGAGGAACTTATACGTGCTTGTGATTACAAAATGTATACATCGTATTGTGATAAATATACATGCTCATCACTATATATGATGTTATTGCGATAGCGGGAATTTCTAATCTCTGCTATCAATTTTGGTTTATTTATAGGCTACACGCAGTTTGTAAGAGTCATTGCACCAGAATATGGTGAATGTGCAAGGTAGAGTGGAACCTCTCCTAAAGACCACCTCACAATTAAGGCTGAATTTCCAGTCTCTTCCTTAACATTTAATTAGTACAGAATCTCACTTAAGAGACCATCTCACAATTAAGGCCGTGAATTTCCAGTCTCTTCCTTAATATTTAATCAGTACAGAATCTCACTTAAGAGACCATCTCACAATAAAGGCCATGAATTTCCCGTCTCTTCCTTTATATTTAATCAGTACAGAACATCACTTAAGAGACCATCTCACAATTAAGGCCGTGAATTTCCTGTCTCTTCCTTAATATTTAATCAGTACAGAACCTCTATTTAGGGACCATCTCACTAATCAGACCACTTTGAGTCAGTTAGATAGGTGATCTTAATTGTGAGGTTCCACTGTATAGGATACAGTGGAACCTCGATATTAAGACCACCTATCTGACTGACTCAAAGTGGTCTGATTAGTGAGGTGGTCTTTTAAGTGAGGTTCTATACTTCTTAGATATTTATCAAGAGACTGAAAACTTGTGGTCTAAAATGTGAGGTGGTCTCCTAAACAAGGTGGTCTTTAGGTGAGGTTCCACTGTATATTGCATAAGTCAGAAATAATTTAACACATAGATTGTTTCTGCATGCCCTGACATTAGAGTAAGGTGCATAGGCAAGGTACATGATTATAAACGGTTCAGAAATATCATATTCAACATAGCTACAATGTAGGTAGGATTATGAACTTGTCATACAAAAATTACCTAATCACATTTCCTTAGCAATTATCATAAAGTACAGTAAAACCTGTCATAACGGACACCTTAATTCAGCAGACACCCTCTAAAACGGACTGTTTGTCTACGTCCCGGTTTAGATTGTTATATAAAACTACTAGCGTCTGTTTTAAATAAACGGACATCTCCCTTACCCGGACAATGGACAAAGTTGTTGACCCCTATATGCACAATTTCTTTATCTTTAACCTTGAATTAGCAGACAATCTTCCTATGATCAACTTCCATTGCCACAGGCAATTTCTCACTAAGCTGTATGTCCTGACTTCTATTTTGAGAAACACTCTTACAATCTTTTGTTTTGTGTTTTTGTTTGATATTTATTTCCTTGCATTGCATCGAAACGCTTGATTACAAGAATGATATGTGTTGATTATACGTATGAATGTTTTAGCAGTAAATGGTCATCTTTCATTCAGCAGACATCCCTCTATAACGGATAATTTGATTCGTCCGACAACTGTCGGCTAAACACAGGTTTTACTGTATATGGAAGTATAAGAAATGTTAGGTACCTATAGCTGGATAGCTTCTAACACTCTGGATAGGCAAGCTATTGTTAATCCCAGTGCAATTTTAATTTATGATAGATAGGTATAGGGGTATTGATGCAATTTTAAGACAAAGCACATTGAATGAGTTTTTTTTTCAGTAAAAAATAAAACATTTTATGTTAGAATTAAAATAAATGTAATAAAATTAAAATGAAATTCTGTAAAAGATCCCCCATCCAGTAGAAGACAAAAACATCATAAATTTTCCTGCATCCTAAGTTTTGGGTCCAGTGTCATATGGAAAAATATGTGACATTTTAACAAGAACATAAAAATTTCACTTTGGACATTTATGTGACAATAATCTATTCTTTTATTCTTTAAATCCAAATTGGGAAATTTGGTATAAATTTAAGAATATAAGTCATTTTTTCATTGGGAATGGGCATGGTTTTCTTCACGCGTGATTTCTGCATCTTTTGGCGCATAAATTCTTTTCAGGACACAAAACATGAATATAAATGAGTCCCTAAGCACGCACAAAAAGTTAGTAATTTTTTTCCATCTGGGACTGAAAATGTGTGCTTTTGTTTTCATGAACTTTCTTGAATTTCATTGACTTGGGGACTCACAAATTTAACGAAGGACTCAGGAATTTTGTTATTGTGGGTCCCTTGGACTCACTAAAATAACATCCATGGGGAAACCCTGAATGGGTCCTGCAACAGGACCTAGAAATGGTATAGGAAAATCTGTGAGTATTGACAACTTACTTTGATTCTGATGATGCATATGAACTGATTGTTGACCTTGTCCTACTTGTGGGACATTCATATTTGAACCGTTAAATGTAGCCATACTTCTGTTTTGCTGAAAGAAAAGAAAAAATAAGCAAACTTCATAAGAAGTCATAAAAAATAGCACATTTATAAGTAGTATTTTTGCAATTTACTGAAAATTTAACAAAAATGTAATGCAACTGTCATGATTTTTGCCATTCATTCATTTCCTAGATCTGTCACCACACGTTCACTACATCATTGTAAAACCATGGCCTGTAATTGCTATTCTCTTTCCTACATGCACTTGTGGTTTCATGTGCCCAAAATCATTTGTATCTAATGAATATTTATAAGGACAAGGTGTGCCCAATTCATCCAATTACAGTGGTTGTGATTGGCAACAGAAGTTATCCCATAGAGCCGTTGATCTGATACAATCCTGAAATTGTTCAAAAGCCTTGATCTGGATGATTGATGAATGCAAAGGACCACATACATACAGTGACTGAGGTTTCAATAATGAATAATTGAAATATGCACAAATGATTTCAGGCACTTAAAACCATGAGAAGGAAAGAGCATAGCGATTCGGGTCTGTGGTTTTACGACAATGGGAACTAGTACGCTATGGCTGAATGGTTATGGTATAACACAGCCTTTTTAATTCATTAACCCCTTAAGACACATTTGGACTTGCCTGAATCACTGATTTACAGAAGAGTCACTTATTTTTCTGGGGTTGATAAATTAAAGACTGATTTGGTTTTGTTCAAACGGTCATAATAAGGAATTTAAATTGTAAATTTGTGATTGAAAATTATGATATGAAGAAAAATGAAGCTGTAACTATAAATAACTCGGAAATGCATGGTCAGGGCTGTGCAATTCAAATCATCTCCTACCAGTCTTTCACTAGTAAACTGTACATATAGACATTTTTTACTTGCCAACACATGTATGTTACAAGCTGGCTACAAAGCCTTTTGATATATCAAGTAATTTGAATAATAATTTCACAAATGACTGGACATTTGCATTTAAAACGCATTAAGGAAAACTGTATTTTTATCAAGACACATATAACTGAATCATAATACTCTCCTAAAGACAGTATTATGATTTGGAAGCATACTTAATTCACATCTAGTTTTGTCAAGTCCATTGCAGCGACTGGTGTACAAGTGTACATCACGACTTGAGAGTGTATCACAATATATCATGATACATGAAAAGCGTATCACAGTTATCATATTGTTATAAATGTAGGAATATTCAGTGTAACATTGAAAATATTTTACAATTTTTTTTTTCGTATGACCAATAACTGAATGTAATAATTTTTCCAAAAACAAATAGTGGTTTTGACAAAGTACATGTATTTTAGGCAGCAGCTTTACACAGGTTAAAGTAATATCTGGCGGCTTTGAATAAAGAGCTAATCAATTCTCTTGGACGGTTAATTCACATGTATATTGTACCCCCCCCCCCCTTCCGGGCAAAATCATCAATGTACATGTATAAACTTTATAGCCTACTGTTTTATATATCACTGAAAAATTTATGCCCCAGTTTAAGTTAATTTTTTGGTAAATCCTGATTTTACAACAATTTTTTTCACATGTAACTAGGCAAGGACCTGTCAAAAAAGTTAAAAATGTGTGACTGAATATGATGATAAACGGTTGAGGCAACTCTGATGGAACTTCAGAAATGTGCCATTGGCATGACTTATACATTTATATGGACAAATGAAGAAGAAAATCAAATCAACATTAGATTTTGAAATAAATCTACATATGTAGATATCTAGATCTACTCATTTTAAAAGTGTACTTGTGGTAAATGATATTTCCTACATCTGTAAAACAAGGAACTGTGCTCCCTCTCAAGACATTGCCTTAATTCATAATACTAATGTGGCAGTGTTAGTTATGTACATGTATGGTGGTCCTAATAGCTTGCACTAGTGGGGTTTCCCATTTTAGCTTGATTGGTCAGGCATTTTTCTACCAATTTAGGGAAAATGCCATTGGTGACACTACTAGGAATTTTAAAGGGAACTTGGGAAAAATAGTGTGCATGCATGAAAATCAAGATGTGATGAAATCTCTTTTTAAATGTATTTCCCCTGCATTAATTCATTTTTCATTATTATCTCGGTCTGTAAACCATATTGGAAATTTCTTTCAGCAAATTGGAAAAAAAACATGTATTTTGCATTGGGAATGGGGCCAAACATTGGCTCCATGGAGAGTACAGAAAAAGGTCTGTCAGCAGATCACCAAACTCATAAACCAGGGGTCCTGGGTTTCAATTCAAAGCAGAGGAAGTATTTGTCTCTTTAAAAATGGTGTCCATGTTGGGACCTAGGTTCTTCCTGGTAAAGTGAAAATGACAAATTCAGATAATCCTTGAAATGTCCCACAGGTGATAGCTACCTCTAAAGAGTAAGGACGACTCTTTTAATGCGGGGAGATAATGTGGCAGGGTTAGTTATATGGTGTTCCTACTAACTTGACCTAGAGGAGTTTCCCCTTTAGCTCAATCGGTAGAGCACAAGACTCTTAAACCAGGGTTCCTAAGTTACATTAAAAGCAGAGGCAGTGTTTATCATATTATATCAGCTCAAGTTCTAAAGTGAAAAAAAAATTACATTAAAAATATTGAACTATCCTTCCCCCACATCCTTGTTTTATCATGTTATATCAGCGGGAATCTAAATTCCAAAGTGAAAAAAAAAAACGTAACATAAATTATGTCACAGTTAGAATATATAATCAAATATGAGGAACTAAAGGAAACAATGACCTCCTGAAAAATAAGAGGCACAGCATTTTGTTTTATTCACAGTTTGATTCGCGAAGGGAAAAAGCCAACAGGCTATCGGGAATCTGACCATGCCTGACCTAGGCAGTAGTATATGTCACCCACTTCACGGCACTCTGGGTAATATAACGTACTGAACAGTTAAATTATGACGTCAAACAGTTTTTAGAATATGATTATCAAACTTCACGGGTCTATAAACGGATTGATAACATTTTCCCTCAATAGAACTACTTTATATTCCAAAAGTGGTAAAGCTGTATTCCGAGGAAACACGATGACTCTTCTTACGGGTAGGTCCTGGAGAAAGAATCCATAAGAAGAGATAAATATAGCCCATACACGTTTGGGTTTTGCATTTTGGGATTTTCCAACAATTCAATAAGTTTGATTCGCAAAGGCCGTTAAATCGTTTATAGCATTTTCAAAATTGTCTAAGTTATGACTGCGCCGAAAAACAGGAATCTCCTCCTCTACTCCATTCATCCTAACAGGATACCCGAGGCTAACGGTTTGGCATGGTGTACCATGCCTGATGGGTATATACTACATATAAGCTTATTCGCACAGTGACCGTGCACATTTCATGCAATAGGCTATTGGCACGGTCAATATAACTGAGGAGCTTTATTAGCCTACATGTAATTCTGTTAAAAAGGCTTTAGGTAGTACATCTATTTACTTTACCAGTTAAATTTCGCACATATCACCTGATGTACAATATATATCTATATAAAAATATCTAACTGATGAAAATGAAACTGAGGAAAAGGATTGGCCCAGGTTCCGGTTCTCATATGCTAGCATTGCAATATATTCATTATTTCAGGAGAAATACATCATTCTTCATGAGAGTAAAATTCTAGCGACACCATTTCGATGTTTACTACAAAGATAATGAAGGGATTTATGATGTAATTCACAAACACCAAAATAATTAATAAAACCATTGACGCCTAAGTAATTTGTGGATGTAACCTAACGAAAATATTATCAAAATTAGGCTCAGAGGTATTCAGAACAGCCACAAAAACAAATAGAAGATGAAAATGAGCCATGCATGGTGACCGTGCCAATAGCAGATCTTGAGATGACTGGCACGGTGACCGTGCCGATAGCCACTCACCATCCTCATACTGGCCACAGAGTTGACTCATTTGAGTCATTGTAACATAAGCTGATTGCATGGAGGAGTTGTCACTTCATTTTGGGGATTCCCTATAGTAATTCCCACGCCTTCCGATAAATTTAAGCAATTCTAGTAGCTTACAAAAAATAAATCCCGCATGCATATATTGATAAATCGAGAAAATGTAAACAAGCTAACCGGTCCGGCCAATCGGCCCAATGACAATGTTGACGGACGATAAAGAAGCAAGTCAGTTTACCTTTTTCATATTAACCTGCTGTTAGAAGAATTCTTGAATTTCGTTTTAAATTTCAGTAAAAAATATTTTAAAAAATGACCTACAATGAACGGGAAACTCGGCAAACAGTAAAGAGAATATCAGACTAACATACAACCATGTTTGTCTGTGCCCAAAGTGCTTGATCGGTGTTGATCAAACGCTGTTATGATCAATAGCAGTTATACATAGTCTAAGCGTTTTACTGATTTGTCTCAGGTGACTGCGACACAAAATTTTATTCATATTTATTTTTTATGTTTTATTTCTTTTAACACCTAAAATTAAGACATCGAAAGAATAATATAAAAATAAATATATATTAACGAAAAAGAAATTTCGTCAGTTTCGCTTCGTTCATTTCCGGATATTACCGTAACAGAGCAACACAGTGAAGCGTCAAAATGGCGGACGGCGGTTCCGTATTTGTAAACATAAGTTGAATTCTCTGACGTTTTCCAGAAACTATACGTTTTTATGAAGCAATAAGACTCTAAATTGTGTTCAATATGTCTATGATAGCTAAAAACCGCATAAAAAGTTCTTGGACTCCATTAAGTAACGAAGAAACCAATAACAAGGTAAATAGCAGGTGCCCGTTCATGTTTTGCAGTCTGCGTGTACCCGTCTGTGTCATGTCATACATCAGTATATTGTATTCCTGAAATACAGCTACACAAATTTAAATATTACGTTATAATAGTTTGCACGTACATACAAACTTGAGAAATGCTAGTATTTGTACATCTTTTTTTTTTAAATAAATTAAAGTCATTGATAATTAATTTGCTTTAATAAGGCCTGTTTTATACTCAAACTTGTTTAAGGTTATAAACAACCTGAAATAGGTTTTAGTCACAAACCATAAACATGTTTTAGGAGAGAGACAAAAATGAAATGGTTGATCAGCATTTGTGTTTGAATATGAAGTCTTGGTCATTATAGCGACAAGAAGCGTCTTTAAGCAACAAGAAAATAAATTAGTGCCAAGAATGATGTAATAAATTATATTTTAAGTATCTATAGAATAAATATACAGAAAAATAACTTAAATTGATTGATTTACATTTAGAGAAAGTATATTGAAAGTCAAGATGAGATGGAGAAAAGAACATAGCGACAAGAAAATAGACAAGAGCAAAGCTATACCAAATTATATTTTCAAATATAAATAAAACAATTTATGTTATTTTTTTGCTGTATATTTATTGAAATTCAATACATCGTGTATTGTTAGTTACAATATCATATCTTATCATATCGAAATTATCTGGCCAATACACAGCCCTAGTAAATATGTACCAATTTACCTTTATAGGCCTATAATACCTACAGAGATGGTGAAGACATTCATTAGCAGATTTACTTGTTGTTTTAACATGAAAACGTTCCATTGCTTTAAATGAAAATAATAATATGAACAACGGCAATACTTTGAAGGCAAATACAGCTCCTGTTTTTAAAATGCGAGAAAAATCATTCTTTGGAAGTCTATTTGATCTCATAAGGGCAACATCCTTTCCAGGAAAATGATGTCAAAGTTTAGTTATGCCATAAAATATTTAAAGCACCAGTACTCCTAGAAAATATTTGACCAGAGAAATGTTTCCAAAACATTTTATTTGAATACGTTCATGTAAGGATAACTGGTCAAGCATCAAGTTGAAGTTGCTGTACATGTAGTTCTGACATTTTGTTAATATGCCACATGCAAATTCCCGATGTGAGCAGATTTTTTACGATTAGTAGTATGGGTACCCAAATGTAGTAGGATAATGCAACCTTCTCTACATATATGAGGGCTTTCTAAAAATTTGTAATCATTATGGATTAACTTACCTCTAAGCCATGCAATGAGAAAGGGTCTTTGTCGAACAGCCCATAGAGAGAATTGAGAGTCCTTGAAACTTTTCCAGCTTACAATGTACTTATGGAGGGCCATTGGTATTTCCCCAAAATGATTGTTATCAAGTTCTGTCTTCTACCATTAAAAATTGTTTGCTAATCTATAACTGAAAAATTGCTGAGTGTAGTGTAACAATCAATCACTATTAAATCAAGCCAAATACTTCTTAATAATATTAGCACTATATTTTTACACTTTAAGTTTTCTAGAGGTTATTAGATATTTGGTCTCATTACATGTACACCGATTTTTTTTTTGCTTTTTAATATTTACCTTGAGTATCTTTAAAATGTCATAATGACAGTTGTATGTCTTAATGATACAGTGGAACCTGTCTGGAAAGACCACCTGTCTTCTGAGACCATATTCTAAAAACCTCTTGGTTAAATGATCCTTTATACATGTAGATAGCCTCTTTTGTGAGATCACATTTCAGTCACAGATAAGGTTTTCTCTCGGGACAGGCTAGGTTCCGCTGTATCAGTGTTATGATAAGTTATCAAGTATTTGATTTGTCTTTTTCAGATATATGAAGAAAGATATCATTTGTTAGGGAAATGGGTGAGTGTTTTTATGTTTATAAAATGCTTATAAAATACCATGTACAGTCAGATTTCGTTTGTTTGTCCATTGATCAAAGTCATACAGTTTTCAACTTATTGAGTTCATGTCAGATTGTAGGTATTTTCCTCATCCGTATGGGAAGTTATATCCCATGCAGGGCAAGAAAAAATTTGAAAAACTACTTGTCCAGTTGGACGAGTGATTATCAAAACCACCTGTCCCTAGACATCACCAGCTTGTTCCAATTTGTTTTATAAACTTTCATGGAACAATTAAGACTTACTATTTTTTATTTCTTTGATATGTAGTAATAGACATATTTAATTAAAGTGTAAATAAAGTATTTTAAAAGAGTTATGTTCATGGAAAGTTTTAGACGCTAAAAAGTAAGATGTTATATATCTGTAAGAAAAATTACTTGTTACTGGGGGACGAGTACCCACTCCTAACTACTCGTGCTCAAGCCATTTTCACCTGTCCCATGGTAATGTAATCAGTAATTTTATTGATACATTATATATATGAACTTTAGGAGTTTTTAGTGTTACAAAAGTACATATAATTATTTATTATGATTAAATGTTAGCATTGGAAAAAACAAATAGAATTATTTAAATTTCGTTTTGAAAAAAATTGATTAAGATTAATTGCATTTTTAAGGAAGATATGTAACATTATTTCTTGTAAGATTAGATTGGGATTTAACTCAAGAAAATTCGGAAAATTCAAAAATAAAGAAATTGCAGGTATGTAGTTCATGACAATTTTACAAAAAGGATATAAAAATCGTTAGAAGCCTTTAACATGCATGTACATGTATTTACAATTAGCTATATAGGTCACTCCATAACCTATTTTAACTTAGAATTATCTTCAGTATTCTTTCTTGCACAGTTTTGAATAAAAGATATGAATTTTGCTTGGGGAAAAAGTAATTATGACTGTAAGTCAAATGAAAAAGCTTTAATTGTCCATACATACATAAATGTACTCACAGAAAATGCTTTATTTATTTAGTGAAAGGTCAATATGAACATATTTCTTTTCCTCTTTTCTTGTTTTCAGCTTATCTGAATTGATACATGTACATGTACATATGTGACCTTTGTAGTACAAAATTAGTGTAAATTAAAAACAATGATATACATGTATTTAACCACTTTAATCAATAAACTCTCTGTTTGCATATTATAAACTCAATACCAAAGCTATGTTTTTTCAGAAAAAAGACCAAAATACTCAAGACAATTATTTCTGAGACTCTGTTGAGCTGAATTTAGAAATAGATACAATGTATATGGTTCTGAAAGAGAAACAGGCATCATACAAGGCTGAATCCTTCAGAAGTAAAAAGAAAATTGCAACAAATGTCTTTCTATACCCTAGAGATCAGAGAGTTTGGGGAGAGGATGAATATTGTTATTTCTATTGTCCATATCTTTTCCTTTTGTCTATCAGCAACAATTAGTGTCTATCACTATAAAAATCTCAGATATAAAAGTGTAAGATAGATAAAATATACAGATCAGGTGAATATTGGACAAACACAGACCTCTGGAAATCCAGATGTGAATTCAGGTGCCATGGAGGAGTAAGCATCCCTATTGAACAGTCTCAGCAGCCATGAGTCCACAGTAAATTTCAAATGAAATAAGTGAGGAACAAGTCCTCGTCACAATTGGTGCAGACAACTCCAACAACCTCCATAGTTCCTTTACCCAAATTTCAACTTAATCAATAAATAATATCTGGAATTATGTTGCTGCAATGAATCATAAACTATTTCTTCATTTTTAGTATGACAAATGGACGGATGAACAACGGAAAAGAGTGCTTGAGGATTTGCTGAATAGATCTAAGATCAAACAGCTCAAATTTGCACAGGAAATTGTCAATGAAAAAGTACCCTACATCCGACAGGATTTCACTCGTGAGCTACCCAGAGTTCTGTCTATTTATATCTTTTTATTTTTGGATCCTCGCAGCTTATCACGATGTTCTCAGGTAAGTGACCATTCATTTGCATTTGTGTTGGGAGTTATTCAGTTCCCAGGAAAATGTCATCCCGATTTTACCTTATGAATTGAAAAAGATGAAATTGATTTTTAATTTAATTTCTTGCAAACTTTCTGTGACAGGCATTTTTTTTTGTTTTTGTTTTTGTTGTTGTTTTTTTTATGCAGATTCAACCTCAAATTTGTTTTCATTAAATTACAGGTATGTTGGTACTGGAAAAATTTATCAGAAAAAGATGAACTCTGGATGCCCAAATGTGTACGATATGGATGGTTTTTACCCTTTACCCCTAGTCCATATGAAAGTGGAGTATGGAAAAGGAACTACATTGAAAACATCCAACATATACAGGTTTTAAGACCAAGAGTAAGTGTGTAATAAAATTATTAACCTATATTATCCCTAAAGACACATTTGGACTCAGGTCTTTTTCTGTCAATTTTGGGAAAATGCCATTTGGGACACAATTGGGAATTTTAACATGAATTTGTGTCAAATCGGGAAAAATTGTTTTCAAACATGGAAATCTAAATGTAATGGTACCTTTCACTAATTCAATGTTCATTATGGTCATGGCCTCAATCACCAAATTGGGAAAAAAGATGTATTTTGCATTTGGAATGGGGCAGAATTTCAACCCCAAGGAAACTATAGTAAAAGACCTGGGACTGGTCTAAATCATTGATTTACAGAAGAGTCAATTGTTTTTCAGGGGTCAATGAGTTAAGTAACCTAATACTGTAAAACAAGGGATTTCAGTGCAAATTTGACTTTTACAATTTCCATATGAAAACATTAATTTATTTATTGTGCATGTGCTTAAAAGAGCATTAGCTATGGGTTTTTTTTCAAAAAATTTTCTTTCCTTTTTAGCTTACCTGGCCCAAAGGGCTAAGTGAGCTATTGCTATGGCAAAATGTCTGTTGTCTGTCAGATAACTTTTCCATTTAAACGACTTCTTCTCAGAAGCCACTGGGCAGATTTAAACCAAATTTGGCAGGGAGCTTTGTCCTGGAAAGAGGCTTTAAATTTGCAAAAAGGAAAAGGGCTAGAACTTATAGGGGCTCTAAAAGGGGCCTAAAAGGATCAACTCTTGATGCATCTTTAAAAAGCTTCTCATGAACTAATATTCTACCATGATAGTAATAATATTAGCAGGAAAATTAAACTATAATGATAATTTTTATAAAGGAATAAATATATTAGGCTTGCTCTCCATATACACACATCAGGATCTACTTCTAACACTCGCATGAATACAAAGAATTCGAAGTTTGTGGTCCTGATTTTCGTATCCATGTACATGTCAAGTAATGTTATACTTACTATTTCCTTCTTCAGAGGTTTAACGACAACTTTTATCATTTGATTACATATTTCGGAAGTGCTACTGTAAATTCGGAAAATTTCGTGGGACTTTATTTTTGCAATACAAAAGTTCCATATTAATTCCCAAGATGGTATTTTCGCGTTTTCGATTGCCCATTGCGTCATACTATTTCTGTACTTCATTACACGATAATTTTATTTTCGCAAGTGAGAGCTCTCGGGAAATTACCCATAAATAAATTTCTCATGAACAAAACAGTTTTTTGAATCTGAAACTTTATGATAAGTTGAAATGTAATTGATAACAATTTTAAGTGGCTTGATGTTGTTTACATAACATTATCAGCAAGTGGTGAAGTTTTCCGACTTACTAAATGATTATAAAAAATTAATTACCATTCATGGATGTTGATTAGGGTATCAGAAGAGATATTATGAATTGTAAGTATGCTTAATCGGTAGTGACAAGTAACACTTGACGTGTATAGCAATTGTGATTTATACCCAATGGCTATGCAGAATGGCTGATGCTGTAAAACAAAGTTGATTGAGTGTGTTGTGATCTATGTATTAGCACCCCTGTACTTTTTAAAACTAGATGTTTATCAGCTACAGATGTGAATCCACCTAAATTTACTTGATTATTAGATTTTCTAGGCATACCCACATCAAACAGGCTTTGTCATTTTTCCAGTGGTCTGCGTCATTGTGGTCATTCAGGCCTTTGATTATACAAATAGCATTATAACTAAAGCACAATTGACTTTTTGTATACTAAGATATATTGGAAAATTGTTAGGAATTATCTAAGGATCATTTTGACAAAATTTCAAGGTCATTGGGTCATAGGTCAAGGTCACAGGCACCTAGATAAACAGAAAATATAATTTTTGTTTTCAAAGTTGAGACATTTTCAACTTCTACTAAAAAAAAATTTGGCCAATTTGAATCAAATTTATCATGCAGTATCCCCATGTGAAGTTGCATAAAGTTTGCAGATGAAAAGGGGCTAGGACCAAACATGGCTGCCATGGCTAAAAGTAGAACAAATGAGTCAGCAGATATTTTTTAATTTACCGGTAATACATGTATCTCAGTTATTTTTTAAGCTTGAAAAAAAATGCTACCTTAAAATGATCGACCTGCAAGAATCTTCCATTTATTTCTTTTGGTGGAAATTGTCAGATTATGGGAGTTATTTTCGCTTTTATGTTGATTTTTCATGTTTTAGGTCATTATCTCAAAAAGTATGATAGATAGAAAATAAAATAAGCAAAAATGTTAGGCATGCAACGATCTACAAAAAAGTCAATGGGACGGAATTTTCAGGACAAAAAATGGCTTCTGACAATAATTCTGGCGCCTTCATTGTTTTGAAGAATTAAGTTATCTAGGATACAGGTACATAAGTCAATTACTGAATTAGATCTTCCAGAATGTCATCAGGAACATGGACCGATGACCCTGTTTATTAATAAATGTCATTAGACCACACAGAGGTGTAATTATTGGATGTGTGCTTGGGGTAATTACACGACAACCTGTAGTGGTCAGGTACGTGTACTGATTGATTACCTGTATGTTTAAACTTCCTCACCTATATTAATCACTATCCATATGTTCTGTCCTATATGCAGACATAAAAGTTTGACTACATGAATGTTATTATTATCATTTCATATACCTTGCATATCATTCCTCACTGATTTTACTTCAAAATTTCAGTGAGAAAATGTGGAAGCAAGATCGTGGTGTCTTCTATGACGTGCGCATTCCACGTTATAAACTAAGCGTATTGGATGCATCTTAAAAATTGTGATGATTTCTACACTTAACCATGTTTTGTTCTAAGTACATCAATTTTAGAAACAGACAATAGTGTCTACTTGTGATTCATTTAATTGATTTGATAAATTGACAGTAATGAGGAATATCACATCTATATAAACTCAATAATCTTTTCTTTTTACCAAAAACTTGAAACTGATAACAGCTAGATTTTGAGAATTGGTGAGTTTTTTAATGCCATAAATTCTGCAGCCAGCACAACCTCTGTTTGAGACCACACCATAATGAAAAATAAATTAATGTAAAGGGAATTGCATTTAATAAAGAGATTCCATTACTTTTAGATTTCCATACATACAAACAATTTTTCCCAATTTGACACAAATTCATGTTAAAATTCCCAATTGTGTTACCAATGGCATTTTCCCCCAAATTGACGGAGAAAGGCCTGTGCAGTCAAAATTATTTCCCAACTGAAATCAATGAACAATGAATTTTGAAGAGATTCTTGTATTTTCAAATAGTTTTGTGTATTTCTAGATTTCCAAATTCCAATAAAATGTTGCTAAAGTTCCTAATTCAAAAGGCCCAGGTCACATTCCCCAAAGTGTATGGAAAATCTTTGACACTATAGATTGATAGAGGCTACTCAGACATTCGTTGATGGCTGAATCCTTGACAGTTACTTCTTGTTATTATGAAGTCTCTGATGTGACTCAGTTTGGTAACTCCCAACATTGGTTAAGCTTCTAGGACTTCACTTGTTTGCAATATTATTTATATAATTGCCAAGTCAATTGGTTTCCATGGTTACAACACACAATTTTAAAGAACTAACATCTGTTACAGGACACAGCTCTGACCTTGGAGAAGTTAAAATTAGAAACGGACCACAGAAGAGCCAAGTCTGCAAGGTCAAATAAAGATAAACATAAACCAACTCCATGGAGAGGTTCCGATCCCAAACCAACGGATATTTGGAGATATAACGTACTGGAAAATGATGATATTGTTGAACATGTAAATTCTATGTAAGTATTATATCTAATGTAAATGTGGAAATTAATGTATGGGGGACACTTAATACGCAAGGAAGAGTTTTTTTTTCGTGTAAATTAATCCCCCTGCCTTGTGTACCAGTTCCACAGTTGTACTAAGATCTATTGTTTCACACAGGACTACACAATGTGAGCTGTGACATTGCATAAAGAAAACCCAAACGTATAGATTGCATCAGAAAATAAATGTAGCATAATTAACAACACACCGAAATGTCCACATTTGCAGTATGCAATATTTCTTTAAGGATTTTTGTTTTATAAGTTTGTATGACGCACTATTTTTAGGTCACCTGTGTCACATAAAATACATAGAGGATATCTGACAATTGTTTTGGAGTAACATGTTTATTACATCGATGAGGCAGGAGAATAGATATTTAATATGAGTGCATAGCACAAGTGTTAAATATGTATTTTTCTGCCTCACGAGATGTAATAAACATGTTATTCAAAAACAATTGTCAAATATTCTATTTATTACATTTTGAGTCATGTTTTGTTACCTGGCGTTTTGAAGGTATTTCTAGATAGAGTCTATAATCTTCGAGGCATGAAACGTAAACAAAACACTTTACATGTTGGTTGAAATATATCACTCCGCTACTAAGAAATAGTGCATTGAAATGTGGGAAAATATAGGTTAAAAAGTTAGAAACATGAGACAAACAAACGGATAATCAAAGATTATAAATAATAATTATTTTAATTCATGCAATATTGAGATAATATATATAATAGCAAATGGTGTCACTGCTAGCAGAAGACAGCTTGTTAGGACAGTGTAAGGGAAATAACTCTAAAAGAAGAAAAAGGTAGCCCCAAAAGAGAAAAAAAATTTAAAGTATTTTGATTGGCTAAAAATGAAATACAGGATTTCCATTTACTTTGCATTGAGTTGCAATGAAAAATAACAGTGAAACATAACAGTGAAATATAAAGCATTTATTTCATTGAAAAATCTTATAAAAAATGTAATAAACAGGTGATATGTAGCTGGTGTGCCATGAATAACCTTTTAAATTTAAAACTTTTTAAAAGAGCTAGAGAATATAGTATTCTCTAGAATCTTGTTTTTAGCATTTCTAAGGGAACAGTAACACAAAGTGGTTTACATTTTTTTTTTTAAATTTTTGTCCTTTTTTTATTGGGCCAGATTACAGTCATGTAGTGGTTCTATTTCAGGTACCAGGTCATTCATTGTTGTTGTTGTAGTTGTATTGTTGTTTAATATCACACTCAAGAATCTTTCACTCATATTGAGACGTCACCAAATACTGATGAAGGGCTTCAAATTTTGGCCTAGCTATACTCAGCACTTACAGCCATTGAGCAGTGAGGATTCTTTAACATGCTGACACCTACCGTGACATGGGACCTCAGTTTTTACCGTTTCATCTGAAGTACAAGAAAAGCCAGCTGCCTCCACCAACTCTCAACCCCATGTCATACATAAGACTTTGAAAAAAATAGAATAGACTGTTCCGTCACCAAATGCACAGCATATGTGGTAAAAGTCACAGGTCTCAAAGACTTAATTTTCACATCACATCAGATGTACATGTGTCATGTTGAGAATCTTCATGGTGTCAGTCCGTAGCACAGATGAAAATTTGTGGGACTTCACCTATTATCTTTATGACTCAATCTTTTGTCTTTATTACTCACAGTATTATCTTTTTAACCAGGAGAAAAAAGAAAAAGTATGGATCTGATGTTGAAGAGATATCCAGAAATGCCAGAAGCAAAGTAAAATCTGGACAGAACATACTCAACCAAACTCGCAAGTCTCAGTCTCTGTCAGTACGTATACATACTTAACTATACTCGCAAGTCTCATTCTCTGTAGGTACGTATACGTACCTAACTATACTTGCAAGTCTCATTCTCTGTCAGTACGTATACATACTTAACTATACTCGCAAGTCTCAATCTCTGTCAGTATGTATACATACCTAACTATACCCACAAGTATCAGTCAGTACGTATATGTACATAACTATACTCACAAGTCTCAGTCTCTGTCAGTACGTATACATACTTAACTATACTCGCAAGTCTCATTCTCTGTCAGTACGTATACATACCTAACTATACCCACAAGTATCAGTCAGTATGTATACATACCTAACTATACTCGCAAGTCTCATTCTCTGTAGGTACGTATACATACTTAACTATACTCGCAAGTCTCAGTCTCTGTCAGTACGTATACGTACCTAACATTAGTCACAAGTCTCATTCTCTGTCAGTACGTATACATACCTAACTATACCCACAAGTATCAGTCATTACGTATACATACCTAACTATACTTGCAAGTATCAGTTTGTAGAATACATAAACATACTTAACTGTACCTGCAAGTTTCATTCTCTGTCAGTACGTATACATACCTAACTATACTCTCAAGTATCAGTCTTGTAGAATACGTATACATACTTAACTGTTCTCGCACATCTCATTATCTGTCGGTACTTATACATACTTAACTGTACTTGCAAGTCTTAGTCTCTTTCAGTAATTATTCATCTTTATTAACAAACCCACAAATCTCAATCTCTTTCGGTAATTATACATTTTCAAACAAACTCACAATCTCAATCTCATTTAATTAATATATAGCCTCAAACAAACTCACAATCTCAGTCTCATTTACTTAATATATATCCTCAAACAATTTCACATATCTCAGTCTCTTACATTATCAAATTGATTATGAAAAATCTTGAATTGCCAAAATCAGATATCAGTTTCTTGTTAAAATGATTTGCAACATTTTAATTCTGCAAGAAATAGTGATTTTGGTGATAGTGTCATTGAGTTTAAGTGGCTTTGATCTATAGCCATAAGTATGTATTATCTGTTGTTTGTTAACATTCCAGTGTAAAGGTGTTCTTTTATATCTCGCTTTAAGATCAAGAATTCAAAGGCAAAATATGTACATGGGGCAAGAATAGCAAACGAGCATGAGAAGGCATTATTATTTTTATATTTTGTTTATATTTTTTATATTATATAATATTACAAAGACATGCTATTGTATACATGGAATATTTCACTCTTTGTTTTTCGCCCTTATACAGGGGCTCAAAATTCCCCAAGTCCCAAGTCAGCGACTTGGTTAATTCGGGTTCGGACTTGGCATTTAGAAATACCTAAAGTCCGAGGGACTTGCCTCATCTCCATTCATTTATAACTCCACTGTAGTACTTATTATCAAAATTCATCATGGACTTTAAAATTTCTAAGTTGGACTTGCTAGAAATTTACTCTCCTAGTCCCAGACTTAAGTATCTAAAAAAGAATTATTTTGAACCCCTGTTATATACCACATAAAACATATTTACTTCTGTATGACAAAAAAAAACATATCCACCCCATCCTGAATCCACCTTATATCCCCAAAGTCTTATGGATGGCATGTATATCCATAATTCAGTTATTCAGCATGAAAATTTCACTTTCATTTTCAATTTGCCCTCTCATGTAAGGAAGAAAATAGTGAAAAAATTAAACAGGTGCAATAAATTCCAGGTAATCAGTATTTTCAAGCAAACCTGTAATGTTATGTAATCTGTTGAATTCTTATTGTCCTTATACAAAAAACTTATCTCCAATTTTTATCACTTATTTCCAGGGACTGTATTCTTCCGAGCTGACGATGTCACAAGATCGACCACAGTGGGCAACTATAACAAATCCCAATGTTTCATTTGATACCAAAGTGATGGATAAAAACAAACGAAACACAAGTCCAATACGCAATGTCTCTAAACCAGTAACTGCCAGATCAGATAGAGACCCTCCAAGTTAGTATTCTTAATCATTTTAATATCAAGTTTTACACCCCTGAACAGATGAAAATTGAAGATTATATTTAAAGTTATATTTACCACAGCCTGATCATTGTTAAGTCATAGATGCTTTAAAATGAGGCCAAATTTTAACACAAAAAACTCGGATGATGATCCTTATGCATTTTTAATTTGTTTAAAATGTGGCATTAGCTGTGATTTTTTCAACAAATTTTCTTTCCTTTTTTACTACAGTAAAACCTGCTTTAGCGACTATTTGTGTATAAACACCACCTGGTCATAAAGTTTTTTTGCTGTCCCCAATAGCACAATTCACGTACAAATCGACCTCTTCATAAAGACCACCTCCCTAAACAGACTGGTTTTGTTATGTCCCTAAAAGGGTCTTTATATACAAGTTTCACTGTACTTAAATTGATATACAATAATAAAAAAGTGATATTCACAGGGATAAAAATTCCTGTGTACTTTTCCTGAGTGAGAAACCCTGTTTGGCAATTATTCACTTGCAATAGATTATGACCTTAATTTTCCATAATATATAGGCTATATATGCCTGTGTATAGCCCTTATTTGTTATTTTACATCAAGTACAAATAGATAAAGTAGAAGAAAATGAAATGCTTTTGTTTTTTGTTAACACAGCTAGTGCAACTTTAAACTTTTGTTATGTTTATCAAAGCAAAAAATAAAAATTATAGTAGATTTCACCTTTTGACATATCATCCTCTTTATTTTTTGATGTTTGTGTCCTTTTTGATTCAAAATGAGAGAAATCAAGAAATCCAACATTTTGGACAGACATATCTATAGCAGTGTAGTCCTCAGTCTTAATTGTCATGGCTCCTGCAGACCTTGAAAAGTCCTTGAATTCATAGATGGTATTTGAAAAGTTTGAGAATGAATATTTGAGAAAAAAATACTTGAAAAGTTAAAAAGTCCTCAAATCTTCAGTAATCATCCCGAATTATACCAGATAGTCATTGACCAGAGTTATTGATGAAATGTTTTTTCAAAAATTTTATTGAAGTATCTAATCAAAACATTGGAAATATATTGAAAACAAAATTATTGCTGTTTTTTCCATTGAAATACCAAATTATTTAAGCCATTGAAATTTACCATGGTCACTGCCTAAACAGCAAATTGCTGACTTTTTAAATTTGAATTATATAAGTTATTTTTATTTGGTTATGCAAAGTTTAAATGTCAATTGTCTGTACCAACCAACATAAACCAAAATAGATGAAACATGTTGGTAGTATACAGTGTGCTGGAGTTATTTCCCCTTCTTTGCTTTTCTCACTCTCTGTTTCATTCTGAAATAAAAAATAACATACCACTATGAAATTACTGTGACAGGATTAGCTTGTTTTCTCATGTTAATTTATCAATCCCTGAAAAACAATGGACTCTTCTGTAAATCATTGATTTAAACCAGTCTAAATGTGTCTCTTGAGGTAAGTGGGTTATATATGATCAATTTTCACTTTCAGCTGCAAGATTGTTTCCAGAAAAACCGTGGAACATCCCAGACAGCTTAGAATCAGATGATGACCATTTATAGAATACAAAGACAGACTAATACTGATGTTGACATTGGTGTCCAGTGGTATCATTTGTGCTGACCTTGAAAATTACCAGACTTCATATTCACAAGTCATTAACTTATAAACCCTTGAAAAACAATAGACTCCTCTTAAAACCAATGACTTAGGCTAGTTCAAATGTGTCTTAAGGGATGAATGAGTTAATTTATAAGTTATCATTTTAAAGGTCATCACTTGGTAGGTTTGTTATTATGTTACTAGACCACATCATGATAATGAACAACAGTTTCTGATTAGTCAGAAAATAGAACATGCACCCTGATTGGTCAGAAAATAGAAAAGGCAGCCTGGTTGTTCAGAGAGTAGATTTACCATCTGATTTGGTAGCTAATTTAATCATTAATATTATTGAAGTAAGTTTGAATTTTGATTGGTTGGTAAAAGACATATCATTTGAATGTTCATTTCCTGAAAGTGACAACTCCAATAACATATACTGCACACCTTGAAATTTTCGATCCCATTTAATTTTCGTCCTAAAATGAGAGGGTAAATTTTAAATTTTAAAATTAGTTAAATTGTCATCTATGAGACTATGGTGATTTAAGGCAAATTTAAGACAGGGAGAATAAGTTTCTCTGTTGTAAAAGGATGAAAATATCCAGGGGCGAAAATTTCAAGGTATATGGTATTTACCTGGCTGATCTTAAATGGGTTGGCGGGAGTTTTATGTCGTAAGTTCTCTCATTGTAAGTTGCTGTATACAGGTGCTTTCAAGCTGTCAAAATGATATATTAGTGTATATGTATTTGAAATACGTAACATGTATATATTGCAGCCATTTATCCACTCTCACTTTTTTGTATATTTTTTTCAACTTTAGGCAAACACTGGGATGAAAAATTATAGTTTTGTATTATCTAAACTCAATTTACTGAGGTTCCAAAAAGTTTGCGTAATTTTGGGCGATATGTATGTAATTAAATATAATTACCTTTTATCAATTAGCATATATAGACTTTGGCACAAGATAAAGATATTTTTACTGATTAATTCAATTTGAAAATTTTTTGTAAACAATTAAAAGCAGTTTTATTGATATGTCATGTGTTAACTTTGATATTCTGATTTTAGGAAAGCGAACTCAAAGTGAAGATAATGTTCAAAATATACATGAAAATAATTTTATATATATATATATATATATATATATATTATATATATATATATATAATATATATATATATATATATATATATATGATAATAATAATAATAATAATGATAATGATACACAGTGACCTGAATTAAATATATGAAATATAAATGTAACAGCGCGTGAATGTACTTAGATACACAAAAGATAACAATATCAAATATGTAATAACATTACTTTTAATTATATACACTTTGTTGTGAAAATTTAATCAAAATTATAGATATATATGAAAAAAGTGGTCCACAATATAAAATTCATTAAATATCAATGAGGTGAGTGCAAAAACAAAAGTAAGAATATCCATGCTACTTTTATTATATATATATAAATAGATATAGGTTTATAAGTTCCGTGCCCTTTTTACGGATATACTCTTCCTAGAAACCTTACACTTAATTTCATAACTATATAAAGTTAGTAAATGGACTAAACCTAAAGGGACACAAGGATATATATATATATATATATATATATATATATATATATATATATATATATATATATATATATATATATATATATATCTAACATATTGCGGTATTAGACTAATTTTGTTTCTGTTTTGTAGTGATATTTCTTGTTTAGAATTTGACATTTACATGATGTATGTAGTGTTGTCTATATTTGCCTCTTGTCATCGTTTTGTATGTGATGTTTCGTTAGTATTGATATAAGATATTTCTATTCACATTCCGGAAATGTAGTCATGTTTATTTTGAATATGTCATATTATGCTTCTTGTATTTACATTGTCAAAATGTGATATTAAACTTTATGTTTTTAGTAATTCGTCTTAAATTTTGTTATGTTCCCTCTCCAGGAAGGTGGAAGTGGTGAAATGAGGATTAGAGTATAGACTGTAAAGGGACATAAGCAGTGTTTACCAAACAAATTATTTTGAATTTTTTTAAACGTTCACTTTTTGTACCCGATGTGCAATAGCAAATAAAAGCTATACACAGGCATAAAAGATCTAGTATACCTATATGTTTTGTGGAAATAAGGTCAGGTCCGGAGTAGTATTCATACACAAATAATAAGGTTGATTTAATCAATTGCAAGTGTATATTTGCCAAACTTGGTTTCACAAGCAATTTTCACAAAAACATATATTATAGGGATATAAGATTTTTTATGTCTTTGTATCTCTTTTTATGTTATTTTATATCACTCTAAGTAGTAAAAAAAGAAAATAATTTTTTTTGGAAAAAACACATCTAATGCTCCATTAAAAAATATAGTTAATGCTCCCTTAAACAATCTACCTCTTGTCATCAAATATTATTTGAGCCCGATTGGACACTAAATGAAACCACTTATTTGGCCTTATAGGATACCAGTTTTGCCTTAAGATCTTCGGATTCTTACTTTGAATTATTTATTCATTTGTATTAAATTTGTGCTAAACTGATGTTGACAGAAACGATCAGCTTGAGCATTTGTTTTTATTTCTTGTAAAACTATAACTGGTATTGTAAATGATATTTAACTGTGGAAGATTGATGTTCTTTTTACATGTTGGAACCCAAGCTTAGCCAGTTTAACCCCGGATGTTTTATGTTTTTTACCTCGGTTATGCAGTGAAAAGTGGGCACCACTGTGTTACTGAAACATTTAAGTAGTGGAAGTAAGGAACTAATATTTATTTAAGATTTAAAAATGGCAGACACAAAATTAAGATATGTTTTACCATGAATATTGCATCAGGTAAACTGTCTTAAATTTAGACCTCAGCTTTTCACAAAAGCGAAGATAATTGCAAGTATTCTAACATTATCATGGCACAAACCTTTTTTCTCAAGAGGGTCTTTATTTTTTATTCCAAGAAACTGGGGACCAATGGTTATGGGCGTGTGTGGTATGTTGATACATGTATATGTTGACAGTAGTTATGAACATGTACATGGGGATATCCATAAGATAGTGTCTCTTAAAACTGCAATGTAGCGGCTTCCAGAAAAATAATATCCATTAGAGAATGTCTCTTAAAACTGCAATGTATAGGCTTCCAGAAAAATAAAATCTGTTGGAGAGTGTCTCTTAAAATTGCAATGTAGAAGTTTTAAAAAAAAAAATGAAAATAATAATAATAGTAATAATTATAATATCCATAAGAGAGTGTATCTTAAAATTGCAATGTAGAGGCTTCAAGAACAATAATATTCATTGGATATTATTAAAAATATAAGGAATGTTTGCAATTCACAAATTCAAAGCCTATGATATTTCGTTTTTTTGTTGATATTTATAAATGAATTACTATAGCTCAAATCATTTGATTAGCACTGGACAGATTATTTCATAGCATTAGTATGGTAAAATCATAATACAAAATAAATAGGATATTTGCGAATGTTTTATGAATGACATTTTTTCATCGCATGAGGCAAAAAAATACATACTTAACAGCTGAGCTACATACTCGTGTTAAATATCATTGTCCTGCCTCCTACGATGAAATAAGAATGTTATTCATAAAAAATGGCAAATATTCTATTTATTACATATTTATTTTTCATAAAAAACAGAAAAAGTAGTTCTAAAATTTGAAAAGTATTTTGATTGGCCGAGTGAAAATAACAATAACATGATTTTGCACTGGGTGATATTTTTCACGCTTTTAAATATTTATAAAGAAGATTTTTACTGTCCCATGCATTCTATTTGTTGTTCAGAATATAAAATAAGATTTATTTATGCATGTTAAATAATTATAATTTCATCATTCATTTGTACATACAATGTGACACTATTTATTACAAAAATTGAAAACAATAACCTTTTGCCATTTTGAAAAAGAAAATAAAACTTACATAGACTACACATAAAAATTATTCGAAGCATATGTAGATAATTTGAAAGAAATTGTTTTGTTCGTTCATGTTGGTTTATAATTGTGCTTAAAGCGACACAATTTTCAGTTATATGGTGGCCTCCAGATTTTTATTCGGTAAGAGTAAACCCAGTTGAAACGTACTCGGGGAATGAAAAACAGGCTTAGGCAAGCTTTCTCACAAACCATTTTATAAACTGGAATCGAACCTGCACTGAGCGAATATGTGATAACAAGCGTGATCTTCTATACAGTCGGCTAACCAATCAGACCACGGGGCATTACTCTGAAGAGACACGCCGTGTATACGGTTAAATAAGAAGAGTTATCTTTCTTCGTAGATGTCCATCAATCAACAATGACCTTACTATTGATATAGGCCAAATGGAAATTTCTAAAAGAATATCAATTATTTGGGCCTTTTGGTTATCAACTGATTGACAGCTTTCTCTGGAGAAATTATGAAAATATGTAAATATTTCATTCAGATAAAATTTTGAATAGATTGGTTTTAGAAATCAACTTCTCAATCATCAGAACACTTTAGCCGGTAAGTAAGGGACAACTTATAGTTCGAAAGTTCAAGCCGTCGGGAATATAAGTGAGGTACATTCGGGGAATAAAAATTCTTGAACAAATAGAATTAGAAAGTAATAATAAGATTTCGTATTTTTCATTATTGTTTATAAAAGTACAGAGATCACGCACCTAGGAAGACTTATAACGGATAACATGTCCAGACACGACAGTAGAATTGGATCCAGTTCTTTAGTTGGCCTCATTTTCGAACTTGCTATAAGCGACCGTCTGTTTATCGTATGCAAATAATGAAACACTATAACCAGCCAAGGTCACTTGGATTAATGTTTTGGTGAGGTGCATGAGGGGTAGTCTACAGTCACGAGATTAAAATGAAAGAAATATTGCTTTAGGAGACAACAGTTTTACACCTCGGAGTTTAAACGTGGCTTTCGCAGTACCTTGATAATAGATCTACACCGGCTACCTTTGTTCCATTTTGCTCCTCCCAATTTTTCCAGCTGGATGTTTGACAAATGAGAAAGAATTTATCAAGGACTGATGGCTGAAGTGGTCAAACAATTAGGTCAAAGGTGTTGGCAATACTCAACGCCGAACATGCAAAAATGTAGTTGCTTAAATATATCACTATTTAAAGCTCTAACGCTCTTAAACTACCTTTACTCTGGCGTACATGTGAGACTTTTCTTTCACAATAACTGGCCAGCCTTGAACAACTAAAACATCTAATAGCTGATATAAATTCTAGATCTAGATCCATTTTTATATTATTTATTTACTATTAATATTAAGAACAGCCACGATACATACAGATTTGGTGATTAGTTGTATTTCATAACACAAAATATTTCATGTCCTAATACTTTGTAAAATTTTGTAATCTATATGATCATGCGTTTATAACTCCATAAAAATTTTAGTGAAATCGGTTAAGTCTAATGTGAGTCTGATTTGGCGTCAGTTTTTATCAAAGTACTTGACAGGGATGAAATATTTTATTTTTTTAATTTCTGGTCGAAATATTTTATTTATTCATTTGTAATCTCTCTCTCTCTCTCTCTCTCTCTCTCTCTCTCTCTCTCTCTCTCTCTCTCTCATGAAAGACGACAATATCATAATATTGATAATATTAATAATATTGATATTGCCGTCTTTCACTTGATAAAGGCCAAGGGGCCAAAAAATTGTGAATATTGAGTGTTTTACTGTATAATGCACAATACTTGCGACAAAATCAATTCATTTTTAATGTTTGTTATCGAAACAAAGAAACATTGATAGACTTTTCCCTTTTGGTTATTGTGTTGGCCACGTTTTTCCTTTTGAACAAGAATACGATGAATCTAGATATATTGCAAGTCCTGTAAAGCTTTGTAAAGTTTGGCGCAGTCAATATTTACTTTCACATCTAGAAACAATGCTGCGGTTTGATTTTAGCGCTGTGGCCAAAAGTGACCAATTACTTTAAAAATTGTGGTCACATAAAGTTGACATGCCAATTTTGTTACATATAAGTTTTGGCGGGAAAATCACTACGAGTGTTCTTTAGTGGACGTTTGTTTTTATTGTATTTAAAAGTGATATGACGCGTATTAAAGTTTGTTTGTTTATTGTTGTTTAACGTCCCACTCAAGGATATTTCACTCATATGGAGACGTCACCAAATGCCGGTGAAGGGCTTCAAATGTTGGCCTATGCTCGGCACTTACGGCCATTGAGCAGTGAGGGTTCTTTAACGTGCCAACACCTACTGTGACATGGGACCACGGTTTTTACTGTCTCATCCGACAGTCAGGAAACCATCCTGCCGCCGGCTGGACTCGAACTCACAACCTCACGATCAAGAGTCGAGCGCGCTACCGACTGAGCCAGGCCGGCTCGACGCGTATTAAAGAGGGAATTATGTGAAAACAATACAATGCGTACTGAAGATGGAAATGTGCTAAAAAACAATAAGATGTACCAACTTGATATACCCAGTCATTATCCCTATGTAGCCTTTCTTGCGTGAGTTCAACATGGTTAATTGGTTGAATTATTTGAATACACCAGTATTTTACTTAATCATTCTAGCACAAGCACCATGTGTCAAATTAAGTGTATTTATTTAAACTTTTAGCCGATTCAATGCACAAGTAAATATACTATATTCGTAGATAATTTGAAACCGAAATGGAACGAACACGGAAATTGTAAATGTCAATAGGCCTTTTTAGAGATTTTCATTGCGACACGGTTTGTTACAATAGAGTGCAGCTTCACAAAAATGTTACCTACGTCATTTCCGGTTTAGGCATTAATCGTAAAGAAGATAAAAAATATGGATTATCTACGGTAGAAGGAATCAGATTTGAAAAGCAGTCTACAGGAAAGGCGTGGCTCTACAAGAAAGAATATTTAGCTTACCTTTTTTCTCTCTAAATTAAAGATATCATTGAATGTAAGCATTTCGAAACCAGAAATCATCTGGGACACATTTTTGTTGGCGTCACGTGATTTGAGGACAAAGCATTTCAACAAAACTGAACGGAATGGAACAATTAAGGAAAGGACTGTTTCAATTTGAGTTTTTTTTTCAATTGTATGCGGTACGACGCATTGAAACTGAAAATCATCAGCCGTGTGGATTGAATAAGGAAATCTCCACCGGAATGGTAAGAATCTGGTTGTCCAATCCGTGGGTTTCCCTCGATTTAGACTGTTGGGATTTCCCTTTCCAATCAGCTGATAAACGTCTTGACTCCTTAATTTTATTTCTGCTCTATACTAAAAGCTTCATGATCATCAATATTAACATGGCAGCCAATGTACAATTTTCTTAAATCTGTGATACGGCGTTTTACACCAAACTAGAACATTTTTCGGTTGAATGTTGGCGGCCATTTTAATGTTGGGGGACGGAAGGCCTACAATGGAGCCTATACCCAGGGAAGAGACCATCGGCCTTCTCATAACATCAACTTAGGGTACAGAGGGGTTTGAAGCCGCTCTGAATAGAGATAAGTCTTCCTGTTGAAAATGCAATCATCATCGGTGACAGAGACCCTTTTTTATGATATTTTAAATTATAAACACTACAGGCCATAATAGACTGGTATAAACAATAGAAAAAATCATACCATCAAGATACTTAAGGTTGAAAGAGTTAATATCATCGGTTCTGTGATTTAGACTTTATCAGTTCAACTCGAATTTCAAATAAATATGTAGTACAGTTTTAGTCTTTCTTTTTTCAGACGATATAGCTCGTTGTCACCCTTATGCGTATAAATCAGGGATGTCATTTCCAAATCATTGCACTGACTTTTTCCAGTGGATAGAAATATTCTATGATCGAAAAAGTGAACTATAGAGATTCACGACTTCCGTGAAATAGCACATTTTGAAAATAATATCTTGAGTTCAATTCGACAATATTATATTCCAACTTAATTGTTAAACTTGTGTACTTGTTATTTCGTTATGTCAAAAATGTTCAAATTGTAAACAACGGAAAGTAAAACTAATTGAAGTAATTAAATAGTGTCTTTTCAAATACAGCTGCGATTTAAACTAGAAGTTTGGGTTCAACTTGGCAATTAAAGCCAAATGACAAATCCTGTGTATACATTCCGGGGTCAAAAAGGATCCCCAACACCTCGCGCGTCGAGAAGAGAAAGTACAGGCGATATAACACATTAAAACCGGTGTCTCATCAAAATATGACATGCTGAAAACATAGCAAATGTCCCAATGTGTCTCTACCATCGATCGTAAAGCTGAACATAGCACCTGCCTTATAATAATTATAATGAGTTTGAATTTGGTGTAAAATCAGCAAAACAACGCTGCGTATATTGTCAACAAGGTTATCCATGTTTTGTCGGTCTTAAGTTTACAGCTTAAACGTATATATATATATATATATATATATATATATATATATATATATATATATATATATATATATATATATATATATATATATATATATATATATATATATATATATATATATATATATATCATCATCCCACCATCTATTTTCACGCACATCAATAATCACGCATACCGGTATCCTGTTCCCGATCTTCTTCAGTATTTGTGTTATTTCCAGATGATTATTAAAGTAGCCAAATTTTACAATAGTGGATTCTTGACATAACATTTATTGTGCAAGAACTCTAAATTGTGCGAAAAACTGTGTTTCGAGGATATATATTTTAATCATAAAATATATCTGGTAACGGATAAAATATCATAATTATTTATTATTGAAAAAAATGTACTAGGATAAAAAAGAGCAATACCGTCTTATACTCTTTCTTAGTTCTTTTTATATACAATATTAAACCCATGTCTAATTATAGACTTTTTAGTTTTATATCATTTTTTTTATTCATTTATTTATTTATTTTTTGTTAAATTTGACAAATAAAATGTTCAAACATAAATATATGAAAAAAGAAAAGTTTACAATGTCAATATGTAAAATCTAGGAATCAATAATTAATGAGTTTCAATTATGTTGATATGAATATAAAAATCTCAGATACCAAAGTATAAATCTTTAGGATGTCTTCCAAGATATATAGATAAATCTGGTATGATTTAGACAATCTCGTACCTCTAGAAATCCAGGGGGTGGGATCAGGGGCCATGGAGGAGTAAGCATCCACTGTTGACCTGTTACACCCGACGTGAGTCCACAGTGAAATCAAAATGAAATAAGTGAGGAACGAATCCTTGTCACAAGTGGTACAGACGTCTCAATGATTGCTATCGAACAGGCAACTCAACATTTCACTTACTGAACTGAGTAATCCCAAACAAAACTATTATACCGACCATAAAATTTGCGGAACGTTGGCATCAAAGGTGAAATAAATAAATAGCTATGACATAATGCTAATTTTGAATATGTTGTTAAAATTGTCGAAACCTTGAATGAATGACGATACGTCATATCCGCCTTGATTCTTTCCATACAGACACTTGACCATCCGTCTTGATTCTTTCCATACGGACACTTGACTATGCGTTATATAGGTCTTGATTCTTTCCATACAGACACTTGACTACACGTCATATTCGTCTTGATTCTTTCCATACGTACACTTAACTACACGTTATATCTGTCTTGATTCTTTCCATACTTACACTTGACTACAAGTTATATCCGTCTTGATTCTTTCCATACGTACACTTAACTATACGTTATATCCGTGTTGATTCTTTACATACGTACACTTAACTATACGTTGTATCCGTCTTGATTCTTTCCATACTTACACTTGACTACAAGTTATATCCGTTTTGATTCTTTCCATACATACACTTAACTATACGTTATATCCGTCTTGATTCTTTCCATACGGACACTTGACTACACGTCATATAGGTCTTGATTCTTTCCATACGTACACTTAATTATACATTTATTTAAAGGGCATTCACTGTGTTTACCAAAACTAAATATTTCATTTTTTTTCTACTTTTACTACTTGTACTTGATGTATGGAAAGAATCAAGACGGATATGACGTGTAGTCAAATGTCCGTAGGGAAAGAATCAAGACGGACATGACGTATATTCAAGTGTCCGTATCGAAAGAATCAAGACGGATATGACGTGTAGTCAAGTGTCCGTTGGGAAAGAATCAAGACGGATATAACATAGTCAAGTGTTCGTATGGAAAAAATCAAGACATTAGCTGTGTTTTTTTTTTCTCAAAGAAATTGTCTTTTCTTTTACACTACTTAGATTGATATACAATAACGAAAAAGAGATTTGCATTCTTAAATTCCTATATATTTTGTAAAAATTACTTGAGATACCTAGTCTGACAATCGTTCGTTTACTAATTCATCCTTTTCGTATATGCATCTGACCTTAAGTTCACAAATTATAAAGGAATATAAGTTTATAGCTCTTATTTGTTATTGTACATCAAGTACAAGTAGTAAAAGTAGAAAAAAATGAAATATTTATTTTTGGTAAACACAGAGAATGCCCTTTAAATTAATGTATCAGAAGGTCTCATGTTTATTAGATATCAACGAAATAAAAAAGAAAATTGTGATGAAATATCAAATATCAAATATTTAATATCAACATAAGACATAAAACGCACCGAAATTGATCTTTTCAGGTATGGAAATATAGTTTCAGATGAACGGAAAATTGTTTACTCGTAAAGAGGTTTGCAAGATACTTAAATAGCTTATGTTTATCATAGATTTTCCTTTTCTCGTTTAAAGATGTACATTCTCAGATTTCGGCATGTGTGGTCAAAATGATATTTCTTACAGTTTTAATTATTTAATAGGCTACAATGCTCATGTACTCTGCATGATTTGTATGTAATTTACCTATCGCTAAATCCCCGACACGTCACCTTTTCCATTATGACGTCACAATTAAATGGCCCACCAAACACGTGTGTGATTATGACATCACAATCGAATGACGTCAAAAAAGCACATGGACATAAGGTATTAGACATTTGGCGATAGATCAATTTATATAAGATTTTGACAAAGCGTCTTAGACGTTAAAGGACTTTTTCAATCATATGCGTCTTAATTCAAGAATTTTTTTTTCAATTGTAATGGAAAATGCCATTCACATCATTTTTAAAAATGTGCATCGCCAACACGTGGGGTGCTATAGTTTCTAAGACGCTCTGTGAATTTGCGACTTATTTTCATGCTTCTAATATTAATCTACAAAATAAATATACTTAATTACTTTCTTATTCAAACAAAATTCTTTACTTCAAAGAAAATTTAGGATCACGTTCAGGTTCATTTTATTTAAAATTAAATATGGAAAAAAATCACGAAATCTCACCTTAAGATTAATTTTTTAAATTCATGGAAATATAAAATTAGCATGCATATGTTTTATCTCGAGGTTTACCTTGTGCTAAGAGGATGTGACTGAGACTCCATTTTGGTAGGGAGACCAGTCTATTGCAGGTGCTTGTTACAGAATTCAATATCTGTAATTTTTCACAAAATGTTTCTATTAATTGCAAAAGTTTTAATTTTTTGCACCCCACTTAAAACGCACGGAGTTGAAAAGAGTGTTAAAGTCAATGAAACTTTAGAATTTCACGTATAAACTATATGATACATGTAGAAAAAATCGGGTTATAGATTTCTTTATTGTTTATATTATTAAATGTCAACTTAATCATGTCTTAATATCATAAAGATAATACTAAAGTTATAGTTTTGCAAAAAGGTCAAACTTAATGCCTAAGATGATTTTTGTCAGTAAAACTTACCCAGTAATTACAAAGAACATAAGATTAAGTGAATATAACGTTTTGTCACTGTACCCAACAATCTGCGAAAGAGTACCTATAAAGGTTATATTACGGTCAAAGCTGATATTCCAACTGGGTATATTGAGATAATGTCTCTTACTAAAGGGCAAAACGTGAAACATGCATGATGTGGCTCGGACTGGCCACCTCTTTCTTACCAAAAGAGCGAAAATGACCAGTAGATATGAAGCTATATTTGTACTTCTTATATATTAGACCGGTGGTCATCGTTACGACGACAATGCTATATTTGTACTTCTAATGAACAAGAGTGATGGTCATAGATACTTATTAAATGTCCTACATTTAAGTTATCATTTTAAAAATTCACAAAAGTTATGATTATTAATATTTTATTTAACTGACAATGTGAACTCTTGTATTCATAGACCTACAAAATACCAGTGATTTAAGCAAAAATATACACGAATTGTATAGAATTATCTTGACACACCCCCTTGTTGTCGATGTCCGAATGATCTATTGTACACATAAGGAATATCTTGTTCGTTTCCATATATAGAACAGTCATTTGTCTGTCTGTGTGATGTAAATGACTTACCAAAAGTAAATCTTTACAAATGGTCGACGGTTAAGCTACATGTCGTTAATTCACATAGGTCAAACACTTCAGCGTTTTAGTCATCTTGTTTATGTTAGCTTGATAAACATTGTAGACACTGTATACCACTGTGTGGCGTTTTTGGTGAGTGTAAATTTTAGCGGGGTTTGTAAAAAAAGTATACCAACGATTTCATTACGATACGCAGATAAAAGCAGTACGCGAAAATAATCCACAATAGCGTACTACATGCAAATACTGAGCATTTTACTGTAGAGGATTGCTTAGTATGATGCAATATATAAGATGTTTTAAAATCTCCTTTACTTTCATTATTGTTGTTTCTTCTTCTCGCCACCATCGTCGTCTTATTATAATTATCTATCTATTTATTTTATTATTATTATTATTATTATTATTATTATTATTATTATTATTTAACTCACAAGTCATGTATTCATAGATTATTTTTAGTACGATGTTTTCGTTTGCGTGTGTATAGTGTATTATCAGGTGTCATAATTACTTTATCATACAAGTAGTATATGTGAGGAGTTGAGAAATTGTATAATTTTATGTATATGGTTAGCAAAAAGATTTGGTAAATCAAAGCGTTCTTGTGTCAAAGTTTGAAGCTGTTATGATGATCACACATCATATGACCCAGAGCAAATGAATGAAAATGAATTGCATGTTCGTTTGTAGAGTCTAAATGCTTTAGAACAATGCCAATCGGACTGAAATTGAATAACAATTTTAATCTAACATTTGTACATTTCAATAGTGAGCTATGTTCTGTATCAGATTATCATTTTTGAGTTAAAGTGATATAACCTGTCGCAATGCTAGTTTTTTACCATGACATACACATGAGAATATGATAAAATGTGTGTTCAATTGCAATATCAGACACGTGAAACGTTGTAAATGAACTTCTTTTCTGAATTATTTGTTTAATTTGAATTTAAGTTTTCCCGTACCTTAAAAAATCCGACTGTATTTCTGTAACCAATTTTTCATATAAACTCTATCGCCATATTAAATGTGCTTCGTAATTCGGTCAGGAGGATCTCGATCCTTTACGCGCTCGATCTATCGGCAACCTCGGCTTTTGACACAATTGGGTGTGTTTAAGTCGGCTGATTTTTGTGTTTTATATTTACTTTTGAAATACAGGACGTGATTTTTATTCGAAAGTACATGTATTGTGTAAAATATGTGCTTTGTGACGCTATTTAAAATACATGAAACAAATCCAATTAATATATGAATAAAAATATCAGGTCACTTAAATAATTTTTTCCAGTCTTTAATGTTACACTGAAATGAATGCTGACATATTGCCAAAGTCTAAACAATATAACTGTGAAACTTATGCGACCTCGTGTTTTACAATATAAGAATAGAATATATATTAACTTCAAATAGCACGTCGTTATTGGACACTCGGTAATCTCCGTAAGAATTACCGAACGTTAATGTGTAATGGTCAGAATGATTACAAACGAATATTACGGGTTACATTTGGCAAGTTTGGGGCAATTATACGCATGTATTTGTTATTCTAACCAACAGATGGTCTCTTTGTGATATATACGAGATAAAATATTACATAAAATGGGCATGTAAATTTTTTCATCTATGACAGCTCATATCGCTTTAAATAGATATATCTTTTAGTGATGAATTGAATATAATTACATTGACTAAAACTGTATAAACAATCAATTGCAATGTTTGGTACACAAGGTTATCGTTTGAATCACAGATTCTAAATATTTCGACATTTGCAAACACCGTAAAGCAACATATGAAATGAAGGGCATTAGGGAAGCAAACATATATAACTTATCGTTGAAACCTGCGTAAACAACTACAATCATATTGTTCGACATCCGAATAGCGAAAGAATGGATTGGCAAATATTGTAATAACCGTACTGTAGATTTTGTGAAATGTTGAATTTGATTATTTTATCCTTACCTCCTGAGATCACGTTTGTATCACATGTAGTTTGCATATCACGTTTTTATCACATGCAGTTTGCATATTACGTTTGTATCACATATAGTTTGTATATCACGTCTTTATCACATGTAGTTTGTATATCACGTTTGTATCACCTGTAGTTTATATATCACGTTTGTATCACATGTAGTTTGTATATCACGTTTGTATCACATGTAGTTTGTATATCACGTTTGTATCACATGTAGTTTGTATATCACGTTTGTATCACATGTAGTTTGTATATCACGTTTGTATCACATGTAGTTTGTATATCACGTTTGTATCACATGTAGTTTGTATATCACGTTTGTATCACATGTAGTTTGTATATCACGTTTGTATCACATGTAGTTTGTATATCACATTTGTATCACATGTAGTTTGTATATCACGTTTGTATCACATGTATTTTGTATATCACGTTTGTATCACATGTAGTTTGTATATCACATTTGTATCACATGTAGTTTGTATATCACGTTTGTACCACATGAAGTGATAAATGAAAATTATATCATCGATGTGGAAAGATGACAGTACACGGTAATAAGTGGATGATTTTATGTCGCAGATGTGGATTCAAGACTACGATTGGTATGTCGATATTATGTGATAAATAAGGAAGGATGACTGTATGCGGTGTTAAGTGGATATAATTTTCTTGGTATGACCCAGTCCTGGAATCAAACCCGAGACCTTCCGCTTGAGAGTCGAACGCTCTACCACTTGAACACCGGAAGCGGTAAATAAATAAATAAATAAATAAATACATAAATAAATAAATAAGTAAATAAATAAATAAATAAATAAATAAATAAATAAATAATTTAATAAAAAATAATAAATAAATAAATAAATAAATAAATAATTTAATAAATAAATAAATAAATAAATAAATAATTTAATAAATAAATAAATAAATAAATAAATACATAAATAAATAGATTAATAAATAATAAATTAATAAATAAATAATTTAATAAATAAATAAATACATAAATACATAAATAAATAAATAAATAATTTAATAACAAAATAAATAAATAAATAGATAAATAAATAAATAAATAAATAATTTAATAAATAAATAAATAGATAAATAAATAATTTAATAAATAAATAAATAAATAAATACATAAATACATAAATAAATAAATAAATAAATACATAAATACATAAATAAATAAATAAATAAATAAATAAATAAATAAATACATAAATAAATAAATAAATGAATAATAGTAAATTCACAAAAAATGCAAATTACAAATGCGAAAGGAAACATAGTCTTGTCAAACCTGCAACAGTAGATAAAGTTTAACCTGAGGCAATACCTAAATAAACATGATGAACGTTTTCTGTTGTCTATAAGTAGATATTTTATCTAGTTATTACAGCTTTCAACATAAAACATAAAATGAATATATAAGCAACAACACATATAATCGAAACTGAAGTTCTTTAGAACACGACAAATTAGATGTGTAAATGGTCTCAGCATGAAGAACAATTGCGAATCCCAAACGGGATAGGACCAGGTGGATGAAGAAAACACTCGTAAAATGAAGGGAGCGCTTGAGAATCATGTTGACGAAACACTATTTATATGAGATGGATTATCAAAGGAGCGCTTGAGGGTCAAGCTGACAAAGCACTAGTTAAATGAAATGATCTATTAAGGGGGAGTTTGAGGTTCATGTTGACCAAAACGCTCGTTAAATAGAATGTTGTATTAAGGGGGCGCTTGCGGGTCATGTTGACGAAGCACTAGTTAAATGAAATTGTCTATTAAGAGGGCGCTTTAGGATCATATTGACGAAATATTCATTAAATGAAATAATATATTAAGAGAGCGCTTGCAGATCGTGTTGACGAAAACTCGTTAAATGAATTAATATATTAAGGCAGCTCTTGAGGATCTATGAAGGGGCGTTTGAGGATCATAATGACGAAAATACTCGTTAAATGAAGTGATCTATTAAGGGAGCGTTTGAGGATCATGTTGACGAAAACACTTGTTAAATGAAATGATCTATTAGGGAGGTGCTTGATGATCATGTTAACTAAAACACTCGTTAAATGAATTGATCTATTAAGGGGGCATTTGAGGACCATGTTGACGAAAACACTCTTCAGATGAAATAATTCCTAAAGGAGCGTTTAAGGATCATTTTTACTTCATCATAAACTATTTTATCAAGTCCCTTTGACTCTCAAGTTAATTGGGTATCCGTGGAACCCATCGCCGTAAAACACACGGTCCGGAATCGCTATGCACTCTCCGGCCGTGGTTTCACGCGACCCATGCATATTTGTATTATTCATGAAGTCTCAGCCTAGGCGAGTAAACAGTGCTCGCATTCGTCAACTAATCAGTTTAGGCTCTTCAACAATTTCTTAAACAATGGGTGAAGCCTCGCCTAATGACCACCTTCGCTTTGGAGACTATCTCATATAAATACTTATTTAGAACAGAACATCACTTAAGAGACAAGCTTACTGATTAGACAGGTTTAGTCAGTCAGTTAAGTGGTTAGGAGGTTCCATTCTACTTTGGTAATTTTGCTCATTAGAGTTAGAAAATTAAAGTGTATATGTTGCATTCTTGGATTTTGAGCCATATAAATCGTTCTATTTTTTATAACACCTATCAGGGTTATCCGCCTGGGATCAAACAAAGTATCTGACCTAGACAACCAAAGTATCATTTAACCCAAATTTGATGAAATGATGTCCAATGGTTTGAGAGATACTTGGAATAGTTTACAATAGATTGCAACTGACAACATTTGATGGTTATAGCTCAATTTGACCCTTTGTCCAAGTTGACAAAATACATGTGCAAACTTTGTTGTCATTATGTTGTTTTTTATCTAGTGAAATATTTTCTCAGGATTACATCCACAGTCCTGGCATGATCAAGGGTGAGTTCGTTTCCGCAAAATGAGAGACAGAAAAAAAGTAGGTTAATATATCAAAACATCTGTTGTGAACTATTTCAATATTTAACATCTAAATGTAATCATGAGTAATTCCTTATCCATTAAAAGGATAAATTATAAGTCTTAATGTTTCTTTTATTTAGGTCTATATGTATGTATGTGCAATCAGTTGTATTTGTTGTTGATAAAATAATTAATTGATTAACTGTTGCCATACTTGCAATTTCTGCTAGATCTATTTTAGTTATTGTAATTTGGGTCAATTATCATTATTCTTTCTCCTTGTAAAGTAAATGAAGAATTAGGGCTATTTTCAAAACTTGACAAAGTTCCCTTTATTTCAGAGTTATCCCCGTTTTTCATTTTCTTACCAATCTTTTAGAAATCCTCTTTAACTACAAAACTAGTTATTTTATTATTTTAACCATCATGATCGTCGTCGTTCGTCGTCGTCGTCATCATCATCATCATCGTCGCTATGATCGTATTCAATTTTTTCTATTTATTGATATTTTCCTATATTTTTTTATTACTTTACATATTTTTTTTAAATAATTGTTATTATGAACTTCAGCAATCATTTTATTTCTTCTCTAAATGCTAATATCAGTAAACTTATGCATGGTTTTATCTATCAACCATTTGTTAAATTGATAAATTGATACATCATTTTCCCATTGTTTACGGATTTTCCCTTCATTTTAACGGGGGATGGTTTCCTTGTCAACCCCTAGGATATTGACAAGCTACACGCTCTATGCCGTCACAATACAATTTATGCTGTAGTGTATCTGCGAATGCTGTGCATAATGTCAGATTTCATTTGCGTAGATCTCCAATCTAACATGGAACATGGAATGAAAATAATCAACCCCTACCTTGCGGGTATGACAGATTGACTTCAATACTCGGGATAAGATTCTTGAGATTCTTTTGTCAAACCCTCAAGGTAGGGGTAGATTCTATTAATCTTTTGTTTTTTTAATTATGTTAGATTTATTTTACATGTTATACAAAAACAAAAATAATATATAGTTGAAACTCTAAAAAGTACAAAGGAAACATGTGGAATATTATTATAGAATATTAATAATAATAATAATAATAATAATAATAATAATAATAATAATGATAATAATAATAATAATAATAATAATAATAAATGATAATAATAATAATAATAATAATAATAATTAGAATTATAATTATTATTATTATTATTATTATTAATTTTATTATTATTATATATAAGAATAAGAATAAGATATGACGATGATATGATTATGATTATTATTATTATTATTATTATTATTATTATTATTATTATTATTATTATTATTATTTATTATTATTATTTTTATTTTATTATTTTTTTTATTATTATTATTATTATTATTATTATTATTATTATTATGATTATTATTATTATTATTATTATCGCCAGTTCAAAATTTTGACATTATTTTTCTGTCTTTAACCTTAAAGAAATCCATATGATTTACAGCTAGATGGTTGCATTCAGAAAATGAGCTAGGTTATTTTTTTCGTGTTAAATGTAAATAAATAAAATTGGACCCAGTAGTAGAACCACGTCCTTGTCATTGGGTCTTGTAACATATTATTGTTGTGTCTTCTTCTCACCATCATCGTCGTCTTATTAGAATTATCTATCTATCTATATTATTATTATTATTATTATTATTATTATTATTATTATTTTTATTATTATGAACAATTTTATTATTATTATTATTATTATTATTATTATTATTATTACTATTATTATTATTATGAACATTATTATTATTATTATTATTATTATTATTATTATTATTATTTATTATTATTATTATTACTATTATTATTATTATTATTATTATTATTATTATTATTATTATTATTATTATTATTATTATTATTATTATTATTGTTGTTGTTGTTGTTGTTGTTGTTGTTGTTATTATAATTTTTTGTTTCTTAATTATTATATTTACATCATTTTCATTGCCAATTAATTTTTATCATTTCTCTCAGAAAACATCTATATTTGCTAATCTATGAGATAGATGTAAGTGTCATTTTCTCACTTTTTTATTTACCATGGGTTTACCCAAACTTATTGCAAATAAAAATATCAGAACATGATATAAGATTCATTAACATCATGTTTCTCTCACGTCCTAACTTTAGACAAATCGATTTTGATTGTACTGTTCAAGAACAATGGTTTAGATCCTCCTCTATTAAGATATCATAAATAATGGAAAGTTACCAAGAACAATATACTTCAATACTTTGTTCTTGTAGGAATGGCGTACACATATACATGTCTCACGATTCCCCCTCATTCATATGAAAAATATGTAGTCCAGAATATGACTATTTTAGTATTTTTCTTAGATGCTCATGAAATGTACATCGCTGCTGTTACTGTCTATCTTCTCTCTAAAGTTTGTCAAGTGTATCCGACCAATTAGCAGTCGGCTTAGTATAAACCAATCGCTCGCTCGTTAGTATTAAACTTAGTTCTAATTCTGTACACAGTGTCGGGGTCATCTTTAGGTCACGGCTGTTCAACGCGGCAGCATGACCAAGGTAGTCCAGAGATTTAAACTGCAACGGGCGAGTGACCTAGCTTTTGAGTGGACGTACAAAGGACCCACAATACACACTGGCGAAACCAGACTATATGTTGATATATGTCTAGCTATTTGACCGCGCGTCGTTTTATCTGGATTGCTGGAGACTGGGATATAGGAAAACAAATATATTTTTCGGATATATCCGAAATGACGGGAAAATGTAAGTACACGTACTTCTAACTCAGTATAATGTTAATCAATTACCTATGTATATGATCTCTTATATATACTTCGATTTATTTCTTGGCGAAATATATTATCGCCGGAAAATGACAAGTAATGATGCTGGTAACTTGCTAATGATAACTAATAGATATGTCAAAACACTGGTGTATAATGTTCAATTTATAATTCATCTGATATTTTCCCCTCTTTATAAAAAAACAACCAGCGATATTATATATAACGCGGGTAATTAAGGCTTGTTGCATGTTAATAAACGTGTACAAGGTGAGTTTTATGTAGATGTCAGCAATCGGTGATAAGACATTATTAAAACTACGACGTTGAAGTAGACGAGAACGACGACAAAGGTGAAAAAATAAAATAAACAAAACGCGTGACAACGGCCAAGGAGTGAGTTTGTGATGATAATATAGCAAGATCTATAGGATTGTACAAAGCCTTAAACAAAATATTAGTACTAACACATACATGTATAAAAAGTAAAGGTAACTTACACGCGTGATAAATAACATTTCTAAGGGGGAAGATGTATTGCGATTATCAAATCAATTTCCCTGATCCCAGAGTGAAATATGATATTGGATAGATGGCATAAGATAAAGAAATCAGACAAAATCCCTGCTTCTTTAATATTAATTAATATGATTTGAAATTAACGACTCATTATATCCATAATTTAAGTTAAATCCTGAAAGAGTTATGAAAAGCGTTCCAAGTTCCTAATTTTTATTATATTCAAATTCCCTCGTATATTAAAAATCATCTTCCAAATATATAAAGCACAAGCAATGAATTCATATAGACTTACTTTTGAAAATTTTGAGACACAAAGAATATCGAACATACGGTATCATCTTCATATTCAACACTCGTTATGCCAAAAAGAGTTTGCTAGTTTTTTCTCGATAACATGTTTTTCTTGCTTCTTCATATTGCTAATATGACTGTACCAACGTCAACGCCCTTCTTTAACATGGCATGGCCTTCCATGTGCGTCTATCAATGCTATCCTTGAACTTGAGGTGTTGACCTTTCCTTACCAGCTAAGTTACAAGATCTTCTAGTTTCAAGGGATCGGAATACATAATTGAATTTCAGATAGGTAGACAATATCAATGAAAACACGAAATTCCTCTGGTAATTTTTTCACAGAAAATGAAACGAAAACAGAAATGAATAGGAACGGACTATTGAAAATGTTTCGGGAATTATTTTGCTTAGTAATATGGCAAATAATAACTATATTTGGCAAATATCTGACTCTTGTGATTTCGGTAAGATCCATTGTTCTTTTATACACAACGTAGGTGTTTTGATTGTCTTACATCTAATTAAAACAAACAAAGTGTTTTCTGCACGTATAGCAGAAAATACAATTTCTGGAAACCTTTATAGTAATTACATTGTTCTTATTATTACAATCATCAATTGACCATCTGCCTTCGTATGTCCAACCAACATTGATTTAGCCCACCTTCTTTCATTTCCAATTCATATTTGCTCAAAATAAAGCTTTGAATATCAAGGTAATAGGGCTTAAACTTTTTTCTTTTGGTATTTAATGACAATATAAAAATGATACCAAAGTGTTTACCTTCAGGAAGTTCTGGAGACAAAAAACAAAAACTATTCTTATGACTCAATAACATCCTTTGGTTGTTTATTGTTTGATCACGACCTTAAACATTACATACATTTAAGTATCGGCATATATATATATATATATATATATATATATATATATATATATATATATATATATATATATATATATATATATATATATATATATATATATATATATATATAATTACATATGTATATATCATTTACTAAAATATTCATTATATTTTAAATATAACAGGACAATCTGAAATCATATATAGCCTCCATTTTGATGGTTTGTGTATTCGTAATTTTTTCCTGTTTAATTTTTACATTGGGGTTGTACGTCCAACCAATGTTGTTCGAGTTCATATTTTAACCAATTCAATTTGTTAGTTGGTACCTTATACATGTATTTAAATCAGTTGTCTGCACATCATAAAAGTTTAAATAGGTGTCCAAGAGACAGTGCAAAAATCTAGTGGGCATTGGACAAATAATAATAAATCTTAATGAATTTGTTTTCTTATTTTCATAATAAAAATATTGTTAATGAAGTTTTTCTTTTTTTTTTTGCATCCATGGATTAAATCATTCTCTTGCATCTATACAAAAGTGCCCTGATATTCGAGTAATGCTAAATACACAAACGTACAATCCCTTTTAGCATTACTATACTTGGATTTAACTATTCTTATACAGTTTACCTTGACTGTTTGTTATTGATATATGAACGTTATCAGAGATACACATTGCTCCAGTAGGTACCAGTTAAGTGATTTGTAAGGCCGCCGTAAAAAAATAAATTGAAAAAGCCTTGTATTCAATTAACAGTTTAAAAGTTGATGTATGTATATATATTAAAACATTTTGTATATATACATTTCAAAATCCTATCGTGTCGGAAGTGTTTTTTGTTGTCTATCTAAGCTTGTTTTACGATGCAAAATATAGAAAAAGCGACTGTAGGCAGCTCGTATTATCATTTATGAAGATGAATCAATTTTAATAAAAAAATGAATAAAATTGATTTTACTCGTTTATTCGACATTTTACGAAGTTGAGCATATACTTTAATTTTGTGTAAATCAAAATTCGAAATCTCCATAAATAAATGTAATGAAATACATTTAAAGATATTACAGAATTAATTGTACCATTTCAGCTATCATTTCAGATATATGGTCGTTAATAAATGATATAAACATTAATTATTGCTAACCTGTTGTTGATCTGAATGAAACTGGTGGACAGACTTTGTATAAAACACGAATCAACGATGTGAATCACAGAAATGTATGTTTCCGCGTTTCACGTTGGTTGAATTTATATCTAAGCTGTAAAGGATTACAAACATTGATCTGGTATTATAAAGCGTTTGTTCTTATTTTCGATACCATTGATTTTCCTGGGTTATTTTAGGGTCCAGTTACAAGACTCATTCGCATTGCAAAAATGGCGTGTATTTGCCCAAATATTATGCAAATATTCCCAAATTTGAATTTCAAAACAAAGGAATAAGTATTTTTATTCAAATGTCTAAAATTAGTTAAAGTTAAAAAGTCGTAGATTTCCCACTTTTTACGACAGTGGGCCCCCAAAATATCTAGATACTATTCTGACGTCAATCTTTACTTAACACAACCGCTGAAATTTCAATTGACATTTGAAAAAAGGTATTTTATTTGAATTTTGAAAATTTATCTTTAACATTGGATCTGGATGGACTCGTTCAGTCTCTCCATTTAAGACTCACTTTATTTCATAATTGAATACATGACGGGATACCTCTGACACGTATATACGTCATCTTTTATGATTAAAACTGGAAGAGGTGATACCACATGAATAGATTCCCTACAGAAAGTACCGGGCAGAGTACAAAAAAATATTTATCGAATCTCTATCGAATCACTATCATTAATTTGAAATGAAAAGAAAAACACTACTTTAACCCATCAACCCCTGAAAATTAATGGACTTATATATAAATCAATGGCAAGGATAAGTCCAACTGTGTCTTTAGGGGTAAATGGGTTAATATCAAATTGCTAAGAATCATATGGACAATTCTTATTATTGATATATTTTTATTGCTTAACCTCGTACAATTGTTTGTGGTGTGTGTGTGTGTGTGTGTGTGTGTGTGTGTGTGTGTGTGTGTGTGTGTGTGTGTGTGTGTGTGTGTGTGTGTGTGTGTGTGTGTAGGTGTGTGTGTAGGTGTGTATGTGTGTGTGTTTGTGTGTGTATGTGTATGTGTGTGTATGTGTGTGTATGTGTGTGTGTGTGTGTGAACTGTATACGTTACATGTACTATAAATTGTATACCAGCCACTATAAGTAATTAGATTAATGCAATAATTGAATACACGGAAAGACAAGGATATTTGTTCCATTGATTTTCATTTTTATTTCGGACGTCCATAGGCGAGATTAATCATTGTAAAAGGGTGGGTTATCTGAACTTATCATAATATATTTTTAATCATCTTGACTATAATTATAATACAGATATTTTCGTATGAAGGATCAAAAAAGTAATTATAAAGTTATCCCATTCATCTGCAAAAAATTTTCAAATTGATCTGATCACACAAAACTTTTCATATTGTTAAATCTAAAATAGAGTATGAAAACATTTGTATTATTATGTTTCCTAGACCTAATTACTTTTAAAACAGACAACTAAAAATTAAAAATATCACGTATGATTGTTTGTACAAGATATATGTATGTATGTGTGCATGTGTGTAAGGATGAATGTTTGTATGCAAGCAATATGCATGCACATACAGATGGATGTATCATAGGTTCTAAGTGCGTGTTTGCTTACACCGAAAAACAACTCAAATAGGTGACCAAAGGAAAGATATAATATTTCATATCAAATTTTCTGCTGTAAAAGAAAACGCGATTATGCGTTTTATAACACAATATCACAGTATAATGTACTATTATAATATAATACCAAAGTCTATGGAGTTTTAGATTTAGAATAGGTGTAGTGTTCCAAAACAAGTGGTTTAATAGAAGGTAAAAGATAACCTACATTTATTATCCGTCTAAGAGTAACCTATACAATAATTTACATATTCCCAAAGTATCTCCTTTGTATAATATAAAGAATATATATATTATCCCGACACTTTGTTATCATTGTCATACGTCTTACCGATGTCATAGTATACAGTTATGATGTGACACTATAGTCCGTGACGTCACAGGTAGGCAACAGCTCATCAGACTGGGATGAAACAATTCACTGTTGCTTAGTGTTGACGTCACTGATAAAACCGCGACATATTGATGTCATTTACAATCTAAAATAAAACATAAATTTTTATATGGTTATATGGTAAAAAGAATGTTATACTGGTCATTTGATTTGTGATTGTCATAATTCTTATGAGTCTTGATATCAGACTTGTAACTGTAAGTCTATTGTCATTAAACTTGTCACACTTGTATGTGTTGTTGTAGATATTGTCTTTGTCACACTTGTATGTGTTGTTGTACATATTGTCTTTGTCACACTTGTTTGTGTTGTTGTACATATTGTCTTTGTCACACTTGTTTGTGTTGTTGTAAATATTGTCTTTGTCACACTTGTTTGTGTTGTTGTACATATTGTCTTTGTCACACTTGTTTGTGTTGTTGTAAATATTGTCTTTGTCACACTTGTATGTGTTGTTGTAAATATTGTCTTTGTCACACTTGTCTGTGTTGTTGTACATATTGTCTTTGTCACACTTGTCTGTGTTGTTGTACATATTGTCTTTGTCACACTTGTCTGTGTTGTTGTACATATTGTCTTTGTCACACTTGTTTGTGTTGTTGTACATATTGTCTTTGTCACACTTGTTTGTGTTGTTGTACATATTGTCTTTGTCACACTTGTTTGTGTTGTTGTAAATATTGTCTTTGTCACACTTGTCTGTGTTGTTGTACATATTGTCTTTGTCACACTTGTTTGTGTTGTTGTACATATTGTCTTTGTCACACTTGTTTGTGTTGTTGTACATATTGTCTTTGTCACACTTGTCTGTGTTGTTGTACATATTGTCTTTGTCACACTTGTTTGTGTTGTTGTAAATATAGTCATTATACAAAGTCTAACGACTCTTGTTGCACACTTCATTATATTTGTGACGTCACACTAGTTTCTATTGTTGTACATATTGTCATCATACTTGTTACGCCACACTTGTTTCTGTTGTTGTGCATATTGTCATCATAGTTGTGATGTCACACAATTTTATTTTGTTGTGGTCATATTGTCATCATACTTGTGACGTCACACGTGATTATGTTGTTGTGGTCCTTGTGACGGCACACTTGTTTCTGTTGTTGTGGTCATATTGTAATCATACTTGTGACGTCACACGTGTTTATGTTGCTGTGGTCATATTGTCATCATACTTGTGACGTCACACTTGTTTCTGTTGTTGTGCATATTGTCATCATGGTTGTGACGTCACAAGTGATAATGTTTCTGTGTTCATATTGTCATCATACTTGTGATGTCACACAAGTTTCTGTTGCTGTGGTCATATTGTCATCATATTTGTGACGTCACACTTGTTTCTGTTGTTGCACATATTGTCATCATACTTGTGACGTCACACTTGTTTCTGTTGTTGCACATATTGTCATCATACTTGTGACGTCACACGTGATTATGTTGCTGTGGTCATATTGTCATCATATTGTGACGTCACACATGTTTCTGTTATTGTGGTCATATTGTCATCATACTTGTGCCGTCACACGTGATTGTGTTGTTGTGGTCATTTTGTCATCATATTTGTGATGTTACACATGTTTCTGTGATTATGTTGCTGTGGTCATATTGTCTTTATACTTATGAAATTTGGTTTCTGTTGTTGTATTTATTGTCATCATACTTGTGACGTCACACGTGTTTATGTTGCTGTGGTCATATTGTCATCATAGTTGTGATGTCACACGTGATTATGTTGCTGTGGTCATATTGTCATCATACTTGTGATGTCACACGTGATTATGATGCTGTGGGCATATTGTCATCATACTTGTGACGTCACACGTGTTTATGTTGTTGTGGTCAAATTGTCTTTATACTTGTGAAACTTGTTTCTGTTGTTGTACATATTGTCATCATACTTGTGACGTCACACTAGTTTCTGTTGTTGTACATATTATCCTTATATTTCTCACACTAATTTATGATGTACATATTTTCGTTATTATCGAGGTTGTTTTTCTCATTATTGTTGTTATATGCTTATTTTTGTTGTCATATAAGTTGTATACTTATTGTTGTTTCTCACTCGTTATCATTGTTGTTATACTTGTTATTGCTTGATGTCATACCTGTTGCTATTGTTGTCGTTGTGGTTATCGTTGTTTTTTTTTGGTCGTTGTCAATAAATTATGATATAGATGACGATTGTTATAGTTTTCTTTGCACTATAAAAGTTACATATGTTGCTGTTGGCGTTTATTATTTTCGCTGCTCATGAATATTCAGTGCTCCTATTGTAATTATATGCTTATTTCCTGCAATTTCGTAAAGTTGTTAAAGAATTTTAAAAATTATATTTACCATCTACTTTTATTGTTTTCTGCACAATGTCCGGGCCACAAGGTTTGCAATATTATTTGTTGAACAACAATTCTACCAACAACAGCAATAAACATAAGCAAAAAAAAATTCTGAGGGGGGTTATAACGGGTTAATTGCATATTGTATAATACAAAGATTAAAAGTTTATATCAAGGCTCATTGCAAAAATTGCTACTTAAATGTGAAATCAATTCTAATCCGTTGAAACATGTTTTGTAGTGATATCATGTCTGTACTTACCCAGTCATAAGTGGTTTATAGATCAAATATGCAAATAGACACTATCTAGATGCTGGTCTTCCTGTCTTCCTTTATTATGGCGCCACTGAGATCTGGTTATATTAGCCGGGTATGTTTCCATAATATCGCACGTGATATGGAGATCAAACCGTATGACAATTCTTTAAGTATTACATGTAGAGGCGTCATGTAGTACCAGGGAGAAGTTCCCAGTTCTTGTTTCCGACTTATCTGTAGTCATAGAGAGGTATGCGTTCCGAACATCGGGTAATCAATTTTTGCACCACGGGTAACGGGGTATCGCCCTCATAGGTCTTTTCCAATTTAATCATTTTCAAATGATATCAAGAGCATTCTTAAGCAAATATACACGCAATCAATACTATCACAACGGTCTTTGATCATCGATCATTTTATCACACCCTTTGACGGATTTGGGCTATTGTTGCTTTGCGTAACCTTGAAGGGTATTTAGGAATATATTAGGCCATTCTTGGCCTTGTATGATACAGCTTTTGTTTCGCATTCAACTGGTGAAGCCTTATTGACATTTTTGAATTAGAGTTCAACTGATGAATTATTTTGACATTTTTGAATTCTAGTTCAACTGATGAAATCTTACTGGCATTTTTGAATTCGCGTTCAACTGATGAAGTCTTATTGACAGAAATTATCATCTTGAGCATTAGTTTTGACCTATTTTTGTAAAAATTTTAACTGTATTATTATATTCATAATATTTACTTTATTAGTGACAAATTTTTATCAAAAGAATATGAGGAAGAGATATTAAAGTCATAATTTCACAAATTATAAGGTCGCTTTTTTGAAATTATCATGTTTCAATTTCTAAAATGATGTATCTTAAACCATCTTTACCAATAGTTGCGAGAATTTACTTCTCATTTGTTTGTACTTGAATTTGTCTGGAGGTGACTGGGAGATAAGTGATGCTTATTCCTCCGTGGCACCTGATCCCACTTCCAGATGTCCATATTTGTTCAGTGTTTACCAGATTTGTATACAGTTGGGTGAACCTCATGACTTTTAATATTTTTTACCTATTTGATTTTATATTAGAAGTGTGATTCAGAACATGAAAAGTGCGGTCGTCATGTGGAAATCAATGACTAATACGTCCCTTGTGTCGATCAAACTATATGTGTGTTTTTCCCTAAGTATATGAACTTGAAAATACCTGAAATGACTTGTTATACCACTGGTATGATATTAACAGTATTGTTAATTCATTATAAGTTATTACAACATGTTATATACCATTTAGACTAATAAAAGATTTACGAATACAGGTGGTTCAGTAAGCAGACTGTTAGCTCCTTTTTCCCCATCCAATTTTTAAAAAATCGAAAGTCAGTATGTTCTGATAATGGTCCTCACAATTATTGAGAAGCAAGCATTCAAATATTGGAATCAGTTACAGCAGAAAATAACTCACAAAATTTACTAAATACTCTTATAACTTTTTAATTTACATATATATATATATATATATATATATATATATATATATATATATATATATATATATATATATATATATATATATATATATATATATATATATATATATATATATATATATATATATATATATATAGTATTCACGTATATGCAAATACAACGAAACGAGAATTTGAAAAAAGTCAGCCACAAATTTGTATTAACAGGTAATGTATATTTTCATATTGCCCTTATATGACAATGATCACATGTCATTAGTACGAGACTTATAAAAAGGTTATGTGTCACGACAGAAGCTCTCACTTAGGGACACTTTATTCAAAATCTGGTGACATTTCCATAAACAGTATGTAAGTAAAAAAATCTTGACGCGGCGTAAAGCAAACAAAACCAAATAAAAATATATAAACATATTTATAACAAAATTAGTTTTTTTTTAATTTTATGTATTAAAATATTATTCAAAAAACAAATAAGTATAAAACGGGATAGTTAACTGATAGTATGCCGACGGCATACATTGCGAGTTCTTTGATTTGAGTGCAGTATAACAGTTATTAACTGTATTTTATTAATAAAATTAGCTCGATATGAAAAATAACTACATGTTGTGTATTTGAAATTATAGTCGGGTCATTAATTTCAGGTGAGCAGATGCAATGTGAAAATAGATAGAATGTCAAAAATGTTCCGATAACTAATATTGTTTGTAAAGAGATTCATTCTGAATTGGATGGATTGATATAATTATAGGATGTCATTATTAACATTTGTTAAAAATCTGAAGACCTCTCTCTCTCTCTCTCTCTCTCTCTCTCTCTCTCTCTCTCTCTCTCTCTCTCTCTCTCTCTCTCTCTCTCTCTCTCTCTCTCTCTCTCTCTCTCTCTCTCTCTCTCTCTGTACCAGCTTTATCTATTTTGTCTTTGCACGTGTAGATGTGGATTTTATGGCGTTTTATGAAGCTAATAGTTGACAAACCTTTTGGAAATGAATTAAGGTGTGAGTGACATTTTGTCCATATCCATATAGATTTACCTGACGCAGAATCCTGCATGTATTACACCCAAGCATTGTTTTTTCACACTCAGATATACCAAGCTTGCATCCAATAGATGCATATTTTTATCAGTTAATTTCCTTATTATATGTGTGAGAGGGAGAGAGAGAGCGAGAATACGAAATGATTACGAAAACCTTCCGTATCCTAATAACACCATTGAAGTAGTATCTACGGACATCCGGTCGAAGTTGAAGTTTACAAGATCCGTCGTGGATGCAAAGTGACCATGTCAGCATTTTTGGCGACTGTGCAAACACGATGTACTGAGACATCAATTAACAAATACCGGATGCAGATTTGGGAAGGCAAACCTAAGACGACGGTTTCTTATTATGTGCAAACGTTGGAATAATAAAAAAAAATCAGAGAGGTCGTTGGAGAGAACATTGCTTGTTTTGAATTGTAGCGTGTTATCGATCCATATCGCACTTAACATACATGTAGATTTGTGTTGTGTTGGCGCGCTAGAAAACACGGAACAGATGAACAACATCATGACCTTTCGGTGAACTCGGAGAAATATGCAATATGCATAGACTGGTTGAACTCTTAAATAGTTGCATAGACTGGTGTACCTCGCATTTACAATCAGCTATTTCGTTGGTCGGTGTAAATCGGTTTCCAAACTGAGTGCTAATAAAATGAACATTTATTTGTCTTACTATCTATCTAAGCACGCCTCTATAAATGAAATATTTTACTAATTATACTAGACTTCGGATTTACATTGACCCAGCAAGTGCAGAATGCAAAGAAATAATTCATATTAAAGTTTTCGTTTTCAGATTTATTAAACTCTCTCTCTCTCTCTCTCTCTCTCTCTCTCTCTCTCTCTCTCTCTCTCTCTCTCTCTCTCTCTCTCTCTCTCTCTCTCTCTCTAAATGTATCTTTATTTCAATTAACATTTTCAATTAATTTCCTCGTCAGTTATTTTCTTCGTTTCATACTTAGTTTCTGTTATATTCAGTATTATGGATAAAACAAGTTTTCCGGATTACAAAGTGTTGACCTAAAAAAGCTTATTATATCAATAGACTATTCGAATTTATGAACACTTAAACTTGTTAAATATAATTTAATGTCACACATTGTTTTATCTTTACATATCATTTGAGCAAGTTTTTTTTTTTCTCGGGGAAGAAGGGGATTAGAAATGATAATCAATGCCATTGATATTTAAGGCAGTAGAAATTATTTACAGCCTACACCATCACTAGCAACTGTTTAGTTTTCTCACACTTTGATATTATTTGCACATAATTTGTATCATAGGTCGAATGCAACATAATTTATCTAGTACAACAACTGTGGTTTGTTTGCATGACGTCTTGGCACTCCAGGACGAGACAAGAAAATCTTGAACTCTGTCCCGTCCCATTTTGAGACCACACTTGTCCAAATTGGATGTCCATCTTAACAGTGACCATATATATCTCAAAATCATTTAGACGGATTATTGCAGTGGATTGAGTTATCAGCTAAATGATATGATTTGTAGTTTAATTGTTAAGAATGTATCAACCATAAACATCTATCATGTTAATTTCTCTCTATACATGTACATTATCCATTATCATACATAATATAATTGTAATGTTGTTTCACATCCCGCCGAGCAGTTTTTACTTACATTGAGGTGTTACAAGTGATGATGAAATACCTTAAGTTATGTCATGTGATTTAAGTACCAACCATATCACGGAACATCGGTAATAAGTGTCGCTTGAAAAAATAGTGATTCGAACTTCTGATACAGCGAGCCTTTCGATTGTAGCCTTCAGTCTACTCTTGTGTTAACATCATCTTAGGTCTTATCCAGATTCGAACCTAGGACCTTTCGTTTGCGGGTCAAAAACACTAGCGAACAGCGCGACATGTTAAACAATCAAATAATAGATAGTATATCACAGGTGAAATCTATGTCGTTGAATTCATCGCTTCTGAGTACTTCTTGTGTGAAAAAAATTCATGACGGAACGTAAAATAACAATAAAGAAATGTACGGTCAATCTGTTGGTCCTGGCCTGTATTACGTGTGATGTAGCTGATCAATGTTTCTACACTGATTTCGTTTTGGAATTTATCATCGGTTCTAGTTTGTCATCGAAAAAGTAAGTGTAATATATCAACATTGTAAATATATAGTGTAATAAGACACACAAACTAATTATCACCAATCGACCATTATAGCATTCCATATTTTATATTAATCCATTCATGATAGGTGGCAGCTGTGACCTATGTCCGCCGGTAATTAAATGGTCGTCTCGATCTATATGGTCTGATTAATTATGAAATTCCAATAAACGAGGTCAGTGATATTCGGGAACAGTTCGGATGTCTACGAGTTGGAAAATATTTTTAAAAAATATGTTGAGGAAGCTACTGTTTTAGCTGTGGTAGTGTAGATAGAACTTGTAAGTGAAGTATTAAGCAAGTACAAGATGAATTGATAAGATAAAATAGAAATAATGATGGTATAATTCATATCCTCCAAGGAGAGAGATTAAAAATACACCAACATATGTTAGACCTGGGTCTGGCACCATAAAACGTATTGAATTACTTAAGTCCAAATATTTTACTAAAATGTGTCAAATCCCGAATCCTGTGAGAATCTACTCAGACCTGAGTTAATTCTCGAGTTTTATGGCTCTGGGCCCAGGACTGTAATGATAGTTAATTCTGATATAAAAACAGAAGGTCATTACTGAATCGTTAATTATGGAATGGTGAAAACCCATAGTTATACATGTATACATACATGTACACGGCGATGAAATACATCTATTCTTAAACAACGAATAAAAATACCAATACTTTGTCGAAAAAGTGGTAATTGTTATATACTCAGTATACTAAGGGGCATAACTGGAGTAGAAGGGTATCGCGCATTGTTTCATATCGACTGCACTAATTCGTTCCATACATGTAAACCCTCAATGTTAGACATCCAGGTTTTTGTCTACAACTCTCGACTCTATGGCATTTATAATCGAGAGTAAGGACACCATATCTCTATCCCAGTATGCAATATTGAAAAGGGGTAATTGTTTTCAGAACTGCATTATTAAAAGATCTTTGATTCATTATAAGAACTTAACTATAGACTTGGAGGATGTGTGGACGTCTGGACGTCATAAACCAATAGTATTCTTTTGACGTTTGACGATATTCATTATTTTAGTATATATTCATACTATTTAAGATATGTTTGTCTTCCTATTAGCTTAAATTTGCTATGCTATACAACAGATATTTTAAATTATCCAACTGCAACATAAATTCAATACACTTTAATTTCAAAATCATTAAACTCAAATGATTATCAGATGAATTTTGTGGCATCGCGCTCTGAAGTTAAAGATTTTATCAAATATTGTGTTATGTCTGTTCAATTTATTGCTGTCCAGAGCTCATGTAATTTTGTATTGCACTGATCGATATAACGACCTTGTTTGCTAATACCCAGCTTAGTAACTGAAATGTCGAGTTAATTGTTCGATAGCAGTAGGTTGCTGACGCGTCTTCACCGATTGTTACTAGCATATATTCCTGGATTTGTTTTAATTTCGATTTGTCTTCAGACTCACTATTTCCATATATAGCCTAAACTACATGTATACAGAACTGATGCAGAGTACAATCAAATCACATTTTTTCTAGGATATTCGTAGTATCTGTATTATTTCCTAGTCCATGTTTGTCCAATATTCACCAGATTTGTGTATTGCATCCTGGACACCATGAATATTTATTCTTTCGTATCTGAGATTTTTATGTCTTGTATACATGAAAACAAATATATCAAAAGGATATTTGAATAACTTGTATAATAAATTACTCCTCGTAACAGGTATCGATTGTGATGTCATATGTTTGTGTGAAAACGACGTTGTTTTCCGACGTAAAGACATGACATCACAATTGATACCTGCTGACATAGGAAATAACTCTGACTAAGGAAAAGACAGTGTCACTAATCCTCAGCTACTTGTCTTTCGTTTGTTTGTCTGTTTTATATTGTTTTACACCACACTCCACAATTTTTCAGTCAGATAAACAATGATGGCGGCCAGGTTATTATGGCGGAAGAGAGAATTTGTTGTGGTTATGATATTCAATGTTTATTGCCATCGAATTATGCGATGATGTTTGTTTGTTTTTGCCAAGTAAAGTTACTGAGTTAGAGTCAGTCGTTCCATATACTAGCCTCGCGCACTAAGTATTATTTTATGATAAACATGTGACATTATATTATCCAATGAGAAGTAAATATAAAGGACCGAAACACTTACGCTTTTGTTTTGTGTGAGAATGTTTGAAATCAAACTAATTTATTCAGTTGATGTTCATGTGGGGTTTATTCTTGCGGGTACACTTTAGTTTCAAAATGTTATCACGATCTTTATAAATGTGAAAGCATCCGTTTGTTTAAACTCACTCAGCTTGTTCCTAATTATATAAACTACTCCCACACTATTCTGTAAAAGCATTAAACGGAATGCAGTCGGAAATATTAATAAATTAAAAACTCATATATTATCACCATCACCATTACAACAACAACAATATCGTTGTCGTGTCGTCATCGTCATCATCATCATCATCATCAACATTATCATCATCAAGAAGAAGAACAGTATAATAATGATCAAATGATTAATATTATATATACCCAAAATATTATAAAATTAAAGAGTATAAATATGCTTCAAGGAAATATATCCAGAAAGTAACTGATCCATTTAATATAATTTTTAATGTTTTGGGTAATATTTGAGTGGAGGATACAAATGGAAGTCTGACCTCAACACACTTCAAAGACATCAGATACTTGAATAATTTTGTCAGTTTTTATGTTGAAAGGTGTGCAGAAAATAGATAGAGGTATTATCTGATGTAAAAAATATCAAATACGTAAGTCTGGTAGCGAGGTAAAAATATATATGACGCCTTTGACGACAAATAGTCTGACTTAATTTATGTAAGAAGGATCAATAATCTTTTTGTTTTGCTTTTTAACACGTTGCATTGTTCGTTGTATATGTTGTGAAAAATGTTCATCAATCTCCTATATTTCTGACGTTAGCGTTATAACATTAGGTGTTAATTTGAGTGTTTTCCGTAAAGATATTCTCAACACATGTCCGAGACGAGTTTTACATTTTCTAATATGTTGCATTGTTATGCATAGAGTATTTAAAAGATATCATGCGTTTGGCAGCAATTTTTTTACTTTGACCTTTTCACACTGTCTAGCTTTAGTGAACTGTTAGTTACCTTTTGAAACACCGATAGCGATGACCCTTTTGAGAGCTTTAAGTCTCACCAAGATTTTAAGTATATAAATTGGGGTCACAGAGTATCATCATGGTTATACGAGTGTTTTAAAATAATTCAGCATGTTCAAATATTCTGCAAAGTAGTAATATTTTTATTTCAATTTTAAAATATAATAAGGTGTGAATAACGGTCACTAGATATGCATTTACTGGCAAATATGAATGTTGTCATTTTTGTTTTTCTTTAACTGGCAACGTCAATGTCAGAGTTGGTCTATGCGAGATTATATTAAATATTAAAATGTATTATGGTGGTTGTCTCAGGTGTTGACAACAAGGCAAGCGTGAAATATAAACTTGACAAAAAGTGAATGTGAAATTGGAAATGAAACCTCATTTGTTGTTTACCATAATGGAGTTTAGATTATTAATTTTAAGATCTTGTTGTAATCAGCAAAAACAGAATTGCTCTGTAGATATTTATATGCTCGTCATTCTCAGAAGGGCACTAGCTGTGTTAACCAAAACATTTTTTTCTCTTTTTACTTCTTGTACTTAATGTACAATAACAAATAAGAGCAATAAACAGACTTAAGAAATCTTATATTTCTTATATAAGCCGTGTCCAGTGTGGTATGCATATACAAATAGATAATAAAAATTAGTATATAAATTATCAGTGAAAATTTTCCAAACTGTGTTTCTCAATAATTTTCACAAAATGTATAGGAATTAAAGAATTTTTCGGTGTGTATATCGCTCTCTTTTTTTTTTTTTTTGTTATTGCATATCAATATAAAAATCTCAGATACAAAAATCTAAGTGGTGAAAAATGGGTGAAATGTTTGAATAAAAACAGATAATGTCCCTTTAAATTATAAAAATGGGGAATCATTGCAAGATATCTGCGCTGTGATGTATTTATAAGAAGTCAGTGCAGCTGACTGTAGTATGACTAATAACATTAATGTTTTCGTTTATATTTCCAGACAAATTAAGAAATTTATTTTATCAATAGCTGGGATTCCTTGTCTTAATTTGCAGCACGTGCGTTCGTATGTGTATATATGTGTGTATGTGCGCGCATGCGGTTGTGTGTATTTGTGTGTGTGTGTGTGTGTGTGTGTGTGTGTGTGTGTTATTTATTTATCATCCGGGTCTCTAAAACCTGATCTTCCGAAATAATGACTCCATATATGTTACCGACGTATTATATCAGTATAAATTACCTCATTACATAATTAGTTTAAGGTCATCTGATGATGATTAGATATATGTTTACCGATAAGTCCACGACTACTATTTGTAAGAGATCCCATTCAGTCATAATTAAATGATCAACCGTGTATCAGAAATAATTGAAATCAAAATTAAGCAAATACTCCGATTTGATTTTAATTAAAGCAATGAATATTTTTTTTTCATTATTATAATTATTTATTTATTTATTTACTTATTTATTTATTTATTTATTTATTTATTTATTTTTGTGGCGGTATATTTATTCATTTTTGTGGCGGTACTCGATTGATAGTAAAGTTTTTGACTCACAAATGGAAGGTCCCGAACTTTTTTTTCCACTTCTGGGTCAAACCCGACCTTTCCAAAAGGTGTAGAACGTTCAACAACTTCACTGCGTTGGTGTTATTCCATATCATGGGTAAAAATTGCGACACTTCACCTGTATTTGAGAATTTGTACATAAAAGGTAACCCATTTTTGGCCGTATGTAAAACAAATTTTAAATAAACAAAACTTTAAACTATAATAATAATCCAATGTGTGTAGTCTATACATGTAATATAAACATAATACAAAAATTATAGTTTTGCAAAAATGAGGCAAAATTCAATGCTCTACCTGAGCGTTTCTGTCCAGTAGACTTCATCAGTTAATCTGGAGTGGTGTCATGCAAATCCCATAAATTAACCTGAATGAATTCCTAGAAGTCTTGGAACATCAACTGTATAGTTCAAAATTTCAACGAAGCTATCCCTTCCAAATATCACTTTAGTATAAGATTATAAGCTGGTACCGAAATACCAGGTACTGGGTTTATGTATATTCTCGTGGGCTCAAACGGTTTATCAGAAGTGACAACGATCCAGTGATTATATATTCATATCATTAACATATTACCAAATTTTCACACCATTTCTATTTTTGTTCTGAAAATTATTTTTCAAGGACATATATCTGAACCAACAATTTATTCGTCATTCCAAAAGTCCATCTATAATCTCCCCTTTCCACCTAAAAACAAAAGTGACTATAGTAATGAACTTATATAATGTATTATCTTATGTAATGGTAAATTTCTATGACAGAACGTTATAGGCTGTGGTCTTTATTGCTACACTACGTTTTTTCAGCATACTATTACTTATCACTTTTCCTTTCGACAAGCAATTAGTTCACTTTCATGACAATTTCTCCTAAATGAACACACATATTTGAGTGCCTGAAATTAAAAATTGCTCGGTTTGTCCATAACACGAATTATTAATTATGAATGTGAGTGTTTTCCGTTAAGTTATTCTCAATACATGTCCAAAACGGGTTTTAGGTTTTATAATATGTTTCATTCAAAACAGTATGCATAGAGTATTTAAATTATATATCATGCGTTTGATATGCAGCAAATATTTTCACACGGTGTAGCTTTAGTGAAAAGATTCTTTATTTTCGTAAAAATGAAGGGAATGAGATATTATAAAGTTTCAATCAATGTCTAATACGTTTGCGGCGATAAATAATAAAAATGGATATAAGAAATATAAGAAAACTGACTATCGTAACTCGACTCCACACTTGATATGAAATTGCACATACAAATATACCGACTTTGTGTTTAATTGCATTTTAAAAAACCAATAACATGCTATGCGAATAGCCTAGGTCCTTTGCAACACAACACAGATGACGTATACTTCCGGTATATCATCTTTTCATCTGACGATGGCAACAGTTAACTTATCATTTCTGAGAAAGATTGTCAGTCTCTTACTACACAAATCGTATAATACGATTACTATTAGCTGGGATTAAACCAGTAATATTACACAAAAGAACTTAACTAGATTAAAAATGCCAGAAAATCGATATAAAATTTTGTACGTATATAAATATATGTATACAGCACAAAATCCAACATTATATATCCACTAGTGTCGGTTCTTTACAAAACATTAGAGAGAGAGAGATATACATCGTAAATTAAGAAAAATTATCGGGGTTCTTCACAATCACAACGTAATAAATTATTCTATAATTAAATCTGTTAATCAATTTATGGTGTAAAACAACTGAGTAACATGCAGTCGATATTAAGCACATTAAAAGCTTGCACTGTTTTCGCGCAGTTAAAATTAACATTTTGTACATTAATGACCAATTACTGAATACCACAGAATATGTGTTCATATATTAATAATCAATTTTTTGCGCACATAAAAACTTATAAAAGATATGTCTTCGCGAAAATAGCTAAAATTAAATGCGCACTGGCAGTATTAGGTCCCAAACGTCTGGGTCCGACACTATAAACCTAAAAGATTACTTAAAGGGGTATTAGCTGTATTTACCCCAAGAAAATATTTTGATTTTTTTTTTTACTTATACTACTTGTACTTGATGTACAATAAGAAACAAGATTTAAAAACATGCATAAAAAATTATATAATCCTATATATTTTGTGAAACTAAGGTCAGGTCCAGTGTTGTATTCATATATAAATGGTAAGGTTAAGTTAATCAGACCTTGGTTTCTCAAGTAATTTTCACAAACAATATAGGTATTTAAAAACTTTTTTGCCTCTGTATATCTCTTTATTTTTATTGTATATTAATCTAAGTAGTAAAAAGGGGAAAATAAGTTTTGCAAAAAACACTGCTAAAGTCCCTTTGATTCTAAAATTTTACTCCACATTGGTAAATCCTAAATTTGATTGACTGTACAGGTGAACTTGAGATTATTATCAGACTTACGTAAGACGTTACAAATAATTGACCCGTCAAACACTTGTGTGATTATGACATCACAATCAAATGACGTAAAAAAGCACATAGATAGCCATGTGTCAGATGCTTAGTCAATTCCTCTTTGTTACGTTTCCTCATTCCAAGCGAAGATGAAATTTATTTGCTTATCTGATAATCGATATAATCACCAAATGTCAAGGCTAGGAGTAATGTGGTCGTGATAATGTCAATACTTGAGTTATGTTTATGTGTTTTACATAAATTACAATAATTGTTCAAAGTTGGTGTTTTTACTACACAGAGCGAATAAAAAGGAAAATTAATCACAGTTCATCTGTTAATAATTTCGTATTTCATACTTAAGTCTGGCTATTGCTTTTTGTTGTTGGAAATGCTAGATTACTTTCTGTTTGTTTTTTACAATACACATAACAATGTTTAGTTAAACGATGGCAGTTCAAAATGAGAGGAAAATACTTTGTTACAATAAACCAAGGATACGACCAACGGTCTATAAACTAAACTGGAAAACCAACAAAATCGGCTTGGTTTCAATGGAGCTGACTTCAATTGAAAGACGTAATAGTTAAAGAGGCATTAGCTGTGTTTATCTAATTTTTTTTCGATTTTTGCTGTTTTTACTACTTGTACATGATGTACAATGACAAATAAGAGCTATACACAGGCATAAAAAGAAACTTATATTCCTATATATTTTGTAAAAATAGGGTCAGGTCTTGTATGGTACCCATATACAGAAAGTAAGGTTGAGTTAATCAATTGCAACTGAAAAAGTGACACACCTGGGTATTTCAAGAAATTTTCACAGAATATATAGGAATTTAAGAATTGTTATGACTTTGTAAATGTCCGTTTGTATCTGTTTTTTGTTATTGTATATTAGTCTAAGAAGTAAAAAATGAAACACTAATTTCTGAGAAAAAAAACATAGCTATTACCCCCTTTAAAGTGTGGTGCTCTAACAACGAGAAAATGGCGAGCACGACAGTTACTTTGAAATTTGGAATTTCTTGCAATAAAATTCATAAAAAATATAATTATAGTAAATAATAATGAAGTATTTTAATACCTTAGTTAATTCATATATTACAAAAATGCTTTACTACAATTCTGACTACAGAGATGTTTATAACAAAAATATATATGAAAAAGTCATTTGTTTGCTACATAAGATGTCTAATGACGTTACATCATAGCCTAATTCCATTCTACAGTTTTGGGAATTTTTTTTTTAAATTAAATATGCAGTAACGATTATCAAAAACATTTATCCACTTATTTTGTATTGATGAACATGGTAAGAAAAAGTCAAGGACAAGATAGTGCATAAACATTTGCCTACATAGTTACAAAAAATATGCTAGAATCAATATCCCTTCCAGTGAATGATAAACTACACACGTTATTTCCAGTAATGGAATGGAATCATCCATCAACCTTCTCTTTTTATTCGAGAAACTTTATATCAAAAGCTACATATTTTATCATTAAGAATTTCAATTCTAATTCGGAAGTTTATAATTTTAACGCTGCAAATTTTAAACTTAAATTTAAATTTCAATGTCATCTTATAACTTAAGACACGTATGTCTTCCTATAATAAAAAAAACAATCTGTGGACGAAGTATTGAATTCAGATTCCTCGTGTTCTCGAAATTTGTTAATACAATCTCGGTTTGATGTACGAGTTTAAATATCAAGTGAAATAAAATATTTTTTAAAACAATGTTAAGATGTTAAGATGCGATAGTGTATTAATCTTATTATACTCACTCTATTTATAAATTCAGATTTTATGTCCTAAACTGTAGAAAACGAAAAAGACACATTTTGAAATGATCAGAAAAAGACTTCCATATAAATGATTTCCGTTCTATACAAAAATATTTAAATTGTGTATGCTTGATACAAATAGCATTCATATGTATCAATGTCCGGTGTAGACAGAGAATAACCTGGGTCAATTTTCAAAGAATAAAATGGAAACTTAATAAGACCTGAGGCGAAAAGGGGGTAACTGTTATGATAAATTGCTGTTCTACCCCCTGGTTGACCCTACAGATGGAGTTGAAGTAGTTCAATTGTGAATGAAAGCACATTCCGTAGTGGGAGTGGCAGCGGCCATTACGATAACACGTATGATTTTGAGTAAAAAGAAAAAGACCGTGAAATGAAATTTTGATTGCTACTAGAGGATTAACAAAGAAGACAACACACACACACACACACACACACACACACACACACACACACACACACACAAACACACACACACATACACACACATACACTCACACAAACACACACATACACAAACACACACACAAACACACATACACACACAGATATATATATATATATATATATATATATATTTATATGTCATATCATTCGAAATAGACATCAGTATTTCATTGCACTAATATACTAACTTAAGTAAAGAAAATGTTTCCAAACTAGATTCGGGTATTGAGGGAAAGAACGGGTGCGGCTTTGATCTCTCTCTCTCTCTCTCTCTCTCTCTCTCTCTCTCTCTCTCTCTCTCTCTCTCTCTCTCTCTCTCTCTCTCTCTCTCTCTCTCTCTCTCTCTCTCTCTCTCTCTCTCACAGATATATATATGTATATATATATATATGGAAGGGGTCATTTACACGGTGAAGTGTCTAGACATTTTACGACCTCCTGTTTTACCTTCATTGAAATAAAATAAAACACGTATCGTCGACATGTTTCTTTTAACGTTAATAAATCCCATGTTTATCAAAAAATTCCTTATACTTATCAAAGACAAAAATTCACTTTATACTATTTTTACCTAAAACGCATAAGTAGATGTGCTTTATAAATATATATAAGATGCAGAAATACATCCTCATAATAGATAAATCCTGTAGAACTGTTTATATGTTCTTAAGCAAAACTTGTAGGTATTTCTTTTTTATTGCGTTTTATTTATATCCGTTGTTCGTTCTAAGTTTTTTCTTCCCTTGACCACTGGCGTCATGAAATGTAAGCTTGTAACTCTTTTGTCATTGAAGGTAGAAACAACGCCCAGTGTCTTAGTATAGAAGTACATTCAGTTAACGGATTAACCGACTTTCCCTATAGTGGAGATTTCGCTCTGTGGGACTGAAATTCAAGTGGACGTTTTATTTTACAGTACAGGTAAGAAAACTTATCGAATATACTATTTTATTTCATTATGGTCAAAATAATTTAAATATGTTGATATTATTTACCCCGCTGTTAAACGTAGTAAGGCATGGTATAACGTGTCTTTTTATTTGGAATTCGCGGTTGTTCTTCGTGCTGGAACTGTTGTTATAATTAATTTTTTCGTATTCTAATGCACCTATAGTTTCGAATACCCATTGGTGCTTCTTCATGATACATCACCTGAAATACTAACGTCTATTACATTTGCATAATTCAAATGAAAAATCTCAAATGTCTGACATTGTTATTTCATAGAACTACATAAACTTTTATCCATTGTATCTAGTATATCTATTACCTGAATGGTAAAGTTAATTGCAATGTTCTTAAAATTGGATCCGTAAGTTATATATATATATATATATATATATATATATATATATATATATATTATATATATATATATATATATATATATATATATATATATATATATATATATATATATATATATATGTTAATGTATGGTTGAGCCCATCAAATAACCAAAATATTTTTTATCTATGTTTTGGCAATTTATGACAAAATATGAAAGAGAACCTTGCATGCCAACATTAATATATTCGATTTTATAAAACACCCCAATGCAGAGTACTTTCGTGACAAATAACATTATATTACGGTATTGTGACATTTACTTTCATGATGTTTTAATACGTCTGTTCTCAACATTTGCATTTAGACATTTTAAGTTGTGTTCACTTTGAAGCTAAAATTATGTTATATTTAATTCAATGTTATAACAAGACATGGTAACCTGCTTCTTGAAAATACCGAAAAAAAAAGTTTATACATATATTTGTTAGTACAAAGAGAGGGAAATCTAGCTATAACCAATCGTCCTTGTTTTGGATTGACAAGACAAATAAAATTATAGATATGAATAGGTTATTCATAAAAAGACTCCCCCATATTACAGTAATAATATCGATATATCTTTTATTATTCTTATATATAAAGATCGTAATCAATAGATATTACTTTCTATAATAATAGCTAATATATGAAAGTTATTAATACCCTTTATGATCATTATTTTAAATACTTTATAGGTAGAATTTTCCATTTGTGATTTCCATTTTGGTACTATCTTTTATCCTTTTATCTGTACATAACTCAATCTCATAAAAACATGTAAGAAGATTGTCAGTAATTCATTTTTCAATGTTTTATTTATAAATGTACTAAATTGAGTAATATGAATCTATCTTCATCTGGATCAGTTATCAGAGTTTGTTTATCTGTTTTGCCGATTAACTCATAATGTGGAAGGTAAGCGGTACTAGAAATAGATTCACGGACAAATAGATAAAAATAGCATTCCTACATAATGTAAGATAATGGCAAGATACTGGACAATCGAAAGGTGTTAACTTTTGGTTTTAAGTCGACTAATGACGAACATGGTGATCAAACTACAGGTTTAACCAAGATTAACATTTGCACGCGCACTTGAACGTGCTTCTACATAATACACAGGCAACTTCTGTCTTATTTATTTATGCCTACTTATAGTCTCAGTTGTAATAAACATGCTAATATTAACAATTAGATAAATAACATCTCTAAATCGGGTCTTCTGATCTATATGTGATGTATTTATGATATACCACAGCGTTACATGTACTACCATAATATTCTTCCAGTAATATCATATCTTCGTAGAGAAATCCTTCTTTGCGATTACATGATAAGAAATATTACTTTAAATAATATAAGTACGGGGACTTACTTTAGATATAAAGCTTCCATAACTTTTCAACGTAAAACTGTACTCTAGTAGAGGTCGGGGGAAAGTTTTATCCCTACCGGTTAATTTGTGAACGATTATTCTTGGTCCTTCTCTTAGAAAATCGTGGTGTTCGACGGGATAGAAGTGTAATATTTATGGAACATATATTCTATTAGTTTTGAATTAGGTTTTTAACTTTGACATCAAAACATCTACAACATAAAACACACTGTTTACTGAGGTAGGTAAATCATAAATCATTTTATACCTGTCTATTTATGTCTATTTCCACCGATTTGTAATTTATTTTTTCTTATATATTCACTTACTCATGTATCAATTTCAGTTATTTTTATCTCGTTAATGTGATGTTATCTCTTGATTGTTTTTGTTTCACTTTTTATATGAAGTATGTTATTTGCGTGTCTGTGTAAAAATGTAGATTTGTTTATGAATATACATTGTATAGTTTAGATAAACATACACAAAAATTTATGGAATCAATTTCAACTTCTGGACTTTTACAACGTTGAATCACTGCCATTTGCTCTTCTCATTCTCATACACAGCTTTCAGACCCAGTTTGAAATCGATTCATGTTTTAATGTGAGTAAAGAAAAATATATGTAAAAAGAAAAAGACAAAATATAATTGGAAATGAATCAAATAAAATTAGAATTCAATAGGAGAGAATCTAAAAATATGTATACGAAACTAAGGATCATATTGAAATTGATATATTGCATATTAATATTAACGCGAGTCAATTCTAATTTAATATCTTGTATTTGATTGAAAAGGTAATAATTATTATTTTATCCCGTGTATGTAGTATTAATTACATTTTATATTGCATACTACACGTACTATATCACACACACACACACACACACACACACACACACACACACACACACACACACACACACACATACACACACACACACACATTATGTGATATCGAGAATTCATGACAAATTTTATTTCCTTAGTTTTATGTGAGATCGAGAATTTATTTGAATAGCTAATAATGTCTTAGATATGTACATATACATTCTCTCGCGGAAGATTTCATCCGGGCTGCGGTTTGTGAAGCTAAATTTCTATCAAACGCTGACAATGCGATATTGTGTTGATAAAAAAAGTCCGGGTCATATGGGGTTTAAAGCAACTTGACCGTGCTCAGGGGTCATGGAAATAGCAGTACAAATGGCAACTGACTTGAAAGTATTGATGTATTGCGAATACATGATTGACTTCCGTGCCAGCATAGTTTGTATTTCTATAGACGAATGATGTAGTCGGTGTTTTTATAATCATCAATAGTTTATCTTGAGTATGTCCCAATGATTTTTATGCCATCCTTAAGTACAGACATTTCTAATGTGTGGTATTTTTCGTTATGGATGCTGCCTTAAATCATTTGATTTTATTACTTTGCTTTATACAATATATCGCAAGAGGGTAAAACAGATTTTATGTATATGTTTTTCTTCTCATCTAAAAGAATATCAAAATTCGACTTTGTGTTTTACTTTTTAATTCAATTTCAATTTTCAATGCAAGATAGTACTTGGTGTGGTCTAATGGTAGAGCGTTCGTCCCGCAAGCGAAAGGTCCCGGTTGGATTCCCGAATCCGGTCATACCATAGACCAAGGAATGGTAGTGACTGTTCCTTCGCAAATCGCTCGCCATACGAAGTGAAAATCATAAGACTTCCGGTGAGACTTTAAAAATCGAGGTCCCGTGTAACCGCAGGCGTGGCACGTGAAATAACCCTCACTGCATTGGCGTCAGTCCATAGCACAGATCAGAATTTGTGACTCTTCACCTAAAGTTGGTGACATCTTCATATAATTGTAAAATTCTTAGTGAAAATGTAAAAAAGCTTAACCCAATGTTTGAGTTTAATAATAGAGCAAGAACAAACTTATCATTGATTTAATTGCGTGTCAAATAAATTGCCTTTTGTGGGAGAGAATTAACACATGAAAGCAGAGGCCCTTTCATGATTCAAGTAAAATTCGTCTCAATTTATTCATACAAGCATGTATTTATGTTTTATTTACAAGGTAGTAAGCATTTTATAGTACTGTTACTAAATACCAGTCAGTGACATAAATACGAAACGATCAACTTTGAAACATGAAATATTTTACGTTTTGCGTTAAAGGGGCATTAGCTGTGTTTACGGAAAAAAATATTTCGAATTGAATAAATCAATTGAAAGTGAATAATTGCCAAATCTGGGTTTCTCAAGCAATCTTCACAAAATATATAGGAATTTAAGAATGTGTATGCCTGTGTATATCTCCTTTTTGTTATTGAATATCAATTTAAGAAGTAAAAAGGGGGGGAATTGGAAGAAAAAACAGCTAATACCCCTCCAGTAAGTTTTTAACTCAATTGATTATAGGAAAACCAAAAAGTACGGTCATCATTAAAACCACCGACAAATTGGTTCATTTTTGTTTATACAAAATCGCACCAAATGGACATTTATTTGTTCATTCTGAATATTTTAAAGTAAAATGATATTTATTCAATTAAAATTCCTTTTGTTTTTTTGTTGTTTTTTTTCGTTTTTGTTTTTGTTTTTTTGTTTTTTACACCGTTCAGTGATGTATGATGTCAATTGTGATAATTTGCTGTAAACATATCGGAACTGTGGGCGTATATCACACACTTGAAAACCTTTAGTATAAGGAAATACAGAATAAATTAACTGACCATGTCTGTTTTCCGACGTTTATTTGAACGGTGATTCCCTTTGTTCTGAGGCACTATATTTCAGACGAACATCAATACTTTCTGATAAGCGCGTCCTGTTTTTCAGCGGATTACTTTTTACAGAAAACTTTCTTGTATCCTCTATTCAATTGATAAGAGAAGTTTAACAACACAACTTCTGCAAAGATTTTAAAAGAAATTTTAATCGCATTTGTAAAAGAATTCGTGACTGGAGACAGTCAAGAACCCATGTTTATTCTGTTTATACAATGCAATATTTGAGAATGACGAGACAGAGACCGTATATAACGACAGAGACCGTATATAACGCATTATAAGGAATGTATTTCTAATGCATGTGTTATGCATGTGAATACTATTTTTCAAAAAAGAGAAATAGATTGTATTCCATGATACTAAAAAAATTGTTTGACCTTAGAAAAATTATAGATTTCTGCGAAAGTGCACATTAAAATTTATGGTTTTATGGATAGTCAGATGGATAAAAAACAACGTGAAATGATGTTGCATTGTTTGTGTATTTTGCTAGTCTGTAGTAGTTACATTTATATAGTTGTTGTTTGATATTTCTATATATACGAAATTCAACAAAATCCGAGTTCGTGCAATTACAAGTCAAAACTACTTCCATTACACGCGATATTCCTAACTGATTACACTGAAAATGCATTAACAACATACCAATATCTCTTGCAGAAAAAATCCAAAGGGAACATTATTAACTATGTTTTATTTGGTAGAGCCATGTTTTATTAGGTAGAGATGCAAATCGTGGCTAGAATCTTCAATAAATCACGAATGAAGTTATCTGTCTTATTTTCTGGTTCATGGAAATAATTCCGCGTTTCATTTTCCAGGAAGTTTGTAGAAATGAAAATTCTTAACAATTGCTCGAAATAAATAATTGTTTTGACCAACGCGGACATCGTATGGCCAAAGGTGATCTTAATCAACCACGAATAACAAACTAACGTTCTGATAGACCGTGACATTAGTTTTAAAGGGCAACCATCCGCCTTTTATATGCGCACATGTTGGCGGCAACCAGATGCATTCGTCTGCCGCCAATTTTGACCACTTCATATTAACATCGTCATATTACCGGACTAATGTACTATTTATTGTCTTGTATAATCGCCTCTATATATAAAACTTAAGAATACAAGACAATAATATATGCAAATATATGCGTAATTGTCTTTCTATTTATTCAGTTTGTGTGGAGATTGTGTAATCTGCGGTATTTTACATATGTGTACAGACAACGAAGACTCACAAAACATGCAGTTTATATTCATATCTGTATTTAGATAATATTGGTTTTTATTTTGGAATAGATTTTATCGAGTAGTTTCTTTTTTCTTTTTACTTCTTAATCCGCATCATTTTTCAATATGTGCAAACTTTGAACAAAAAATATAAAACACGTAGTATATATTGACATCTGTATCTAGAAAATATTGGTATTTATATTGGTGGAGTCTTTATCGAGTAGTTTCTTCTTTGTTTACTTCTAAAGCTGCAGCATTTTGTCATGTGTGCAGATGTGGGAACAGTATAAAAACGCACTTGTATCTAGAGCATATTGGTATTTATTCCCGTGAAGTTTAGTAGTTTCCTCTTTTATACTACCAGGTAATAGTGCTATAACAACGTCAGTTTTGTTTCAGTTTTATATCGACGTACTTAAAAAGCTGATACATTTACTCAGGGTCAATTTATCGCCTATAAACTGTTCTGGTTTATAGATACTAGTAGCTAGGTAAACCTTTCCATTTATTGCACCAATTGGGTTTGAAAATAGTTTCGGTTTCTCATTTATCACTAAAACTTTAAAACTAGTTCGGCAACCCTATCAAACTATTTCTGGAGGAGGTTATAGTGGTTTACATGCAGTCCTAAGTATGCAAATATGGCGTCCGGGTTAAGACGCAGCAGTACTGAGACAGGTGAATAACAGGCTGTGACACTTTGTTTTATTAAAGTTTTGAAACTATGCTTCAATAAAGATTCGATGATGTTTCAGATATTGTAAAAGTCGACAAAATATACACTAAATCCGGTTTAAGCAGGAGTGCAACAACAATTTCTAATATGTTGGTCATTTTGAAATTGCAAACCTTTAATTTACTGCAGAACTTCAAGCTTAACGAAACAAGTATTAAACCATGCTAAAACCAGAAACCAAAAGAGTAACCAATATTGTGTCAATAAATTCTCCCTAAGTATTAATATTGAAAATACATCTGTACTCTCTCATCAATTGCGTTTTTGTACTTATAAATGAAAATCAAATTCCTGAAATCAATAGATACAAGTGTGCCGAGATAGGGTACGATAACATTAAATATAATAAATAATATTATTTACTTCCAATATTTCAAACATAAAAACTTGTATAGTTTATTTATCTTGGCTTACAAAAAAGTTTCATGCACCTTACCTGTATTAATACCTAAAATATTCCGCCTGCCTTTAGTTTATTGCTAAGGAAATGCAGTACTAGGTTGTCCAAGGCTTTGAAAAGTGCAATGGCCCTATGTTTTCTGAATTTCGTCCTTTTGTAGTGTTTTTACTGAATGAATAAAATACTAAAGAGTATTATGGTCATTGTGATACCCTTCCATTGCATTGTGTTTTCTTTTGTTGTCGTCTGTTGTAATGTTGTTATGTTGCTGTCACCTCATGTAATGGCGTTATATATGCATTACATATATATATATATATATATATATATATATATATATATATATTATTATTATTATTATTATTATTATTATTATTATTATTAATGCAATTTCCTGATAACTAGCTAATTATGTATTTATGTGACTTACGATACGAATGTAAACTAGTCTTTCATCTACGAGACGGTATAATGAATATTTCGTTTGAAATCAAAAACCAGGAATTGAATTATCAATTAACGATTATGTTTTGATACAACCCCTTTGAGAGTATTGTATTAAGAAAGTCATAATTATTGTAGCGTTTCTTATGATAATTGACAAGGCGACGTCACAGATTCATCAAAATTCTATTTTTACATGTAGATAAGACAAAAGAGACTGAGGCAATGTAACTATATATGTTTACACGCTATATCCAATGTCTTGTTTACTTCTCTCTGACAAGCGGAAATATGGGTTACTATAACAGCACGGAATTACAAATGCTACAAAATCTGCCGCCAACCAGTGACAGATATGATGTTTTTACATTTTTTAAAAATAAGTTTTCTCTAAAGACATTTTAAATTGGATTCTGAATCAAATCAGACGCGGATATACAATAAATAGAGAAAATGTATGAATTGGTTTTGCAATTTATCATCTATCAACGTTACAACGCCCTTCTTCACACGGCCACTTCATACTTAATGTTTTCGATTTTACACTTATAATCGGATAAAATACACCCAATACGGGATAAAATACACCCAAAATTGGATATCAAAATAGACCCAATACGGGATAAAATACACCCAAAATGGGATATTAAAATACACCCAATACGGGAAAAAATACACAAAATAAGGGTTAAAACCCAATACGGGATAAGAAACACCCATTACGGTTAAAAAGAAAACACACAATACGGGTTAGGGAAAACTGAATTCCGTCATAAATGGTCATCTTCTGCAAAAAAAAAAGATTTGTAGTTTCAAGGTTATTGCCAAACAATTTAATCCATTTGTTGCCGGTTGAATGTCTTTTGTCAGTAACTAGTCATGTTAGCCACGGTCAGATGTTTAGGGAAGGCAACCTAAGGCTATTCTTCCAGCTTCAATACATGTACATTGAAACTTGTATATAAAGACCCCCTTAGGGTCACAACAAAACCGGTCTTTATAGTGAGGTGGTCTTTATATAGAGGTTTATTTGTACACAAATGGTAGTTTGTATATATATAGACCGACATCTTATCTTTTTGTCTTTATATTTCTAAAGGTTCTATATTACATTATGTAAACGTGCTTTGTACATTTCTAATTCCATATTTAAGTTCTACATTACATTTTATGTCCTTATATATATATATATATATATATATATATATATATATATATATATATATATATATATATATATATATATATATATATATATATATACATATATACCATTCTTATCCTTGTCTTTGTATTCTGGTGGCAGTTTAAATCTTAATCACATTCACTGTATCTGCTTCGATTCAAGTTAAGGATGCAGTCCCAAGTATTGCATCCTTCACACGATTTAAATTTTTAACTTTTCATTGTTTTTTCCACAGGTGTAAATAACATGAAGACGGAGTGAAATGTAGAATTACGCAACATTAGACAAGGGATTTACGTAGTCTTGCGGGTGAGTTTCTTTTTCCTCTGTATATCAACCAGTTAACACTTTAATATTGTGATATTCAGATTTATCCAACATTACGTCTTTCAAACTTTTGTGAAGTAATGTCCAGTCAGGTCAATTTTAATTACCCCTCTGCTACGTGATTTTTTTCACTATTTTCTCATGACGTGATTTTAATTTTTACGATACGACATATGTCATTTCGTTTAATTATTTAGCACCCAACACAAAATGGTCAATTCTATAATAACCGCAGTTATTATTTTAATAATTTTCTTTTATGTGCTGAAGCCATCAAAATTTCTCTCAAAGGACCTGAAAGACAACTTCAATACATGCAGATGTGATATATATTATAAACATAATACCAAAGTTAAACTGCTCAAGACGATCGTTTCTGTCAATTAGACTTCATCAGTTGAGCTCCAATTCCAAATGTATATGTATTTTCTAAAGAGAAAGTGGTATCATTCAATGTCAAATAATAAATCTAAAAGTATAGCCGAAATCCATCTAAGTGTAACCACTGTATAAAGATGACTATCTTAGCTTTAGAAAACGGGTGTTATCAGTGTCAAATATTACTTTAGTATATGATATCAGATTTGCCCCTGTCAGACTGCAAATTACAGCTGAAAACAAGTGATATCTGATTTGTTTAATGTTATTCATGTGTTCGAATAAGTTTACTGGTGAATGTAACGTTTTCCTTTGGAAATAGATATAAGCTAAAAATAAGGTGAATACTTGTATTACTGCTTATGTTTTATAAATTGTACAGAAGATGAAAATCAATAACAAAACATACAAAATGACTGTATTCGTATGATATCCATTTTTGTCACGTACTAATATATGTTTCTGTTATTGTCGATCTCAGACAAAAAACCGCCGTTCTTCCGCCTTGCCAAAGATACGCTAATAATACAAATAATTGCAACTGAAAATATAGTTCTTTGTTTACAACAAAGAGTGGAATTAAGTTAACGACGCGGAATATGAAATAATACATATTTAAATGAAAATACGTATGGAACAAAATATTTCTTGACGTTTATTGAAACTAATGAAACATTGCTGTACTTTTGTATCCATACGCGTCATGTGAATATCTGTAATATAGGTCTCCTTGGCCTGTAAAGGCGTGTGTTGTACCAATTGGTCATTCAGAGATCGATGTGTCACTGATTAATTTGTTTTTATTAAATGCCTTCAACTAAAGTAATCTCAGATGTTTAATTACGGTTTCGTACTTCCTTGACTTTGTATGTTTTCCTGGGTTTTATTTTCCTGTTTTAGTTCAAATGAAAAAAAGTTCTGTACAACTTGTTCAAGAATGCATTGTACATTTCTAATTCCATACTGAAGTTCTAAATTACATTTATGTACACGTGCTTTGTACATTTCTAATTCCATATTAAGGCTCTATATTACATTTAAGTTGAATTTGTTCACGTGCTTTGTACATTTCTAATTCCATATTAAGGCTATATATTACATTTATGTACACGTGCTTTGTACATTTCTAATTCCACAATAAGACTATATATTACATTTATGTACACGTGCTTTGTACATTTCTAATTCCATACTTAAGCTCTAAATTACACATTATGTACACGTGCATTCATTGTACATTTCTAATTCCATACTTAAGCTCTAAATTACACATTATGTACACGTGCATTGTACATTTCTAATTCCATACTAAAAATCTAAATTACATTTTTGTACACGTGCTTTGTACATTTCTAATTCCATACTAATTAAAAGTACTAAATTACATTTATGTATGCGTGTTTTGTGCATTTCCAATTCCATATTAGAGTTCTATAATATATTTATATACACATTTGCTTTAAATTGTTGTATAATTCATAATGTCATGTAGTTCATTCTCTCTCTCTCTCTCTCTCTCTCTCTCTCTCTCTCTCTCTCTCTCTCTCTCTCTCTCTCTCTCTCTCTCTCTCTCTCTCTCTCTCTCTCTCTCTCTCTCTCTCTCTCTCTCTCTCTCTCCTATTATAGCTGACAAATTACATCCTATTCTACTGCTGACAATGTGATTACTATCTCTCTCTTCTATTATTCTTAGAATTGTATGCACCTGTACGTAGCATATGCAAGTCTTCTTTGTAGTCGTGCGGTATATCTAACCATCGACTCACCCAGGACTTGAACTGATCCGGGGTCGTCCGGAGTTTACGGTGACTAATATCTAGAACAATTGAACTGCCGATCTACCGTGACCGTACATACATCTTAAAAGACGAATTTTACCATATATTTATCTGTAGGACATTTAATAAGTGTTCATTTCAGTGAAATACACATATCATAGCACGGCGGCTATCTAGATTTCAAGATTTTTGTAGGCGGATCCTAAAAGCCTTTATAGATAAGTAATATGGATATAAACTGTTAACCCGATAAGTCTGAAAGATTGTTATTTTCTCTGAAGCTACGATTCGTTGATTCTGTATATGCAACTAAGTTTGTCGTTAATATCATCACCATCGTTATTCATCATCGTCGTCGTTGTCGTCATCATCATCATCATCATCTATGTCGTCGTTGTCATCATCATCTTTGTCATCGCTGTCGTATTTGTTATCATTTCATATTATTGTCAAAGTTTGAAACACAGGGCTATTTCCGACCACACGTTGAACCACGAAATATTCAAAAGGTGGTCAGGTGGGCAGGTCACGTCTAATTGTGATAAAAAAATTCATATAAATAGAAGAAATGCTAGTCTATTTGAGATGTTATCAAGAATTACAAAGTCGCAATTTCTTAAAGAATCTCGAAGGAAAAAGGGTCCATGTTTGCTACTTTTAGCTCATGTGAGAAGTTTGTGGTCATTTTGGGACTGTCGTCGGCGTCGCTCGCCTGATTAATTCTTCTCCTTTGAAACCATTTGACCGATTTGGACCAAACCTTTAAGGAATATTACTGTGGTGAATATCTTCCAGATGTGTTCATCTGGTGCTGATTCGAAATCAAATATGGTCTCTATGGTCAAAAAGTTTTCTGATTGGTTGCAATTTTAAACTTGTCAGAAACTGTCGGAATGATTGGCACGAATACTTATTTGATGAGTGTCATTCCATTCCGATTCAAAAACAAATATGATTGTCATAGCAATAAATGCATTCTCTTTGATTGAAATCTCTTTTTGTCATATACAGTTTGACCGATTCGGATCAAATTTGAAAGTAATGTCTATTTGGTTAATATATAATTTGGTGTGGGTTCGAAATCAAATATGGCCGCCATTGACAAAAATGCATTCTAATTGGTTGAAATTTCAAATTTGAATGGTGTTGTTACTTATATGCCCATCGGTTGATAAAGAGGGCCCTGTAGGGACTTATTTTAAATTGGACTGAGTAGAAATGCATACGAAACTCTCTTATTCAAGAACCACACTAGAAATTGATGTCAAATACGGCTTATACATGTAATATGTTGCATGTTTGTGGGCTACGCTCTCGTTGAATCCTTCAGCTACAACGATATCGTGCAGTCTGGTGATACGGGTAGAAACGTTTGTGTGGTTTTGTCTATTTCTTCCTAACTGGATACGCTCTTATGTATGACGACAAGTAGGAATGATTTCTCTAGTCAGTGTAATTTTAATGTTGTTTTATTAAGCCTACCTAAAATTTAAACTAATCCAGGTCAAGAAAGGACCCACTCAAAGAATAAACCCCACTAGGTTATATTGTTTTTACAATACAACACAAACAAAGACAAAATGGTCACAGATAAGTACGCGTTACTTCCCATTTTCCTGTCTCTTGGACTACCAACAGTAGCGACTCGTATTTATCCTACTGGCAAATCTCCCAGAAAGAAACCAAGAACGATAAATATTTATTATTAAGCGACATGAATACTTGTTGTTAATTTGTAGTTGCTTTATATCATATTTAAATTATTAGAAAAGCGAAACTCTCTTATTCAAGAACCACACTAGAACTTGATGTGTTAATGTAATTGTTGCATGTTTGTTGCTCTTTATCCTTATACAACGATATCGTGCAGTCTTTAACTCTATTTCTTCCTTGGATACGCTCGTATGACGACGGATTTTCTAGTCAGTGTAATTTTAATGTTGTTTTATTAAGACCTAGATTTATCCTCAAGAAAGGGAATAAACCCCAAGGTTATATTGATACAACACAAACAAAGTAAATGGTCCATAATAACATTTTCCTGTGGCGGGTAGCGACTCGTATTTATCCTACTGGCAAATCTCCCAGAAAGAAACCAAGAACGATAAATATTTATTATTAAGCGACATGAATACTTGTTGTTAATTTGTAGTTGCTTTATATCATATTGTTTAACGTAGTTCTTCGACCTAGTTTAGGAAATATTGATAAAGCACGTGGCGGGTGGAGTGACTACGAGTTTGTTTAGTAATAACTACTGAGTAATCGTTCCTGCTTGTCACCATAAATAAGAGAGTATTCAGTGCGGAATAAAACGGTTTTCCTGTGCAATTTGTCATAACCGGAAAGAGATAGAATTATCCGTGTGATAATCAAAAGGTTACTCCGCCCCGCCATCTTACGTGAATCGGACAAAAATAGTCCTCAACAATCCGAAGTTATCATAGGTGTGTAAATTTAGGCTTATGTTTCAACTAGGGTCACACACACACACACACACACACACACACACACACACACACACACACACACACACACACACAATGGCCGTAGCAACGGAAGGGCAATCCCCTTTCCGGTCCGAGTCTGCGTCAAAATTTCCAATAGTACATGTAGTAGCGTATATTGAAAAGGCAAGAATGCTTTTGAATTCTGGTTTTGTTTTGCTTGTCGGTTTTCACGGAGAAAGTCTTCGTAATCCAACTTTTTTATCTGATTCCTTTCGGAATTTTTATTGCAAACAGATCTATACTGATTGGTCAAAAGAGATCAGTCGTTAATCGCTTTGTGCCTTTACCTGTGCTTAGACCGAGTCAATTTTTTTTATTTATTTATTTTCCAGTATCTGTCAGGCCGTCTTTCTATCTGTTTACTCATTATCCATTCATCTATTTAATTATCTTTATGTTTACCCCATAATTTTGATCTTATACAGTCTACAAGTTTTTACAATATGAAGGATATGTCTCTAACCGATTTCCAGTGGGTTTTTTTTTACTTTGCAATGTGTATACCTTCGCATTATTCAAAACTATGTTATAATTCATACAGAAATACTGGAAAGGAAACTCAGTATATGAAATAGTTTATATGTAAAGCGATGGAGTAAAACGGTTTCCTTCATCTCTGTCAAGCTTGGAACAGTAAACTAGAGTATCTCAATCCGTTAAACCTCGTACGATACCTGTCTACATTCTATAAATAGTATTCTAACATGTGTTTGTCTTTCTTTACAGGAGACACATTTGGACGTCTTATCAAAGGTATGTTTATTTTCATTGTTTTCACGTTTTTGTGCCAGTATAATTCCTTCAGTCTTTCATTGCACGTCTTCTGTCCAACCTCAGGCTGAAAGAAAACCCTGATGATCGTAATTATAACGAAACGTGAGTCACATAATAAGATTATAATATTATCTAAGAAAACATTTTTTCTAAGGATGCTATTTCGCAAGCTGGCGTATTCAGGATCAATCTTATTAAGATAAGCCTTTCTACGACAACACAAAATCATATAAGCCTAAATTTCGTTTCTGTAGAATGTGTCATTTTTTACAGTTTACACAAATTACAAAGCATCTTACAAGGTATTGCTCTTTTTACCCATATGCATGGTAATTCAGTGTGCAATTTTAAACAATGCAACGGACAGTTAATGGCTTTGATATTGGCATATATCACATAATAATCCTGAAACTGTGGGCACATCACATTGGTCTGAAACTGTGTTCTTCAATATGGGCATATATCATTGGTCTGACACTGTTCTTGACTGTGGACATACCTCATTGGTCTGAAACTGCTTCTTTACTATGGACATACGTCACTTGTCTAAAACTGTTTTGTGAGCATATGCCATTGGTCTGAAACTGTTCTTTAATGTGGACATACGTCATTGGTCTGAAACTGCGTCATTTACTTTGAACATATGATATTGGTCTGAAACACATGTCATAGGTCTGAAATTGTTTTTACTGTGGACATATGTTGTTAGTATTAAACTGTGTTCTTCAATACGGACATATTCCAATGGTCTGAAATTCTTCTTTACTATGGATATATGCCGTTGGTCTGAAATTGTTCTTTACTGTGGACATATGTCATTGGTGCTGAAACTGTTCTTTACATATATCAATGGTCTGAAATTTTGTTTTGTTCAATATATATATATATATATATATATATATATATGTATGTGTGTATGTGTGTGTGTGTGTGTGTGTGTGTGTGTCAATGGTCTGAAACTGTGTTTTTCAATACGGATATATGCCACTGGTCTGATACTGTTCTTTACTGTGGACATATGTCATTGGTCTGAAATTGTTCTTTACGGTGGGCATACGTCATTGGACTGAAACTGTTCTTTACTGCAGACATACGTCATAGGACTGAAAACTGTGGACATATATCAGTGGTCTGAAACTGTGTTTTTCAATACGAATATATGTCATTGGTCTGATACTGTTCTTAATTGTGGACATATGCCATTGGTCTGAAATTGTTCTTTACCGTGGAATCAATGGACTGAAACTGTTCTTTACTGCAGACATACGTCATAGGACTGAAAACTGTGGACATTTATCAGTAGTCTGAAACTGTGGTTTTCAATACGGATATGTCATTGGTCTGATACTGTTCTTTATTGTGGACATATGCAATTGGTCTGAAATTGTTCTTTACTGTGGACATGCGTCAATGGACTGAAACTGTTCTTTACTATTGACATATGCAATTGGTCTGAAAATGTTCTTTACTGTTGACATATTCCATTGGTCTGAAATTGCTCTTTACTGTGGACATATTCTATTGGTCTGAAATTATTCTTTACTGCGGACATGTGGCATTGGTCTGAAACCGTTACTGAGTGTAGACATAGTATCATAGACTTGACGCTGCACTTTAAATCATGAGTCAACGGGTTCTTAAGTGTGTGAATTCATCCTTGAAATATCTGTCAAGGATTAAAATGTATACAGGAAATAGGACGTTCCATTTTGAAATTTTATTTCAGGAAGCTTAAGTTAATACGTGTTCTGTGTATTTTGGTGTAAATTATTTTCCCGAAGCGTCAGTGGTATCTCATTACAATATCTAACAGGAAATAGAAACTAAAGTTTAAAGCAGTGATGCTTAGTATCATGGCATTTATAATCACGGGTATACTATCATTATGATGAATATTACATAAAGGCTAAAACACTTCATATTAAAACTGGAATGAATTTGAAAAAAAAATAAGAATAATAATAATAAGAAGAATAATAAGAATAATAATAATAATAATAATAATAATAATAATAATGAAAAATGAAGATGTCCTGAATATGAACTTACCTTTCGTCTCCAAACTCACTGACTGCATCCATTTCACATTCAACCATTAATAAACAATGAACTCATTCACTTATTATAATTTAACAGTGAGATGTATATACACTATTTATTTGCATAATTGAATCATAATATTAATTTTATTTCCAAGTCCGGCAGTAAGATTTATCAAATGTCATCTACAGGGCGAGTACATTTTGGGGACATTCACGGGATATTATGAATCATATGCACTAAGGCTGCAATACCCAACGGTTCTACCCATTGAAGTGGTCCCAGTAATGCATTGTGCGTATACGGGACCGTTGTTTGAACTTGTGACATACATTTAAAGTAGTCAATAAATTATTTATATTAAAGGTCAAGATGTCGTTATATATATACCTTCGTCTAGCAGATCAATATTAGTCCGCGAAAGTGAGTCAGTACATCATATACCATTGAGGTATTGACTGATCTGTAGAAATCATGGGACACTTTATAATGTAGGAAAGAAAACACTCCCGCGAAACAGAAATGTCACTGTTCAACAACTAGTGAACGAATATAATATTATATATATATAATGTGGTCCATCCTTTAACAAACATACACACAAAATTAAAACAGGCCTTGACAAAAATAATTTTGAAATGACAACATAAGATACATACAAAGAATGGAAATACAAAACGGAAATAAAGAAAAAAGAGTGGGCTCATGTATTGGTTTATATATATATATTAAGAGTTAAGAGTATTCGATAAGTATTAATGTTATAGGGAAGATTGAAAATTGATATTCACAATTTTTATACATTACTGTTATAGATAAACCATTGCAAATATAGATTAAACCATTGTCAATATTTAATTCATTATATTTTATAGAGAAATTGTAAATACTGAATTAAACATATGGTTATACATAAATTGTAAATATTGTTGATAAATTTACAATTTTGTTTAGACAAATTGTAAATATTAAAGTTACAATATATAATAGAGAAATTGTAAATATTAAAGTTACAATATATAATTAATAATACTGTTATACATAAATTGTAAATACTGTTGAGACTACATATATATATATATATATATATATATATATATATATATATATATATATATATATATATATATATATATATATATATATACTACAAATATTATTTAGATTACAACATTGTTATAAATAAGTCGTAAATATTAGATTTATAATACTTTTATAGATAAATTCTAAATATTAAATTTACAATACTGTTTTAGATAAATTTTGAATTTTAGACTTATAATACTGTTAAAGATAAACTGAAAATATTTTATTAACAATATTATCATTGAATAATTGCAAATATCAATTTTATAATACCATTAAAGATAAATTTTAAATATTAAATTCACAATACTGTTATAGATCAATTATAAACATCATTTTCATAATACTGTTATAAATAATTTGTAAATAATAAATTTATGATACTGTCATTTACTAAATTTTAATCTGTAATTAATCAAAAATAAGAACTTATTTTTAAGTAGTAAAGGAAGATTTCTGTTATAAATAAATTATAAATTTTAAATTCACAATATTGCTATAGATAGATTGTTAAATTTAAATTCATTATATCCTTATAGGTAAATCCAAAATATTTAATTAACAGTATTGTCATAGAGAAATTGCAAATATCAATTTAATAACACTGTTATACATAAATTAGAAATATTAAATTTTCGATATTTCTATAGATAAATTGTGAATTTTAAATTAATAACATTGTTATAGATAAAATGAAAATATTTTATTTACAATAATAATTATTGTTATAGAATAATTGTAAATATCAATATTATTAAACTGGTATAGATAATTGTAAATGTTAAATTTACAATATTGTTACAGATCATTTTTAAATAATAAATTTATAATACTGATAAAGGTAAATTGTAATTATTGAATATACAATATTGTTATAGATAAATTGTGAATTTTAGATTAATAATATTGTTACATATGAAATCTATTAAATTTACAATATTGTTATAGATAAATTGTAAATATTAAATGAACAATGTTATAAATAAATTGAAAATATTAAGTTTACAATTCCAATTTCACATTAATACTACAGATAATACAAAACTTTGCTTGTATACAGATACTTCTATATAAATTATTGTATGCCCTGCCTTCTCCAACCCCTATAAATATTGTTGTAAGATGTCACCGCAGAATATTTGAGGTGACCAGAGTTTGGGGTCTTGTAACCTCAATACTAGTCTCCGTTTCTGGGACATGGGGAATGTGACACACTACTCCTCTCCGTTCCTGGAGTATAGGGAATGCGACACACTACTCCTCTCCGTTCCTGGAGCATAGGGAATGCGACACACTATACATCTCCGTACCTGGTGTTTGGAGAATGAGACACACACTCCTCTCAATTTCCGGTATTTGGGAAATGGGGCGAACTACTCGTTGTCGTTCCTGGCTAATGGGGAATGAGAAATACTACTCCTCTCTGTCCCTGGTTCTTGGGGAACGGAACAAACAATTCTGGTGCTTGGAGAATGGGTCGAACTACTCCTCTCCGTCCCAGGTGCTCGGGTGAATTAGACAAATGGGTCCCTGGTGTTTGGGGAACAAACGACTCTCTCCGTCCCAGGTGCTCGGAGAGAATTAGACAAACTACACCTCTCTGTCCCCGGTGTTTGGGGAACGGGACAAACTACTCCTCTCCGTCCCAGGTGCTCGGAGAGAATGAGACAAACTACACCTCTCTGTCCCCGGTGTTTGGGGAACGAGACAAACTACTCCTCTCCGTCCCAGGTGCTCGGAGAGAATGAGACAAACTACACCTCTCTGTCCCCGTGTTTGGGGAACGGGACAAACTTCTCCTCTCCGTATCTGTTACTTTTGGAATGGGGCTCACTACTATCCATTTATAGTGTTTTGGGTGAAATGGGACAAACAACTCCGTTTCTGGTGCTGTGGGAACGGGGTACGTACACTACTCGTCTCCATTCTTGAGGCATGGGGAATGGAACTCACTACTCCTATCCGTTCCTGGTGACTGGTTACAGGACAGACTACTCCTCTCCGTTCCCGGTACTTGAACAATGGGACACACTTCTCTCCGTTCCTGGTGCTTAGATAACTGGACATACTACTCCTTTCCATTCTTGGCACTATGGATCTATCTCACGATAATGATCTTCTTTATAGTTCATGTTTAGATGCTTATTCAGTGTATTTCATAGAATTATATTTAGGCCTACTTTTTTCTATCACAAAATACTTCCATTTACTTCACATTGTTTTAAGACATCAACAATCTAGTCGTAAAGTGATATATAACGCTTAACGTAACGTGCAATACAAAACGTAATTTTAAATTAAGCTATCAATTCTCCGTTTCTGGGAAATTCATAATATTCAACAAAACATAAGTCAAACTCTTCTATTGATTACCAGTAAACACAGTATAAAAATGAACTAACACAGGATAATCTGTGAAAGCATGTATATAACTCACCCCCACGCGTGTATATAACTCTGTCACCCACCACGTGCATATAACCCTGTCACCCCACACGTGTATATAACCCCGTAACTCTGTTAACCCCACATACCACAATAGACGGGTCCAATACAATGGAAAAGGGTTTACCATTAAGAAAGTTAGGGTGAAAGTGTCCACAATGCAATCTCTTACACAGAGTTGTCGGTCCTTAAAATCTCTCTCAATCTCTGTCAACGTCTCAATTTTACAAGATTCTTGTAAAATATATTAATGTACTAATGCTTTGGATCTTTACAGGATATTTGCCTTTTTGGTATTTACTTTTAGTGCTGACATAAAATATATTATCATTTGAGGCGAAAATACCTTTTCTTAAAAAATGGCTATAAATATAGGGACTATATTTTTTAAAGGTATCCCTTCGCTGAGTAATCTGGTGTTCATATTTATCCTGTTAGCATGTTCCCACTTTTTGATTTACCAGGGGTTTTACCAAAAAGTTGGAACATGATAATTATCAGTTCCCGCTTTTTTTAAACCTGGTAAATAAAAAAATGGGAACATGATACTGTCGATAACGTGATCACGTGTTTTGGGGACTACCTTTTAGACGCTGACAGAAATTTAAAGATAGTAAGAGGACCGACAACTCCGTTAAATCCAAAATCGTGCTTGCCGACTTGTGCAGTGAGGTCAAACGTTTACCTCAGTCGTGAAGACACGTATGTTTGACATTGACTTGACAAGCTGAACTTATGTGACTGCATCAGCTCGTTAGATTGATCAATATACATAACCAAAACTTTTTAATATTTGGCTTTTCTCGTATGGGTAGATTTATGGCCGATTTTTAACGTTTTACTCACCTCCATTTCCTTTTACAACCAATCTTTAATGCAATGAACATTTTCGGTCTGTACATTTCATGACAAATACATATTTCATAAAATTTCGTGAAAGAACAACTTTTTGAATTAACGGTGTGCAATGTTTGCCTTCTAAAGTGCAGCGTGTTCTGATTCACATTGATCTGTTGTGTCTAAAGAATTTTGTATGTACACGATCCCGATCGTCTAAGATAAAATACATTTAATGAACAATTTCCATTCATATGTTTCCTTCTGATGGCCACGTGACATTTTTCAGCCGTAGATGATAACGGATTTTATCTAGAGATTTCATGTCACGTGGTCTTTTTTTTTCCATGTTGACCAGATGAGCCCGATCTCACTTGCTTCGAGCTATGACACAGAGGTAGATTATTATAAATACTTCTCGGTTAATCTCTTGGAAGACGAGACATTTTGTAAAGAATTTTAACAACTTCTCTGAAAAAAAAAAGTTATAATCAGGATTAGGCAGAGAAATAAAGGAAAGAATGTCATATCTTTAGTTAAACTGTTTACATTTGAAAAAATATGAGGAATTTTAAATCAGATATTTTCAATGACCGGTAGTTTCTGTGTTGTAATTATAAATGTCCAGAAATGTCCGAGATAATAAATTTCCTTGTTTGTTATCAGTGAATTCCCTTTTGAAAAGTTGTTTAAAATGTCTGTTTATAATAAAATCCATAGATGTTGCTTACAAGTTTTCACTCGTGTATAGCAATGATTTATAATTTAATGTTCCAATATTTTATTTTATTATTTGTGTTTGGTGTAGTACATGTTCCAATATTTTATTTTATTATTTGTGTTTGGTGTAGTACAATTCAGTCACAAAAATGCATTTCATTTATTATAGGTATAATGATAAAAAATATTTGCAATGTAAAAGTTTATATATATAAATATATATATATATATATATATATATATATATATATATATATATATATATATATATATATATATATATATATATATATATATATATATAACGTAATATATAATTGCAACACATTTATCTAGATAAGGAATTTTCCTCAACAACTCCACCTGGCTAGGGAGTATGAGGTAGATTATGTATTACTTCAATACCATTGATCAAAAACCAGTAGACCCTAGGTTACATTAACCTGGGGTCTACTGGTTACATAAACTATACAAAAACATAGGGTCTACTGATTACATTAACAATACAAAAACCTAGGGTTAATTGGTTACATTAACAATACAAAAACCTAGGGTTAATTGGTTAAATTAACAATACAAAAACCTAGGGTTAATTGGTTAAATTAACAATACAAAAACCGAGGGTTTATTGGTTAAATAAACAATACAAAAACCGAGGGCCTACTGGTTACATTAACAATACAAAAACCGATGGACTGCTGGTTACATAAACAATTAACAAAAACCGATGGCCTACTGGTTACATAAACAATGCGGTACTAGCAACAGATAAACAAATATAGTAAACTATTAAACTAGAGTTTAGGAGTTACCTCTCAGTACTCTGTTCATGATACACGTCTCCATAGATTGAAGATCAGGGTTCACTTGTTCAAAACTTCAGAATATTTTCAGGTTTTATAATATTCTAAACTTGATCTGCTCAGTCAATCAGATTTCAGAATGAACTGAAGTTGAGTACGATTCTCATACTCGAGTATTACCTAAGTATTGAGCGAGTGGGTCGTGGTACACAGTTTTTAGTCCATCTGATAGTTTTCTGATGGCATAACCTTCGTCCCCGTCAAATAACTTTCCTGAAATTCAACCAATAAATTCGATGTCTTGCTTTATACAATAAAAACGCATATGAATTTGATATATTGACCATAATTCGGCAACATTTCATAAAGTTACGGGACTTTAAAGTACTGTTAAATGGTTTATTTTTTGGGGTTGGGTAGTTTCACATCTTTTATCTATTTCTATTAATATTTTGTATTCTTTTAATTTCCACCTCAGTTCCTCATTTTCCTATTAATTTTATACATCACATGAAATTAAATCATATTGAATTGTAAAACTGATTTATGTTCTATATTTTACATATAAGATGGGGAAAGTATTCAGTACAGATATAACAAAATATATTCGATCTCTTTGCCTTTCAGTTATGGATTGTAAAATAAAATGTGAAAAGGATATTCTCGCTGATCGCCTTTCTTTAAAAACAAAACAAAACTTAGTTTCAAAATTGAAGATTTTCTCAAGGTCTGGCAAAAACGTTAAAACGGGCATGATTTATTGCTGTGATTTCTATTCTAAGCGTAGTATGTCATCTAAGTAATTCAAAAATTCAAATACCAGTCACCATGTAAAATGATTTACGTTCAGGGAGTCTCTACATTTCGACTTTAAAGAAAAGCGGAATAACTCTTGCGGTCCTATAAGTGCATGTCTGGTATTTTTGTAGAGGTTACTCCCCTTATACCGTTTTATAGTCTATGAATGACACACAAAGTACATGTATTCATTTTAGGAAACGTCAGAATTACAAAAAAGAATGGATAAAAAAATTGATCTGTGCTTCTTAATTATCATGTTAGTTTACAGTAATTAACTACTATCTAAGACTGACAAAAAGCTTATTAGAATAGTAACTAAGAAAGCACGCCAAATTTTAAAATTGTAGTCTTAACAAAGTTGAATTCTGAAGCTGTTTAACGAATCAATTTGTTACATAGAATTCTGATGTCGATAAACGAATCGGTGATAAATATCAAGAGTATACAATAATAGATTTCGGATTTTAATGAACTTGCCACTTTTATTATTCTAATATATATTCGGAAATTTACGTTTATGGACAAAATTCAAAATAAAGTAAATAGTCAGAAAGAATTGAGTTACGATAAAGATTTAAACAAGAATCGATGAATATGCGTCACGCCCATATTATAATTCCTGTTCTGTCTCGACCCGATTCGAACACAGGGCTTCAAAGGTTGTCTTTCTTTATGCAGTTTTTTTTTCTTTGTGTGTGTGTGTGTGTGTGTGTGTGTGTGTGTGTGTGTGTGTGTGTGTGTGTTTGTATTTAGGGGGGTTGATTTCTTGGGGTTTTTTTTATTATTATTGTTTGTTTTTTCTTTTTCCCCGTTTTGTGCTTTAACGCTCCACATTTGACATTTTGTTAAGTTAAACGAAGTCGTTTTCATTTTTATTACTGATTTAGGAGATACTAAGTCTAGATTGCACTCAAGAAAGCATTTGCTGTATTGTGTAGTGCATTATATGTTACAGTGGATCATCGCTTATAACCACTAAGGAGACCACCTCGCTTAGGAGACCACCTCGCTTAGGAGACCACCTCACATTTTAGACCACAAGTCTCAGTCTCTTGACAAATATCTAATATTTAAAGAACCTCAATTAAGAGACCACCTCACTAATCAGACCACTTATAGACGGTCACTTAGGGAGTCTTAATGATGAGGATAAAAATAAGGTTGAATTATATTTTTATTACATGTCAGGTTTAATTTGAAATTTGAATAAGAGATCAAACCTTCACTGACTGGAAGTAAAAGTTGACTAATCTGTCACCGATGTAGACACTCCAACAATCTTGCTTTTTTTAAAGATTGTTGTATACCCTGAGCTAATAATTTTTATAGCATCTACATATATGATATCAATCCATCAGTCCCTGCACTCTAGATCAAGAGTGCAAGGACCGATAACTCTGTGTGAAAGACTGGTACAGTTATACAAATATCAAGCAATTCAGATGTAGGCCTACATGTATAGTGATACAGTTATAAGCAGAGAGGTTCAATAACAAAATAATGTATTTTTACGTCCCGACGTCGAAGATCAGGATCGACAGGGGACATTAATTGTTTTGGTCCTTCTCTTTAACTGCTTGGTTGTTTACAACATTCTGTCCTCAAATTTTAACCAAATTAAGTACGATGCTTTCTATCAATGAAACGATAGGAAAGCTATGATTATGGCCGGAATCCGACAATATTTTTCAGGCCTTTGACAAATTTGAGATTAGCTATTTCGTGTTTGTAAAAAACATCTTGTAATATTTTTTTTTCACTGTAGTGTGAGAGATTGTATCCTACATTCCTCCAATTAGTACCATTCGCGTCTGGGTTTAGTATTGTCATCTTAATCATCTATTATACGGCCATCATTAACTGACGGTGGATACAATTGTAATCCGATAAACACCCTGGACAACACTCGTCCACTGCCCCAAACTTCTCCAGAACCGGAACGCCTTTAGTTATGATGTATCTTATTGTCTAATGATCAAACAGACCTGGTCATTTAACCAGAAAATCACTGACAAGCATAGACCGATTTTCTGTCCCGATTTCAAGTTAATTTTTGGTAACCTGATTTTACCAACAAAAAATGTAACTTAAAAATCGGAACAGAAATTAGACCTATAACATGCCATGTTTTTTTTTATTATGATTATTTTCTCTTCAAACCTCACAATCCATAATGGATTAGTTTAAAAAATAGAAAAGAACATACTATTCATTGACATGGCGGCAAAACGGTTAACGTTGGTTTACGTTATTTTACTTAGTTGATAGATAACGTCAACTGTGATATACAAATGGGACTAATTCATGTACCACGTGATAACCGATAACGTCGGTCTATGTTATATGCATTTTAGAGCTGACAGAGAAAAAATACTATCTGAGGTGAAAATACTTTTTAAAAAAGATATAAATTTAGGGACTATATATATATATATATATATATATATATATATATATATATATATATATATATATATATATATATATATATATATATATATATATATTTGCAAAAGATTTCCTTACTCTGTGTAATTTGGTTTTTATATACATTCTGTGGGTTCTTTAGACGTTGACAGAGATTATTGCGGTGTGCAAGGACCGACAGCTCTTTGCAAGAGATCGGGCGTGACCGTTCCATGTCTACGTTGGCAGAAGGCGTCGGTTTTAAATCTCTCGTGACACATCACCCCCGGATTGCGCTTAAGACTTGGAGTATCTCGTTTCTATTTAGCTCAGCCGGGTATAAGCCAAACTGGAACCTTAAATTATTTTGTGAGCCAAAATTCCAGCTTATTTGCCGGAAGGATGGTGATCTTTTTCCATAAAATACCTTTGAAACAAAACAAACAGTACAAATACGTCTAGTAACAAATTATTGTATAGAAATTCTTTATTTATTCTATTAATCAACTTTTACTTGTCATTTGTTGCTCGAAATTATGTATAAAGTCACCTTAGTGATTTAAAATTCCGTGGTTGTCATACTTTTAGATGTAATTTTATCTACTATCTCACTGCTCTCTCTCTCTGGTTGATTTTGCTTTGTAAATTTCGAGAATAATAAATATATCCAGACTTATGGGAATCCGTATATGTATATGTTGTCGTCTAATGTGGATCCGTTCATTTCTAGCTCCATAAATAGTTTACACAACCTTTAAGAATTTAAGCTAATAAAAATACATACATGTGCTAATCAATCAAGTTTTTTTTTCTCTCAGAATTGGGGTACCTAAGCGATGTGTAAGTGGTGATGTGTCTAAATGGAAACCGGAGCCACATTTTCACCCTTTGATATAGATGAAAACGATGTTTGTTGTAAATGTGTGAATGACTTCGTCCACTGAACAGAAACACATCGGTAAGTACATTACTGTTATCTATGTTATCATCATTACTGTTATTATTGTGATTATGATTATCATTTTTTTTTAATTTGTAAAATTTGCTGGAAATGAAGAACATCTGTCCCCATATCACAAATCACAGTCTTAAGATGTCAATAACTCCAATATAATATATGCCAATACCAATATCAGGTGTAAGTACTCCAATATTAGAGGTCGGTTTCTCTAATATTAGATTTCAATAACTCCAATAATAGATAATGATAACTCCAGTATTAGGTGTCAGTAACACCACTATTAGGTGTAACTCTAATATTACACATCAAGTAACTCCAATATAAGATGTCGATAATTCCAATATTAGATGTCAGTAACTCCAATATTAGATGTCTAAAACTCCAATATTAGATGCCAATAACTCCAATATTAAATGTCAGTAACTCCAATATTAGATGTCAGTATCTCCAATATTAGATGTCAGTTACTCTAATATTAGATGTCAGTAACTCCAATATTAGATGTCAGTAACTCCAATATTAGATGTCAATTACTAAAAAATTAGATGTCAGTAACTCCAGTATTATATTTCAGTAACTCCAATATTAGATGTCAATAACTCCAATATTAGGTGTCAGTAACACCACTATTAGGTGTAACTCCGATATTAGATGTCAGTAACTCCAGTATTATATTTAAGTAACTCCAATATTAGATGTCAATAACTCCAATATTAGGTGTCAGTAACACCACTATTAGGTGTAACTCCGATATTAGATGTCAGTAACTTCAATATTAGATGTCTGTAACTCCAATATTAGATGTCATTTCAGTAACTCAAATATTAGCTGTCAAAAACAGTATATATCCGTGTGGTCCACGCTTCAAAATTTGAGTTTGAAAAAATATTGTTTAATCAATTTGTACTTTATTGAAGATTTGAACTTTGACCCTAGTCTAGGATTGCTTTGTGATCCTAAATCCGAATGATAATGCTTTTTGGTCACTGACAGAATTTCCCAGACTGCTAGTCTTATTTCCACTATGGTCAAAAGATGTATCGGTTTGTGGTTTTTTTCTCTCAATATATCAATTACGTATATACGGTAGGAATTAGTCCCCAATCGTGAATCTTTGAATTACTTCTGCTTTAGCATTTCTTTAGCAGAATAAAAAAGAAATGGATTTACGCGCTTTAAGCGAAAATACCGAACAAACGCGATAACACGTAGGACTTAATCGTTTATACCACTTCACACTGTAACACTACATTACGTCAATATGACGTCAACAAGTGGAATATTTTCTTTATCTCGTTTATTCTAAATGTACAAATGGACTTGCCTTAAAAGTTTGAATGAGGAGTAGTTTATTTTATGTAGGGGTGAGTAGGTTTACATAGAAATAAAAGAATCGGAAAACAACAGTAAGTTTTTAAAAATCAACGCCACCAAATTCTGAATAAACTCCAGTGATCACGGGGTGAAAACATATACGTTGTATGTAATGCTACAACTGGACATTTGTTTTATTTATTGCATACTATTAGAATAATGAACGTAAACTTCCTGCGCATTTTTTCAAGACAAATTCAGATATATCTAAAAATATTTTGAGCACAGGCTCAAATTTCGAGTACGCGGACTGTAACGGAGGTTACAAAAATTATTTTTCATTCATTTTAATGGCCTAATTCTTTGGATTTTACAAGTTTTCTATCATATAATCGGAATGATAAAAGTCGACCTTGAGCATTTAGTGAACATGGTGGCGCAGGGTCAATAGAATAAAATTATTTCAACCATACACAAAAACAAATGTCGTCTTCCTAACTCCATTTATCAACGGCAAATAATATTTTCAAGACACAAAAATTCAAATCCAGTAACAAACAACAACATCCATTGATGGAATACGCAGTTGATGTTGAAGATGAGACGATACATCGGCATGTACATCCGCACCCTTTGATCTTAAAATCGGGTGCAAACCATTATATCCTACCATTTTAGCTCTTTTGAAACCCATGCAGTAATTCTTTGGGGTGTTTTTATCTGTTATAAAATATAAATGTAATTAAGTAAAATTCGTGTTTTAAATGACGTTCTTCAAACAACGAGTCGGTGAAAAAAAAACTGAACGGTGCAGTTTATATGGAACAGTAATTCGAAGTCTAGAAAAAATTAATAGTTTTGATACGTACTGTTCACTCTTTTAAAATTACACATAATTATTTCTATCTATTATAACTATGCTGGTTTTGAATGACGTTACGTTAAAAACCAATCCCTATTGTCGCTATTTTACAGGGTGCTTGTAAATGAAAAAAAATCGACGCTTTCTCAAAAGCAATCATCCCAAACAGACGATAAAATGATTGAAACACACAAGTTTGTGAGCTATTCACGACACACAAATTCTTGTAAAGAGAGAACCCCATTCCTTTAGAATGCGACATTCTATTGTGTGTAAAAAGAGCGTGTATACAGAGTCACAGCCATTGAAACTTGGATAAATATAGAGACGTCCATTGTACTCGTATGCAGACTTTTGTTCGCGATCAAGAACCGTAATATTTGAGCAAGTCAAGCACGTCTTTTCGAAACCAGATTTGAAGAAGCAGTTTATTCATGGGTATTTATAGAGAAGATTTCTTTTGTTCGTGGAAGGTCAGGTGTTGACCGACACGACTACCTGTATTCGCACTTGTTCTGACCTTTTAAAACATAGTTTAAATCGAGATGTCATTACTTTAATAAAATCGTATTCCAATTTCTACTGAAGAGATATATCGTGTTTCCATAACTAGTGTAGTATTATATGCACAGTGACTGTGTAAAATACGCTGACATGAAACGAAACAAAACGAAATCTACCTAGAGTTCTCAAGTATGAAATTCCATTAGAGTAAATTGTATACCTTTTTACAACGCGCATGCGTACAGGTAGAATTCTAATCCATTCACGGTACACTGTTCAATTCAAAAGAAACTATCCCAAGGAACAGATAGACGCGCCTGTCCCCGTGCACGTTCTTCGAAGGCAGTTTCTTCTCGCTTTGGGTATGTTAAATTTAAACAGGAACACGATAAGATATTTTGTGAAATACGATTTTGTTTATTGCACGTGTTTATTGGTAAACAATGGAGCAAATCCACACCTTTATCAGGTAAGGCACGCCTGATTTCTAACTGTGAGGATAGATTGAATTCGACAGTTCACGAGCGTCGCGTGAAAGTGGGGACATATATTGTAAAGTTGTAATCTTTCATTTTACCTGTTCTTGTAAAGTTTTTAGAAGTTTCAAGATAAACCACGTGGATATTACTTATAACTTTGTGAAACTTCAAACGAGTCCTATAAAATTACTTTCCGCTTCAACACGCATGGTATTTTATGGTTGGCAGAGAACGGAATAGAACCTGTCTTCTTTACGAATAACTGGTCAGTGAAGACTACATAGACAAGATGTCTCGATATGCCCTATACAAATTCTTAAAGCCGTCGTGGATTTAGTTTTGTCAAATCCTTTTATTTGTGGCACTATAATTGAGAACAGGTATGTCAACTTGTGACCCACAGATAATAAAACGAAGAGGCGCACTAAGGGCAAATTTCATTATTTTAAATGGCGGGAAAACTTCTGGAGGAAAATATTTCATAACACGTGCACGGGGATTCAGACATACTTACTCGAGGAGGGTCTAGATCCGCGAGAAAAAAATGTGTGTTTTACGCCAGGAGTGTTGGGTGTGGCACTCTGACACCTGTTATTGTGGATGGGTGTGTGTCTATTCCATGTTTAATCTTAAACTTCATGACTAGATCCACACTCATCCATGGTGACAGGAATTTCCAGCAAATTTTACAATTTGATTTTTTTTCTCATTTCTATGTATTTTAATGTTTTGCATTTCAGTATTATTTATATAAACGACGTCTATATTCTTTGTAACCAATCTCAGTTGTTATTTTTTGTGGACGAGTATATAAAATGTGTCGTCTGCTTTTATCAGCAATATGTACGCTGAAAATTTGCTATATAAGTAATATTTCAAATTATTGATATATAATTTTTAGATTTAAATGTTTGTTTTTTCTTTACTTAAATGGATAAATATTGTGATCGTTAAAGTTTATAGGAACTGTGATTGACTGATATTTTTTTAAATTTCAAAATCATGCTTGGAGTAATATATTTAAATAAACTAAATTCGTAATTAAGTTAAAATGAATTTAAAAATAAGGTTTCAAATAGATTCAAGAAATTTGTTTTCTCTCAACTTTTTGATTTCATAGCTATTGACAAAAATTTGTAAAAAAACTGACAAGTACAGGATTTTTATTTAAACATCGCTAGATATATAGGTAGATTTTCACTTTCTGGATTTGATTCTCCCTTGTGGAGCCTCTGTAATTTGTCAAGTATCCGTTCATCGATTTTTGTGTAGAGTAAATAGTTTCAATTGAGGTAGTCCCACACTTTCACCTCATGCATATTGTTATAAACCATTGGTCAGTCTGTTTGTAAAGACAATCCAGGTATGTGTAAAAATAAGACGTTGAATTTGGCCTAAGGATGGTCGGTTAATCGCCATCCGGCTTTCATTGTATTAAACTGCACTTACGACGCGCAACTAAGGACGGTGAATGGCAAAGTATTTTTCTCAGTAATTTGTACGTAAAACCATCGGTTAAAACGTGGTTAAGTACATAAGTTTATATTCTGTATTTTTATTTTTAACTTGTGCTTTCAAGATTGATGAAAAGATCAATAGTGTGATTTAGGGTTTATGAAATAAAACTTTAAAAAGTACCCGGAACTTGATATTAGATAGTTCCCTTTATCGTCCTTCCAAAATTATTGAAAATATCAGAAGTCATGTTACATCCTGAAAAATAAATTTTAAAGATGAGGGAGTTTGAGAGCGTGAAATGGCGTGTAAAAAAGAGGACGAACATTATTTAAGATCAAGATAAATTTCACCGTTCAGTGGTTTTTGAATATAGAAATATTCTATCTACAAAGTTCCCATTGACTGTATAGTTCCCACTGCATATATGAACAAATGAAACCATTATGTTAAACACACATCACTGGAATGTTAAGGCTAAATATGCCATTTTAATTCAATTCTGCCATTTTTTTTTTTTTTGCTCTTTCCAGGAATTTCTGGGTAAGCTATATGCCATGTTTCAACTTTTGAAGTCAATAGGTGGGCGGTATATACAAAAAATAAAACATGACATACACCTGATTGAGCGGGTCTCTCTCTCTCTCTCTCTCTGAGACATGCCCACACCTACGCACTCTAGTACAAATGTACCGTTCGTTCGTATTTTTTTCAAATCATTGTGTTAAAGACCGAATAAGTCTCGATTTTTTTTAACAGGTGTTATCAAAGAATTTAATTATGGGATATTCAGAAAATTTTCATAATTACAAATCCGTACATAATACAAATCCGTATAACGGGATTATATTCTCCAGTACGAACAGGACTAGCTGACATTTATCCAATACAGTATCCTACATGCAGTCACTCGTAAGTATCTGTCGGTGGTGTCTTAACGGTTGCAAGTGGCATCCGACTAAAAGGTGATATACGATTCCAAAATAAAACTAAAAATCAGAGCTAGAATGAACTAATTAAAGAGGCATCAGCTGTTTTATCTTTGTTTTTACAACTAAGATTGATATACAATAACAAAAATATATACACAGACATATGAATAAATGTCTATACATTATACATTTTGTGAAAATTGCATGAGAAACCAAGGTTTTGCACTTTTTCAACTGAAATTGATTTTCCCAACCTTACTATTTGTATATGAATACCACACTGGAACTGAGCTTATTTTCACAAAATTCACAAAATTTATATGAATGTAAGATGCCCGTGTTTACTTCTCATCAAGTACATGTAAAAAACAAATATCTAATTTTTGTTATAAACATAGCTTATACTCCCTTAAATAGTCAAAAATAAAGATTTGAAATTATATCTCTGGGTACTTGCTTCACTGCTGTAGTTCGTATTTTGCAATATCAAATTGTATTTATGTATATATACCTACATACGAAATATTGAAAATATTGATGGCAAATAATGACGTTTAAATATACGATATCTGTACAATCTATCGTGCATAGTTGTTTTAATAGCTCGCTCAGGTGAAGCAAATACGCGTTCTATATCATATACATTTATATAGTTTTCTTTTCCATTGGTAACTACAACAGAGTAGTTCTGTATATTGCCATTTTTACAGGTAAAAGCTGAAAATCATCTTGAAGTATGAATACATTTATGTTTGATCTTCGGTACATCAGATGTGAAAATAAACACACCTGTATACACACACACACACACACACACACACACACACACTTTACCCCCACACACCCCCACATACACACACTTTACCAAGTATAATAAACGCTTAAAGCTGTTTAAAGTTATTTTAACACATTCTAGTAAGTGTATTGATTTTAAGCCTAACACTGCTCATAAACAAGTGATATTTAAGGACATTAAAATGATTAAAGTACACAGTTTTTAATTTAGATTTAAAAGAAATTTCCCTGTCTACGTGGAACCATGGATAGGCAATTTCCTTTTTATTTATTACTTTTTTTCCTATACATACTTGAGAAAAAAATGTCCGGTTTGTTTTCAGTGCATAAAGCAGGTAGTACAAAGATTAAAATAAATAATAATAACGTGTTTTATGAATACCAGTAACCTCCCTTTAAATTTCCATCGACATTATTTTTCACAGAACTGCACATTTTATATCAACATTGTTATGATGAAATCAACATAATCACGGCTCCATGACCTGATCTTCCCAGTGTCCAGGACATTAACATCCAGAGAGAGAGAGAGAGAGAGAGAGAGAGAGAGAGAGAGAGAGAGAGAGAGAGAGAGAGAGAGAGAGAGAGAAAAAAACTATATATACATATTCGACATATGTCATTGTTACCTAAATATCTTAACGGAGTCAAAAACTTAAAAATGAATATCTGATGGGAAATTAAATCGGTAGGGTCGGCCACGGTGCATGTCGGCTCAGAGTTACTTTTATAGAGTTTGGCTATATAAAGGACAAACATATTAAACCTCATAAATGACACACAGTCGGAGATTGGTTGAGAGCAATCACATGCCTGGGCGACACAACTTTGCCGTCTTGAAATAAGACATGCCTTGGGTAAACATATCGTCATATCACCCTACAAACAGGGCTCTAAATATACTATGTTCCTATTTACTCTACTCCATAAAGCTAAAACTTTTATTCTGAAAGTGCTGTCCAAACATTATACACACAACGCAATTATAAATCATAACCTGCATAAAATTGATGACTCTATGTCCCAAGAATTAAGCCATTCCTGGAAAATATTAAAGGTCCGTAACTCTGACAAAATTACAAAATGTTGACCACAACCAGAGTCTTGCTAGATCTTGTCAACATAAAGCAACATACCAAATCTTGATTAAAATTTGAAATTTAACTCAACAACCTCTGACAAAATAATGGACTTTTCTGTTGGTCAGTGGCTTAGGCTAGTCCAAATATGTCTTTAGGGGTGAATGAGTTAATGCTGTTTTTAATCATAATAAACAATTTCCAGTTATATGCTGTCGACCAGTTTTATTGGTGTAGCAGAGAACTCGGATTACAACTTCCCATGGAAGAGACGACCAGTCTGGCAACCTTTATTACAAAATCAGTTTGGGTTACCTCGAACCTGCGCTGACCAGGAGTTAGAGACTTCGTGATTCAAAGCGCGATGCATAACGACAGTCGGTCACGGGGGAGGGATGCATTTGAAATTGAGGAATGAAAATTTAACAAACTATGATAAGGATCGACGGACGGACAAAATCAATATGCACTCCCATCTTCAATTTCGGGGGAGAGGCATAAACAATTGTCGGGCTTGCAAATACCCGTATATTCGTTTTGTCACAAACACATGTCTCAGCATGGACACTTTTCGAAATATTTATTTTTCCTTTTATCCAAGTATGCATGTAGAAACTAGTGTTCTATTTACTTGGACCTAAATCAATAATCTTGTAGTGTTAGAATATCTCGCATTCATTTATAGTTAAGTTCAATGCCTTCTTTTATTACTTTTAAACCTTTTAGTCAATCATTGTGGTGTTTGCTTTGAAATAAATTTCAACGACCTGGTAAAATATATTGTGTATAACCCTACAATTGCAGTATTTTATACATTCAAGAGAGTAGTTTTAAACTCATTGACAAAACCGGTTTTTAACAAGAGCTGTTAAAAGTCTTGAAATTAGAAATTGAAACGAGTTACTGTGTCGTTGATGTAATATGTGTGTGTATGTGTGTTTTGGAAACGCGTTGTACCGGAGATGACGTCATAGGATTATTATAAGTTCTCACAGACTGAAAGCTTTATACCTATTTCGTCATCATGGCGTTCTAAAAGGCCTGAATACCGGTAGATAATCAACTCAACCCTTGCTATAAACAATTATCTACTTAAGCGAATAGCAAAAAGATAAAATCAGCCTGAAATTGTTTGTTCCATTTTGAACAAGTAACTGGTGTTTTATTTTTAAGATATATTAAAATACCTACCACGTGAATATATAAGCATTTCACGTTTAGAGATTCATATATATATAATGACACCACGTACATGCCCCATTTACCGTAAATCGTTAAACATTTTCCCATGAATTTACGGCAAGTCATAACATGTTTTGAATTATTGCACATTATTACACATACCGAAGTCTTTATATGTACCATTACTGTGAAGTGATAGTAAAATAATAATAATAATTCATAATGAAATCGTACAAACATTTTAAAAGTTTGAAAGGTAACTTCGGGGATCTTTTGTTTTTAAAGAAATTCATTTTCAAATATCATCCGGGTGTTCTGTGAAGGCGAATTGTCCGTCCTTTAAGTATAGAAATTAAAATTCAAGCGACGCTGTGAAGGCGTATAAAAGAAAATAAGCATTATCACTACCATCTCCACGGCCTATTCAATTGGAAATAAATATATAAAAAAACCAAACATTCTATACCAGAGTAAAGGGATTAATTCACGTAAAAGAGAGGCCTAATATGGGGAAATTCAATTTTAAAGAAAAGCGCCCCTTCTTTTAATTTTAAACAGATAAGTGATACGTCAGGAGACATTTTTAAAGTGTATTTTTTAAACAGACTAAAGAATTTAGATAAAAAGATTTTTGACAAGCAACTTACATTTTTCTTATTATCTACAGCAGGTACCCCATTTAGCCCATGGTTTTGTCAAAAGGAGCTGTTTTGGTATTGTATTGGCAAAGTTAATGTAATCTGTTTACGGATGAGTGGACCCAAAAAGGCCGGTATGAAACTCGATATAAATCGCAGAGAAAATAGACTTCTTAATATGTGTTCCGTCTTATTATTATTATTTGCATTTAAATGTCAAAGAGGCTCGTAGAGGGAAAATCACTGACGAGGCTGTCAATAGTTTTTTAAATATTTTTTCCCGACAAGTCGGTAAATTACACTACCTCAAATTGAGGCCATAGTAGTATTAACTTCCGCGTCCCAGGGGATAGACATTCACTGGCATTCATATCAAATGCTATCTATGGATTTTCAAATGAAAATACATGTGTTTATATGGATTATAGTAAAAATGGTAGATCCACTTCTCCATTGTAATTAGAATTCATCCCACCTGCCATCATAGCGATGATATTGAAATTCAATCCACCCCGCCATTATAATTGGCATATTAGAATTGAACCCATTTGCCATTATAACTGGAATGCTATGGTGCAACCCATCACACCAACTCTCTTTATTTATCAGTTTCGCCCCCTTTCAATACCTTGGACCATTCATTGATGAGATGTCTGTGTACCGGTGGTCAGGCAATCGGGTAACAGATTTGTGTTTCCGCGCTGATATATACGTTTCTGGAAATCACAGTTATGAAACAACATACATACATAAATAACTTACAGAATATAAATAAGTTACAAAACATAGATAACTTACAAAACATAGATAACTTACAAAACGTAGATAACTACAACATAAAAACTTACAACATAAATAACTTACAACATAAAAACTTACAACTTAAATAACTTACGACAACATAAATAACTTACAAAAACATATATTACTTACAAAACATAAACAACATACAACATAAAAACTTACAACATAGATAACTTACAACAACATAAATAACTTACAAAACATAAAACAACTTACAACATAAAAACTTACAACATGAATAACTTACAACATAAACAACTTAAAACAACATAAACAACTTACAACAACATAAACAACTTACAACAACATAAGATCCACATAAATAACTTATAACATTGCATCAGCAAACATGTAAATAACTTGCAAAACAAATAACTTACAACATGGATAACCTACAACATAAATAACTTTCAACAACATAAGTAACTTACATCAACGTAAATAACTCACAACAACGTAAATAATACAACATTAATTACTTATAGCATAGATAACCTACAACAGCCTAAATAACTTACTTCAATATAAATAACTTACAACAGCATAAATAACTTGCAACAACGTAAATAACTTCCAAAATATGAATAATTTACAACATGAATAACTTACCACAAAAATAATTTGCAACAACATAAATAACTTACATCATGTATAACTCAAAACAACACGAATAATTCACAAAATAAATAACTTACAACAACATAAATAAATAAGTTGCTTTAACATAAATCTATAATTCGACAGTTTTTGCACAGTATTTACAAGCGTAAGCCTTAGACGCTATATGCTTTTGTTAGCCAGCGTACGTCTCAGCTGGAGTAAATTTTTAATATAATTTAGGTTATTATGATTTTAGTTGAGAATTCCTGCTTCTCTTAAGGATTTTTTAATGTCTAAGTAAAGCCATAGAGTTTGTCGATTGTTCCGATCCGTCTTGGTTCGTTATGATAATATGCACATACAAGAAAAAAAGTCGTGTAGCATGACTTTCGGTTAGGCAGTTTATCGTATATACGACTTGAAATATGAATGTTATGCAGTTATAGGTGCCAGCTTTATAAACAAATCACCATGTAAAACTTAAAGTGACGTCACTTGTCACATTTACAAGAGAGAACATTCATCTGTACTTTATCCTCTCAGATGAACTGAAACCAGATATCACAGAATGCTGTCAATATAAATATAACGTAATCGTGTTGACCTTGTCCAACTTCCTGTTGAAGTCACGTGATCTGGGTACAAACTATTTCGATAGAGGAGATAGGAATGGAACAAGTCGAAAATAGTCTTTTGACGTGAATTATTGTTTTACTTGTATTTCAGTTTGAAACGATTTCATAACAACTCAACTCCCTTGTTACAAAAGTCACAGTCATAGTACACTATACCAATGCCTAAAAATAACGAACACGTTTGATTTTGTCTTTATTTTCTTATTTCTTAGTCTTGTATTGAATATTGTAATTATTAGGAGAAGGTGAGAATGCACACTATTGACTATAACCTTTCTATATTTAACATCAGTATACATAATGTATGTCTCACTGGAGACTAAACTGATTTTGTGAGAAAGTTAGCCAGATTATTTGTGGAAGGTCGGTGGTCTCTTTCCAGGATTACACATTCCAATTCAAAATTCAAATTACATTCTATATGTTTCTCCATTCCGACGACGTGCTGAAGCACTAAATAGTGTATATGGGTGGTCAAATATTAGATTCACATATGGAGGGCTTTTTTTTTACTCAAATCATTTAACCGAAACGGTGTATTGTCGGGTAGCATTTCCATGTGATTAGTTCAAAGGTATTTTAATTAAAACAAGTGTAATATTGCTCATTATTGCTTGTTATAACCAGAATGGGATTTTCAGTTCACCTGGTTCAAAGATTCTTCTGTCGAACTAATCTCCTTTATTGCGCAAACTTGTGTAATCACAGAATGTAACAAACCAATGCGTCTTATCAAAATGTCTGGTCGAAGATTTAGATAAATATCAGCCACCTTTCATTTTTGTGGTTTTGACATTTAATTTGGTTCGTGTAAGATATTACGTCTTGTAGTGACGTATTAACTACCATAAACACTGTCTAACTTTATTAGCCTGGCTACCTGACGTTTAATTCGATTGTCATCCATATGCTCTTGCTAAGTACAGCAAAACGCTACAATTTACAACTTATCTATACTGACTCCAGACAGACTACATGAATATTGTTTACCTGGAAATTTTCGCCCCTGCTTATTTTCGCCCTTTTACAACAGAAAACATATTCGCCCCGTTTTAAATTCGACCTGATCACCATAGTCTCATGGACAGCGTTTAAATTCGCCCTCACCTGAGGGCGAAAATGGCGAAAATTAAATGGGAGCGAAAATGTCTAGGTATACAATATCGACTTGCTTTAGTTCCAAATAATCGATTGAATCTTGATGTTGTTGTTACAATTCAACAGTAAGTCTGCATACTTAAACTTTCAGTCTCATTTATAACATTCTGGACCGACCAATCAAAATGAATACGGTTAAGTCATTTGGTTGAAATATAAGATTTTTTTTTTCAAATATTACTCAGAGAAAAAAATCTTGGTGTCACCTTAACAAAACGAAAACAAACAAACAAATAATTTACTAGGACGTTTGAGATTGCGATTTGAAGACAGACTTCAAGTGGACCAAACTTTCACCATTCAGCTTTTTATCAAAGAATCGTAGAGAAATCACACATCACACGTTCCAGTGTTAAGTTATGTTCAGCATATTGACACAGATCAAATAAACTAGATTCAGTGATTTTCGAATTTATAAAATGGTCACTTTGGTGAAAATTTAAAATACATAGTAACTCGTATCGTGCATGTGAAAGTTGCAACAACAATGCGACCATTTTTATTTGTTCAGTTCTAACGGTTTCAAGTTTTAAACACTGATTCTATCATATTTGAAATTTCAGTTAAACATGAAAGGGTTTATAACCTCTTTTCAAATTTTGTAGGCTACAAAATAATGAGTTGGGTATCCATATTTAATAACGGCACTTAACTTGTTTGTAAACGAGAGTAAAATGGATGTTATTCACACATAATATTTAAACGTTCCGGAGGTCTTCCACGGGGACTCAGTCAAAATATATTAATTTAAACTGAATGACAAATTATTGGTCACCAGCTCGAACAAAAATGATACCCAGAATTTAGTATCAGTGTTAATGCAGTTTCATAACCAGATATAGAAATAGCTATCATATATCACTACACTGTTATCATAGTTACCACGGTTTGCTAATATATTTCTGTCGTCACCAGACCACTATACGTTTAATTTATTATTTATTGCTATCACTATAGCTACCATTAGAATGCTTAACTATCTATAACTGTATCTATAGCTACTATTGCTTTGCTTAACTATTTATTACTGACACCGTAGCTACCATTAATTTGTTTAACTATTTATATCTGTCACCATAGTTACCATTAGTTTGCTTTACTATTTATTGCTATCACCATAGTAATGTTAATGTGTATAACCATTTATTACCGTCACCATAGCTATCATTAGTTTGCTTAATAATTTACCATTGTCACCATAGCTACCGTTAGCTTTCTTAACTATTTATTGCTGCCACCATAGCTACCATTAGTTTGTAATGCTGTCACCATAGCCACCGTTAGTGTGTATAACTATATATTGCTGTCACTATAGCTACCGTTCATTTGTATAACAATTATTGCTATCAACATAGCTACCATTAGTTTGTAATGCTGTCACCATAGCCACCGTTAGTGTGTATAACTATATATTGCTGTCACTATAGCTACCGTTCATTTGTATAACAATTATTGCTATCAACATAGCTACCATTAGTTTGATTAACTATTTATTGCTGTCACCATAGCTACTGTTAGTTTGCAAAATTATTTATTGCTGTCATCAAAGCTATCATTAGTTTTCTAAACTATTTATTGCTATCACCATAACTACCATATGGATAGATAATTGTAGCTATTATTTGATCTTAACATGGCTACGATTCGTTTTCTAAATAATCTATTACTGACACTGAACCGTAGCTATCTTTTACATGTATTTTACTTTTATTCTCCTTTTATTCATTGATGTTGGTATATCTACATGGTTTGCTAGGCTGTCATAACTCTTTGGTAGCAGAATTCATGTTTTACCGTTGCGTCTAGAATTTTTTCATTCAAGCAGCCACAAAACCTCAACAGATATTAATTGTTAGTGAAAATTGAAACTCAAACGATAAACAAAAATTAGGATAGAAATTAAGAATTTCAAAATCAGCTGTATTTATCAATTTAAATGTTAAATAAATGCTTCAAAGTCAAACCCGGACATAAAAAATAAGACCGAATCATTATATAGGACTGGTTTCCCATCAGTAACACAACAGTCTCAGTTATCCGTACTTGGCGGAAATTTGGAATTTTAAAAATGTCCACGTGTAACATTTACCAGGAATATATATATATATATCAAATTATTTTATATCTCCACACAAGTTACAGTGTAAAATAAATATTCATAAAAGAAATATATTTTAAAATTCACTTTTGTGTATCAAACCCTACTGTACTAATGAATTGTTTTCTGACAGGCCCTCTTAGAAGATACCATTGTAGACGGATATATACATGTATATCAATTATAAACGGGTGCATATATATGTATATGTGTGGATGTGTGTGAGTGTGAGTATTATTTGTGTGTGTATATATGGGACATTAAACATGACACCACAAGGTAACTCTAGGTAATACGGGGGTCATGTTTCAGGGTGAATCCAGTTCCTTCATTATCAGCGGCTACTGGAGCAAATCAGCGTCTTTACAAGCTGGTGTGAATTTGACTGCTTTAAATACAAGTATGAATTTCAACCAAATATGTGAGGGGCACATTTTGGGGACTACAAGATATCCATTCTCCACCGAAAATAAAATATATCGGTGAATTCCAATAGCGCTAATATTGAGATACTATAAAATTGTCTTTTTGAATTAACCTTGAACCTTTTTTTAAGCTGACCACTTAATGTGTTTAAATGAAGGCTATAAATTTACTCCATTTACTGAAACTAGAAACGGGAAGGGGTATAAAGCACATTACGTGACCTTATGACCACGAATTAAAAAAAAACTTTGATAAAATAAAACACTGAACAAATGGTGTTTGACTTTTAAACGTCGGTGATTTTTAAATGTAGAAAAACTATTATTATCTGATGTAGAATTTTATCCTAGTGGTAATCTGCGAATTAAAGAAAAAAGTTCATTCCACTTTTTAGATTTATTAATGAAACATGTATTTAGAACATATTTAGGTATAATCAATGCAAAAGGAATATGTATTTTTCCTATAAATATGTAGAAATTCTATTTTAGGATAACTTTCTAGGTTTGTGAGTACATAATATTACAGAATCAATGGGAAACACACATGATCCCCCGCGATCTAAAAAGGTGTTTCCCCAAATATAGTTTTTACAGTGGACAGGAGAGGCATTCAGTTTCATATTTAATACAGGTGTCACATCCGGCTTATTGTTCATATATAACTTCCTTCCAGTGTCTTTTCTTCCTGTGTAAATAACATGATAAGACATTGTTTTTGTATTTTGTAGATGTCCGATGACAAGCAAAACAATGGAAAAGCAGCAAAATACGAAAAAGGACAATGACAGACATTGTAAGCTAATTTGTAATCTGCACATCTATTTGTATCACTTCAAGTAAAGAGAGATACAGCATCAATGGATCATCTCTAGCTGCTGGTTTGAAATTCCATGTGATCATATCAAATGTGTGCATTTTATTCCCTATCTAACATTGACACTGATATTTGGTTTCACCGATTGCCGTGTTCGATCTTCGTGTGTTATCTTTATGTCAATTGCATGGTCAGATAATCATAACTTTATCGACCCATTGACACATGAAGTAACCCATTTTCAAATAATGGTCAAATCCTCTGTCAGAATTCAGGGGTATATAATTTATAATATAAATTGTACAATAATTTCACATGAAAGATTAACCTAATTACCCCTGAATTTTGACAGTAGACCATACTATTTATTAATTTGACCACAGGAGATGATAAGTTAAAGTAGTATTGATATCTAAAGTGCCTAATATCATGTTCCTTCTCTTTAGTTTACCAGAGGTTTTAACTTATAAAAAAGTGGGAACATGATAAAAACCCTGGTAAATCAAAAAGTGGGAGCATGATTAAACCCCTCGTAAATCAAAAGAGCGGGAATATGATAAAACACCTTTTCCTTAAACGTTTTCCATGTTTAGTTGTCTAATTTTGCATTGGAGAAAACTCTGCTTTTTTCTGAGCGTAACTTGATCGTGGATAAATTGAAATATTTTTTTTTTTTTGTAAACACAGTTAATACAATTTTAAAGACAAAGCAATGAACGGCAGTTTTGATAAATCAAATAATCAAGAGATAATACAAGTGAAACATAAATTTTCTGACATTCTTTGTAAAAGTATCTGTTTGTTTTGGACAATTAATGAAATTTGAAATCTGTATAATTATGTAAATAAAAGTTTGAAGTGACAAAATTAAACTTGTAATCAAGTAATATACACGTATAATAATTATACGTTGAGATAAACCAAAGGAATGTTGACTCGTAAATGTGATAATTTTCTTACATTGATCTGAAATGTTTTTTCAAACTGATAATGTTTAGATAATTCAAAGAAGCTTCAGATATTTCTGGTCTGGATGAATTGATATTTGGAGACATTTATAAAGGGATGGAATATAGATTATTGGTTTTATAGCATTAAGTCTAATTTCTACGCCATTTTCTCCATTTTGATGTCAACAAAATATCATGGGGTGTCACGTGATTGAAATAAGTCACCGACACGAGGGACCCAGTGTGAAGTTATGAACAATTAAGTATACAATAAAAGTGTTATCAACTTCAAGATACATTGTATATGAAGGTGCTTAGTTATGGTATTTACAGTAGATTGTCCAACTCTGTATTTGATCATTATTTTATATCTGAGAAATTATATTATGACTGTTACTATTGTTTCTTATAGACCACATGTTGATAGCTAATCAGTAGAGAGAACACAAGAAGTGATATAACTAGAGTGTATCCTAATTTCCGTTATCGACTCTTGCCTTTCCAGTGTTGATAAACGGAGCATGCGCGGTGAGTGTATATCTGGTTTGATGCTGCATATAAACATCACCGGGTAAACATTCATCCGCGCAGGCTCTGTATGAGCATCATGGCAGTAGTGTTGACCACCGATGTAGGAGAGAGAGAGAGAGAGAGAGAGAGAGAGAGAGAGAGAGAGAGAGAGAGAGAGAGAGAGAGAGAGAGAGAGAGAGAGACACACACACACACACACCGTTTACAATGTACCCATGAAGAGATCAACAGCCTTCCACGTGTAAAGTAGCAAACTTTCTCACAAAAATCAGCTTAGGTTCCAGTGGGGCTCGAACCTGCTCTAACCAGAATTGAGAGCCTTCATGGTCACGATGACCTACTATTTGTCTGACAGATTATCGGTTGTGTCTTTATAGCCTCGTGTCAGCGTTTACAATAACCCAGTTTCACCAAATGAAATATTGAGTTACAGATTCCATAGTAGATGTTGAATGTTCTGTATAGAATAAGATCAGGATTTATTTCTAATTTGACTTGGTTTGGTTATGGTGTGACAGGTGGGCAGGAGAAGCTAACTCTGTCAGGATACCTGCTCTTTCCTTTCAAGTCGATTGTGTTTGTCCATTTTTTTCTTTATATATATTACGTCTCCATCTATATAGTTAACTCTATCATATCACCATTCACACACCGAAAGCCATACTTTGTACGTCTTAGGATATGAATGTAGAGGACGTTCAAAATTTGGACGACCGGGAGTCGCTGTATACCGTCAGTTTAAAATATTTCATTTAACTGACTTTACGCGGCATCTCCCATCACTTGTAGCAGCAAAGCTTCTCAAAACATAAGAAGCAGCATATCAATGACTAATTTCAACAGTTTATGTTTAACCATAATCCATATATAGCTTGCAAAACGATGAATGTATTGCTGGATACATGGAAATTTTCGCTCCCGTTTCATTTTTGCCATTTTCACTCTTAGATGAGAGCGCGAATTTAAAACTGAAGCAAAATTTTCTAGCTAAATAATTGAAGCATGGGCATACATGCAATCCATGAGTTTATGGGAATCTAAGGCGAATTTAAGACCAGGTAAATATGGTTCCTGTCGTACAAAAACGAAGCGAAGGCTTCCATGTATACAGTATGCCAGTTGTATTGATAATTGATGGTTGATGTACCATTCAGTATTTCTGGTGTTTGTTTTCTTTTTGTGAACAGGTTAGAAGTGATCTCACAGTGGACCCATGAAGAACTGACATATTGATGATTAAAATAAATTGTTATCATTACTACATAAAAAGAATAAAATATAAATGAGTTTTATTGTCGTTGTTGTTGTTGTTGTTGAATATATGCACTGAGTCAATGAAGATTGCATTTGATCTGACTTAAGAGTTAGTTGTTATGAGAATCTCACCATTTGTGTCTATCAAACACACCGGTGTCCATTAAACTTTTACGAATTATCAGGAGATACTGTTCTCATTGTTGACTGTTGGCTTTGTGCCCTAGATTCGAAGTTAGAACATCGAGATTTTGAAATATGAAAGCGGCCTGATTCATAACATGTTTGATTGAAACCAAGCATGATTGAAAGAGTAAAAATAAGTATAGAATATGACGTATCCGATGTAAATTTCTTTTAGTCGGACTGCGGTTAAAGAACATCATTTATTCATTTCCTCATGAAGGAGTTGTTTTATTACCCGCATATTAAACAAAATTTTGTTGTACGTTTGTTTTAGTATTTGAATATCATTTAGTTATATCCTTTTAAATTTGGAGAGTTACATATTGTACCGTACGGAAAAAGTGTTATTTGAGAATCGAGTTATAATGCATGGGGTCGATGTAAGGATTTTTGACACAAATATGCATTGTGACTGGTATCGGTGAGGTAACTCGATATCTATATCTTAAATGACTCAATATACACAAGGTGCCCTTGTGGGTAATATCACGTGATGAAATGCTAATTATTTGAAGGAGAACCTGGTATTATTTCTCATAAAACAGTTTTCATGTATTTACATGCGTTAACATTTTTTATTCAAATTCCTGTCGGTCTTTTCTACGTGAGAACAAGAGGAAAATGAATAATAATAATGAAATTTGAAACCAGCCATTGGTAAACTTCCTTTTTATTCTTTTCATAAGACAGTGTATCTGTATTGTAAAAGTCACGAAGCGTATCAAACGACAGTTCCCATCAAAATAAATACTCACCCGAATGTTGTTTATTGTGGACTTACCAAAATAAAGAAAAGTACAAGTTAATAACTCATCATCCCTGTGGTCACATTTAGACTCGCCCAAATCAGTAAATAGTATGGTCATATGTCATAATTCAGGAGCAATTGCATGTAGAATCATTATAAAATTTCTAAATCATACACCCCTAAATTCTGACAGTGAACTCAAACCGTTCTTTGAAATGAGCAAATCCAAATCTTACTTTAGGGGTTGATTAGTTAATTGATATTCAAAAACCAAAAATTGTTGATTCAGGCCTCTCTTCGTTTGAATATAGAGGCCTCCATGGCCGGGAAAGTTTGTCAGTTAACTCGGTGGTCCCTTCTCGAGAACATTGTAAACGGGTTCTCTCATCCACCACTAAAACTCGTGCCACCATATAACTGAAAAATTCTTGAGTGTGTCGTTACACACTATTCAAACCTTCAATATGCATTTGAATGTAGGCTTTTGACTATTCAGTTAAGACCTACGTCCTTTTTCAAAATTTCTACACGTTTTGCAGAATTAATATTATATGTCGTACAAAAAGCCGATGTAAAGTACTTGTTTGGGTGAGCATTTATTTGGGGTAGTACTGTATCTCTTATCAATAAGTATTTCTCTTTCATATATGTACATATTTGTTTGGCGTGGTGTATTTTAATAACGTACTTACAACATAAAAAGCAAACATTTTCAACAAAGTTCCTTGAATTGTAAAATGTGTATGAAAAAATTCTACACTCCAGTTGTACTTATATCATAAATTGGTTTCCATAGCAAAATTAGTTCATCTACTTGTGTGCCTTTTTTACATCCACATTGAATTTAAGGTCTCATAAATCATACCATGCAAAAAGTGTGTCCAAATATGTCGGCAAAATTTCCATCTTCAATACCCCTGGTCAGGTCAGTCAAATGGATGAACTGTCCTTGTTTGTATAAGCTGAGCTGTTCATATATCGACCACAGAAGGTAGATCTATGTAAATATATATATTCAACATTTTAAACAAAACGCTAATGTTTTATGGATTTTGAAAACAAGAGTGTGCTTTTAAGTGCATTTGACGGTAGATTAACTAACAGAGATGGGACCGACTATTGATTTGATTTTCTTCAAGCAGTGTTTGCTGTTTTATACCGTCAAACTCAAGGTCTTTTGAAACCTTTTAAACTCGAAATACCTCGTAAAGTACCTTATTTGTTTTAGCATATTCAAAAGGATGAAATAGGTCTACTAACGTAAATTTGCACATGTTTACAAACAGGAACGAGTTAAATTAAATTATAACAGGAGTGACAGCACGAACTGTACAGTAATACATGAAACCAGTGCAAGGGAATATGTGTTTATCTGTTCCCCCTATTTTTAGGAAAATGGACAGAATTGTTTTGCTTTTTCACAGATTCCGGATGTGCCACTTAACTTCAACATATGGGAGACCGTTAGATAGAACTAGGCCAGTGATGAAAAACTACTACGAAAGTCCCATAACTGTTGCAAGTATTGCCGAATCATGGCAATAGAAGAAAACATCTTAAGGCGAATTTATCTGTTATGCAGGAAATGACAGGTTTGCATTTTCGAAATAACTTTAGGTTCAATACTTTACTAATACGACAATTTAATGTATTTCACAGAAAATTATTCACTTGTTCCAATATTTCTGCGTCTTTGCTGCCATTTTTGTATGTTTTTGGCGGCATTTGAACCAATGTAATCACCTTCCGTGAGAGCTAGTTTGGTTGGTGTTCCGAATTGGTTTGACACTATTAGCGATAAATGAGAAAACCAATTTGGAACAATAAATGAAAGGATAAACTAGAGCCAGTTATAGACGACGAATTAACCCTTACACATTATTGGTATAAAACAGTATATCACATTGTACAAAATTTCGAGGAAAAGATATAACAAGGAAACCGAGTCACTACAATTATGTATAGGAATATATTCTAAATAATTGAATAGGGATAATGTTATCGTTAAACATGACGCGAACATTGTAAAACAAAGAAATACTCTAGATTTATGTTTTGATAATAATTTCTTAATATATTACACACAACTTTATTTGTTAATGAAGACCACAGGGTGGAACGAGCAAAAGTGGCTGTTTAAGACAGATGGACTTAATAAAAAGATGTATTAATTATTGGAGAGTTTAAAAGGTGAATGGTGATTATAGAGATGGCCTATAATGCTAGTTTGACTGCATACAGAACTACAAATGTTATGACTTAAAATGACTTAAAAACTATTTTCTGTACGTGTACGAAAGTATTACATAAACAATGTTCATGAATATTGTAATTCAACGATTTTGCCCCAAGAGAGGCATAAAAAGAAGCTTAGAGTTTCCCAATAATTTGATTGACAGAAAATACTCACCAACACTGAATCAAATCAATTTAAAAAAAAGACAATTCAATAAGCAACGAATTAAACCTACTTGTGTTTGATTCACTGATGTTTCTATACATCGCTGCTTTTGTGTGGATTACATAAGGCAAAACGTTTCCACCGTCGCTTATATAAATATACATAATGATTATGTATGATTTTCGCATTACCTGCATCACAGGTAGACTGCAATACTACCGAATGCGAATGTTCCAACATTGATACTCGCGGAAAGACCACCTTGGCTTAGTAAATTTCCAGTTCCTATATTAGCAATCAACACAAAACATCACTTAAGCTAGTAAGACCGCTTTGAGACAGTGAGAAAGGTTGTCGAAATACCGAGCTTGTAATATATATATATATATAGCATTTGTATATATATATATATATATATATATATATATATATATATATATATATATATATATATATATATATATATATATATATATATATATATAGTTTTTTTATATATATAGTTTTTATATATTTTTTTGGATAGAGTTTTTTTTTCTGGAAACTTGAACGTTCACTTGGAGAGTGTTGTGTCACTCTGTTTGATGGTTGAATCCTGAAATGTTATAGTGTTATAGTTGGTGGACAAGAGTAAACATTCGGAAATAGTGATATAAGCCTGTAAGCCTGAATAATCAAATAATCAAAACTTATTGCAACATAACCACAGTAGCACGTGGGCCTGGCATCAAAACCTTTTACCCAATTCTAGCTGATCTTGAAATCGGATTTGCTAAGCAGGCCAAGTAGATAATAGTCTCAGCCTTAAGCTGATCCAAGTTCTGGATGTTCGGAGTGTGCATATACATTGTACAGGATGTTCACATATCCATAACACCTGATTTGACCAGTGGATATCCCAAGTGCCCGTATGTGTTTCCAGTATTAACTGTCTTTGCGAAGGACCTTGCTGTAACTATAAATGCAGAATTGTTCACGTGGGCCATTATTTGCGAATTTCGTGATTAGAGATAATTCACAATTTCACAGCATGAACTATTTGCTAAATGTAAATACACGTCTATTTATCAACTACTTAATTTATGTACACAGACATTAACTTTAAGAAATTTAACGAAACAATGTATAAATGGATTGTTACACGATATGTGGTATGTCACAATTCGTTATTCATACTTGACACTTTCAGACTTGTAGAAGATTCGTATTCAATGAAATATAAATTATTTTACTTTATCTAACTTTGATAGTTGCATTGCGTTCACACAATTTCTCCATTCTCCTTTATTGGTACTCTTTTTTTCTTTATTTGTACTTGTAGGAGATCACGGCAATGATGGCCCAATTAAATCGCCGAGGCAATTAAAATAACACCTGTTGTGTCCTATTATTTGTAAAGATATTATCATTATGTGTGATTTTGTACTTCACATGTTACAGGGACTCGTTGAAGATATACTTAGTTCTTGTAGGTGCTGCTGTTTTACATCCTGCTAAGAATGCGTCACTTATTTCTGAGACCGCCAGCTCATGTAACTCAACAGTGGTTTGACAGAAATGTAGTTGTAGTTGTATTGTTGTTTAATGTCCCACTCAGAAATCTTTCACTCATACGGAGACGTCACCAAATGCCGGTGAAGAGCTTCAAATTTTGCCCTATGCTCAGCACTTTGAGAAGTGAAGGTTCTTTAACGTGCAGTATTCTGCTTACATTTCGTCTTAAATTACAGTGTGACGTCATAGCACACGTAGCCTGTATCCACACTCATGTGTGGAACTCGATTCAAAATTGGCAAACCGGTAGATGTACCTGTCCAAGGTTGAAGGATAATACAATCTAACACCACTTTGAGGATGGGACGGAGAAATCTCAATCATAGCCTCGTTATTGAAAAACAAGATATTGTGCACGAAAATTGTGATTTCGTCGTCTCTTCATTAAAGTTGTGCTTGACTTTTTTCTCTCGCTATGTAAAAGTACAAAAGAGCTACTGCAGACGGACGTCAAGTATGTTTTTAAAAAGTATTTCCAGCCCTTTTGAATGGGCTTGTCTTACTCTAAAACATGGGACTAAAAGAATATTGCTGCTCCGCATTGAGCTCCAGAGAGGAAGGGTGGATCGAGGGTTAGATGGATTAGCAAGTCCCAAGCTTTAACCAAGGTTGGTGTATTGATCTATCCCACCCAAAATGGTAATTTTTCTTTCTGAAACTCAAATGTGGTGCTTGATTATTTTTCTCGCACATGGAAAGCTTGAAATCCGGTTTGTTAGCTTATATTTATAAATCAGTTTGACCTATTTTAGTAATGGCATCAATCACCCCTATTTCATTCATCGTCCAAAAATGAATATTAATCCGTATTATACACATCTACGTTAATTTCCTTTCAAACTAATTTGGTAAAATTTATGTGGAACTGACACCGATGTGAAAGTTAAGGGGTTTTCGGATGTAAACCGGTCCAGTGTTACGTCAGACCTTGGAATTTTGAAAAGAACCTTTATTGCTTTGGTGTCCGTCCGTGGCATACGATTTTGTGACTTCTCCACATTTTGGCTTAACAACATTAAACAAAATATATAAGATCTTAATTTAGGCAAATGGCCTTTCAATATGTAGTCAAAATCTTATCCTAAATGTAAGCTTTTGTGCCGACAAGACTGAAGAAAATCTTAGCACTGTACTCAACAAGTTCAAAAAGTATCACTTGTTATTGTTGTAAATTGTCTCATTCCTCTTGATAATTATAACAGTCTCCCCACTTTTTGTTACTATGAAAATTAGATACGATGTAAAGCTATGACTGTTCATAACGTAATACGACGCATCACAACTCTGTCGAAAACTGGTTTCCCCTCAGTACAGCTTTGCCGGTATGCCTCTGAAAAGCTGTGCTTATTAAACTGATATCTTTTAATGACTTGATTTTAATTATTTTCATCGCTTTTGCTTACCGCTACGAAAACCATACGAAATGATTGTGGAAAACGTGTATGAATGTCAAAATAAATGTGAAAATCGGCATAGCTGAACTGAAAATCCGAGTATCTCAACAGGATTGTGAAGCGCCGTATTCCTGTTTAACGCACCCGGTTGATTCGGAATTGAGAAGTTTAGAGCCATTTTGCGACAGGTGTTATTCATGTTGTCTGTGGGTTTGTTTCAAAGACGAGTTATTAGAGAGGGTGGTTCTATTTCCAACCATTGACGTTTGATAACGAAGAACTGAAGAAGATTCAACAGATGTATTGTGAATATACCGACGCCTTCTGGTCCTTCATAATGACTTCATTTCACTGATAATAATCTAAGTCAGCTCCGGACTTCTAACAGGAAACAATTGCAATCGATTTATCTCTTCTCTATTCTAACACAACTATCCATCTATAATGCATGTATCAAAGTATATCACGGTTGACGATTTCCCCATCCACATATTTCTCCAATAATTACATAACTGTCAGGAGGTCTTAAAGTAGGCTATATCAAAGTTGACACTTTTCCCATCCATATATTTTCCCAATAAACAGCTGTATCATGGTATATTAAAGTTGATAATTTCCGGATCCACATATTTTTCCAGTAATCATGTACAAGTAACTGTCTCACTATATGTTTTGTTTTATTTATGTTTTATAGCGAAATTTGCCATAATATTCCAGCTACTTATTTTATCCCCCACAGGATATTTAGCTGATTTCGAGAAACAAAATTAGCCAGCTTAATTGCGAAAGGCAGGTGGTCGTCTCTTCACAGGTACATTTTGACCAGATTCACTCATCTGCCACAAAAACCAACTGCCACCAATTGGTGAGAGTGACAGGAAACAGCATTAGAAAAAAAAAATTTGCTGATGTGCCACTATTTTGAACTTTGGACTGACGCCATTGCAGTAATGGTTCTTTTACGTGCCAAAAAGACCCGTGACTTTCATTTCTGACGTCGAGCGCTTGGAGAAGGAACATTCACTTCCTTTTGAAAAGTTTACGGTACGATCAGGTACCGGAAATAGAATTAAGGACGTTCTGCTTGCGAGACTAACGCTACCAATAGACCACCGGAAGCGGTCGACTTGTAATAAACAATGGTAGATGAAGAAACAATCTAATGATATGTGGTTATCTAACGCAATGCCCTATGACGTCACGTGTAGATGACCTCGTAGGCATGTCATTTTTGTCCAATGAAAAAGGGAGTTACGCATGGCAAAGAGACGTAAACATTATAAACAATACTGGACATACAAAATATTCATAACATCGAATGGATTTGAATCACAAAAGATATACCGATGGGGTTTTGCAGACTGACGGTTTTATTTTTCATAAAATAAGCAACATCTCTTTGTCATTGATTTTTGTTACTTGCATTTTTATTTGTCGAACATCACACATCTACAATAGGTCACCCGCACCAGCGGATTGCGTTAGATCCTCCTCTACACGACATATCAGAAAACGAGAGCGGTGAGAGATTGGTTGTTAATTAGATTGGTGAATAAATATAAAATTAAAATCTCAGATACACAAGTATAAATCTTGTAAAAATTTGACAAACACGGACTCCTGGAAATCAATGGGAGAGACCAGGGCCCGAAGTCACCAAATTTACTCAGTACTCAAGCTCAACTAACTTTTAGCAATTTTAAGGTAAAAACATGCAATTTTTTTTTCTGTAATTGGACATGTTTGTATATTGATGGCATATAATTGTAAGTAATGATAAAAAATATTGCCCATTTGAAGAAAATTTCAGAAAATATAAAAAAATGTTTGAGTACGTACTCAAACTTTGAGTATCGTACTCAACGTATTTATTCATTTTTTAAAAGGAAAATCATGAATGTGACGCAAAAATTTACATGTAAATGATTAAAAATCATAATATGTTTCCTAATCACTAACATCCAAAAATTTTATAAACAATTTTATAGTCAAAATAATGAAACAAAAGTTGAGCTTGAGTATTGAGTAAATCTGGTGATTTCGGGCCCAGGTGCCATGGAGGAGTGAGCATCCACTGTTTATCGGTCACACCCGCCATGACTCCACAGTCGAATCCAAATGAAATAATTGAGGATTGAATCCTCGTTACAATTACCAGAGTCTCTAAAATTGCTCGTTTATACTTTATAGATCAATGTGTAACATTGTAGTGCGTGCCTGAGTTCGTGTGCACGCGCTCGTATGTCATCGTGTATTTATGCGTGTCTCACCGTGTGTGTGTGTACGTCTCATCGTGTGTGTGTGCGTGCGTGCGTGCGCGCGCGTGTGTGTGTGTGTGTATGTGTGTGTGTGTGTGAAAATACATTTTTTATTGAACACTAAACATGTTAAAATTGAAAATATGACTTATCTGCCTTAGTAAAGTAAACCGTTATACACACAGTTTACAATGAACTACAATGTACATGTATTTTTCAAAAGAAACGTCGATTTAGTCTATGATACAACTTTTATGCTACTGTACACTAACTCTAAGATCGGCATTTTACCATTAAACAAGCTGCCAAACAAGTTTGCCAGTTTACATGTGGAAGACTGGTGGTCTCATCCAGATACATTGTAACTGGGTTTTTCCTCCATCATTAAAAACGCCACCACCATATAAATGAAAAATTGTCGAGCGTGGCGTTATACACCATTCAAAACTCAAATTCAAATTTACCATTGAGAAGAGTAAAATTCTGATATTGAATTACAAGACCAGTGTTCTCTTAAAGTTTGTTGTATGTAATATTAGGGTTTTGGTGATTATAGGATGAGTTGGCCATTGATATCGGTTGACACCTTGAATTATCAACAACAAGAAAAGTGATATTCATCTTGGCAGTTGGCCTCGGTGAATATCATCACTTCCTTTGGGTTGATAAATCTATATATCGATCTCATCAGAAGTCAATAATTGCATAATATTAGTTCCATACAATATATACATCTTTGACGATCTTTACAAATCATTTACATTTACATATTAAGATGGAATGATAATAAAGTTTAGTCCATGCAATTTTATGATAGAAAAAAAATTTATATAAATTTTATAAAATTTAATGAAAGAGCACCTTCAAAAATTTGTTCCGACACGTGTAAGGTGTACAAAGAAGTCATCTGACAAATGAATACGATAACTTTTTATATTTCCATTGAACACAGAAGATATGAGGCAGCTATATCTTTATACTATTTAAATATCTGTTTTATAAATACTTAAAGTGTAAAGGCGTAACAACTATAGAAAACTCAAATAGGTCACAAAAATCTAGTACCACGTGACGTCATAAAAAATCCTTCAAATACATTCTTTTGCGTTCTATCGGCCCAATAATAGTATTATGGATGTGTGTAAAGTAACAAAGCCGTAAATAGGTCTCGTTATTACATCTAGTTAAGAAATCACTCTGTTATAATACTTTAATTCCGTCTACGCTGTATTGTATCTGTATCGTTATACGCCTACCTGTTTATTTATACATCTTATAAGCACTGTGATTTGATCGTCATTTTCGTTGTTTTTTTTTTTACGACACACTATTTTTTCTCAGTTAAATGATGGCGTCCAGTTTCCAATGGGAGATAAGGACAACCCGGTTACAATTTACCTGGGAAGAGACCATCGGCTTCCGCAAGTAATGTGGCAAACTTTCTCACAATATCAGCTAAGGTTCTGGACAGCGTTGTTGGAACCTGTGCTAACCGGAAGTGAAAGAGCGATATTCACTGTACTGTGTAGTATGATATAAACTGACTAAAATAGTCATTACCTTGATTTCGGTTTCTATAAATTTGTGTTTTACCACTCATAGTAGTTAGAATCTGTAATATTTCCAAGGCAGAATTCTCGAATCAATACTGGGTCTTAAAAATGTATACTCAAGTCATCAAAATCGACAGTGGGCCTTCAAGATCGACACTGGGCAATCAAAATCGACAGTGAGCCTTTAAGATCGATACTGGGCCATCAAAATCGACAATGGACCTTCAAGATCGACATTATATCATCAAAGTCGACAGTGGGCCTTCAAAATCGACATTATATCATCAAAGTCGATAGTGGGCCTTCAAAATAGACACTTGTCCTTAACACATACATGCAAATGTCTATCAAATCTTACTCTTAACACTAAGAAACATAAAGTGCAACTGATATTACACACAGAATATATTTAAAATCCAAAAAATATTAAGCCAATGCATAAATTTGCATTCCCAATCAACTATTGATAAACATGTGCGCTGTTTTAGACTTGTTCACTTCAAATAAACACAAACGATTGCATGTATATATTTATTACATATGTTCATTTATTCGTTTTAACATTTGTTGATTAACTGAGAAAATAATGAATATCGAGCTGCATTTGTTTTTTGTCTGTTCTATTTTTCTTTTCTTTTTTTCTGTTTAAAGCGCTCCAAAGAACGAGTTATCTTTCTTCTAATACTGTCTGAGAGAGGAAGTGTTTTTCTGAATGTCTGAAGAACATCATATTACAATATGATAATAAAAACTTTGTGTACAACATGTAGGCAACACATTTAAAATTCCTCTGTATTTTATAAAAAAAAATACATAAACTAGATAAGCGATGCAGGCTACAGTTGGAACCATCGTGAACCCTAACAGGTTCACAAATCAATATAACTCGATACAGTTGTAAATGCCGCAATCCACGGCAGACAGCATAATAATGACTCCTCACTACATAGACATTAGTCCGTAGCGCAGATCAAAAGTTCAGGTACACCGTTCAAACTGTTGGAACATTCGTCTTGAACCTTATAACTTTGGCATCATATTTATAACATTTATAACCACTAGGTTCTTGTCACTGTTTGGAGACCATTTGAATCCACGAGGATAGTACCTGGTATTTCGGTACTAGCTGATAATCTTATACTGAAGTAATATTTCGAACTGATAACACCATTTAAATTCTAAATTCTTCAAAAGCTAATATAGTCTTTTCACAGTGGTTACTCTTAGAAGGATTTTGTTATACATTTAGATTTATTATTTGGCCTTGTATTATACCACTTTCCCTTTTGTAAAACTATTTAAATTTGTAGCTCAACGGATGAACTCTAACTGACAGAAACGGTCGTCTTGGGCATTATAACTTTGGTATTTTATTTCTAGTATATATATATAACTACAATCTCAAAACTGTATATGGTCGTGTTACAGAACATCGCCTAATATTGGTGAGTCGTTTGTTTCTCAGATTAAGTCGTTAATAAAAGGAGCACGCCCTGGCATAACGTTTAAGTTAAGGAATGAAAACGGCATAGGCAGGAGAAGATTATTAATAAGGAACGGGAAGTTCGTGATAATGAAATTGAAATCATCACGTTTGTCATAACGGGAGGTGTGAAGTTGACCGTCCTTCCCAATTGACAGGAGTAAATCTAGGTAAGAAGCAGATGTTCTGTTCTATGTCGTCTCATTGATCTCTAGCTCAACAGGATACATCTGACAGAGTCAATTCTAGATTATTTATAGACAGGACGTCGTCGATGTACGTCGATCAATTGAACCGAGATGCTGTTTCTTTCCTGTGGAAAGCAGAGATTCTGTAAATTCCGATTCATACGAATACAGAAGTATATTAGCTAGGAGAGTGGCACAATTAGTACCCATTGGAATGCCGACTACCTGTTGGAAAAACTTTTCCCTAAAAAACACGCAGATGTTGTCCTTTAGAAGCTCCAGCATGTTAGATGTTGTTAGATGAGGTGATATGTGCCAATAATTGACCTATCGTCAAAACTAAAGCCCGACACGGCACCTTTTGGTAAACTTATCAATTATGACGTCACAATTAAATGGCCCGTCAAACAGTTGTAAAGTTATGACGTAACAATCCAATGACGTCAAAAAAGCACATGGAGAGCCACATGTCTGGCGTTTGGCGATATGTCAAATAGGGACAGTGGATTGGGAGAGTTGCAACACCTTGGGATGATGTAGAACAACCGTAAAACGTTATACATGTACATTGTATTATGATATCGAATTAAGGCAAAAGCATAAAAACATGTTAGTGCTTTAATTAATAACACTTTTAACTTTTAAACAATACAAAATTAGTTTCCTAAATGGCTGTTTTATATCGAATGCTTAGTATCTAAATGTCCCGTGATGACTGACAAGACAACTCCGCCTTTGATTCTCAAGATAGTTCCTTTTGATACAGGAGATGGTAAAATAGAATGCCAGTGTTGTTGGATGCATATCTTGCACATTCATTTGCTATTGTCAACGTTTTGGCTTTTCCTTTTAAGATTATATTTAAATATCACTATCAACATTCACGACATTTTTTTTCAATTTGATAAATTTCTTCAATCTGGTAAATAGTTAGGGTTTTCCCATAGTTTCTCAGCATCGGGCTATTTGCTGTATCCTTTAAAATATCTTGAGTGGCCCAAAGACGGACCATATGTCTTATGACTAATTCTCATGACTCATGTCTGGAGGTACAGTTCGAATGTGAACAATATTTTCCTTTGCATATTCAAGGATTATGAATGACACATGACGCTCGTGATTGTATGAGCACCAACATAATTAGATTATCCTTAGATGTAGATGTGTTTTACAACATGGTTCATTACTTTTTAAAAGTTCTGAATTCATTCATCCAGCCAGAGGAAACCACGTGTCCATGGGTATCTTATTGGGCTCCAGTTATGAATGTACATGTATATTTGTAATGTGTTTCTTATGGAACAGCATCACTGTTGGTTAGGCGGTGGCAGCTGCAGATTTGATAGCACATTAAATAACCAGTTCACCTTATTTACGAGAGGTTATTCGTCTCACGTGTTTTATTCCTATACTGGATATTCCTTTTGTGGCCCTTTGTGTCATCCAACTTTAAAATCCTTGATCCAGTAACTTTGCGATTGTGGTTGTGACAATTTTTAACGTAGATAGAAAAATTCGCCAACAGTATGTAAATTGAAAAAACTTACTCTTGCCAGTCAATTTGCTTCAAGACAAGAGTTTGTAATTTTGGGTGCCTTTTGAGATATCTGTACGCCAGTCTTTCCCGGCCATTTTGTTATCAGTCCAAGGGGAAGGCACGGTCAAATATTTACTACCGGCCATTTAAAAATGATACCTGAAAAAGATGGATGTCCCAGTCCTCTCTACCATCCAGTAGTCTCTTCAAGACTGGCATAGCGTGTTAAAGACTCCTCACTTCATTGATATTACTAGTTGTCCGTAGCAGAGAGCAAAAGTTCTTCACCATCTAAAACTGTTGAAGTCTCTATATAAGTTAATAGGTATTTGTGAAACGTAAAACAATATTTCAAAAGTAGCCCCAGTGGCTATGTTATATTAAAAATTTTCCGTGAACAGGATACGGAAATAGCAGATTTTTCGCATTATTGTAGCGATTGACGTGAGCGAACTATAGCGACTGGATTCAATCATACTCTTCAAGGCAATGCCTTGGTTTATATTTTTTATTAAGCTCGCTCTTTGTTATGCTTTAGCGTAACGTTGAAATCATCGGGTGTGGAAAACTGCATCTGCAATTTAAAGGTAATAGCATATGTATACCTATTTACCATAACGAATTTGCTTCGCTCGCCTAGTAAAACAGACCAGCTTTTATATATTTTTTAAATTTGTTACCGTGTTATTTCATAATCATTGCCAAAACATGTTCAGTAAATTTGACACACATGGTGCGCATCGTGATAATGCAAAAATAATGAAGAGTGTGCAACAGTGTTAAATTTCAGTTCACAATGAAAATAAATTTATTCATCTTAAATGATATTACATCATTCCTATAAACAGTATCGTACAAAAATATGCAAATGAAAAGTTATTTTTGCGGGAACGTTTTTCCAGCATATAGGTGACATTCCAATGGGTACCTATTGCGTTCCTCTCCTAGCTGACATCTGTTTTGCATTCGGATGAAACGGAATTTATGCAGTCTCTCTTTCCTTAGGAAGATATAGTTAACATCTAGGTTAAATAACAATTAGCATCTCGGTTCAATTTTACAATCTGTTATTCGTCATCAAGTTGTGTTCTGACATAATTTCATCTATTTGAGGTGTGAATTGCAACTAGCCATAATTTTTTTATTAGATGTCGTCTTATTCCGATTTTGAATTCACGAGAAAATCTTATATGCTCGCTGATTGATTGAAGATACAGCGTGAAGGGATATGATATTCTATATAAGGAAAACCTTACTTCACTTCAATATAATACCGATTGGAAAATATGCCCGACATCATCATCATTTCAGATAGAATTGCATGTATAGTCATAATGAAAGTCATCTAACTATTTCTGTAATCATAATGATAGTCATTTAACTATTTCTGTAACCATATGATAATCATCTAACTATTTCTGTAACCATATTAATCATCTAACTATTTCTGTAATCATGATAATCATCTAACTATTTCTGTAACCATGATATGATCTAACTATTTCTGTAACCATGATAATTATCTAACTATTTCTGTAATTATATTGATAATCATCTATTTCTGTAATCATCTAACTATCTCTGTAACCATAATAATCATTTAACTATTTTTGTAACCATATGATAACCATTGAACTATATATGCAACCATGATAACCATCTAACTATTTCTGTAACCATATGATAATCATCTAACGATTTCTGTAACTATGATAATCATCTATTTCTGTAATTATAATGATAGTCATCTAACTATTTCTGTAACCATATGATAATCATCTAACTATTTCTGTAATCATAATGATGGTCATCTAACTATTTCTGTAATCATTTGTGTAGACATTGACCTATTTCTGTAATCATATGTAATCATCATACCAGTTATTTAGCTATTTTCAAATACATGTATATTATCATCTACCTATTTCTAAGCTTATCACTGACACTAATCCAGCTATTTCTGAAATCAACAAGAGGCCTTTGTGGCCAGAGCATAGTGCTTAAAATCGTGAAGTCTCTCACTTCCTGTCAGTGCAGAGTCCCAGTTGAACCTAAGCTGATTTTTTGTCAGAAAGTTTGCCAGTTAACTTGCGGAAGGTCGGTGGTCTCTTATTAGTCATCTAGCTACTTCTATAATCATCTCTCACATTAGTCATTTAGCTACTTTCAAAATCATCTCTCACATTAGTCATTTAGCTACTTCTATAATCATCTCTCACATTAGTCATCTAGCCACTTTTATAATCATCTTTCACATTAGTCATTTTGTTACTTCTATAATCATCTCACACACTAGTCATTTAGCTACTTCTATAATCATCTCTCACATTAGTCATCTAGCCACTTTTATAATCATCTTTCACATTAGTCATTTTGTTACTTCTATAATCATCTCACACACTAGTCATTTAGCTACTTCTATAATCATCTCTCACATTAGTCATCTAGCCACTTTTATAATCATCTTTCACATTAGTCATTTTGTTACTTCTATAATCATCTCACACACTAGTCATTTAACTACTTCTATAATCATCTCACACACTAGTCATTTAGCTACTTCTATAAGCATCTTTCACATTAGTCATTTAGCTACTTCTATAATCATCACACACACACTAGTCATTTAACTACTTCTATAATCATCTCTCACATTAGTCATATAGTTACTTCTGTAATCATCTCACATTAGTCATTTAGCTACTTCTATAATCATCTCTCACATTAGTCATTTAGCTACTTCTATAATCATCTCTCATATTAGTCATCTAGCTTCTATAATCATCTCTCACATTAGACATTTAGCTACTTCTATAAGCATCTCTCACATTAGTCATTTAGCTACTTCTATAATCATCTCTCATATTACTCATCTAGCTGTTTCTATAATCATCCCTCACATTAGTCATTATGTACTTCTAAAATCATCTCTTACATTAGTCACTACTTCTATAATCAACTCTCAAGTCATTAGTCATCTAACTACTTCTATAATCATCTCTCACATTAGTCATCTAGGTATTTCTGTAATCATCTCGCATTAGTTATCTAGATACTTCTATAATCATCTCTCACATTAGTCATCTAACAACTTCTATAATCATCTCATATTAGTCATCTAGCTACTTTTATAATCATCTCATATTAGTCATCTAGCTTCTTCTATAATCATCTCACACATTAGTCATTTAACTACTTCTATAATCATCTCATATTAGTCATCTAGCTACTTCTATAATCATCTCATACATTAGTCATCTAGTTACTTCTGTAATCATCTCACATTAGTCATCTAGTTACTTCTATAATCATCTCATATTAGTCATCTAGCTACTTCGATAATCATCTCATATTAGTCATCTAGCTACTTCTATAATCATCTCACATTAGTCATCTAACTACTTCTATAATCATATCATATTAGTCATCTAGCTACTTCTATAATCATCTAATATTAGTCATCTAACTACTTCTATAATCATCTCATATTAGTCATCTAGCTACTTCTATAATCATCTCAAACATTAGTCATTTAACTACTTCTATAATCATCTCTCACATTAGTCTTCTAGCTACTTCTATGATAATCTCTCACATTTGTCATCTAGCTACCTTTATAATAATATCTTGCATTAGTCATTAAAGACAAACCTTTTACGTGAAAACGACAGAAATATAGCTATTTTAAAATTTCAGTGACAGACATCTAGATATGATTAATAACAGCTATTATGAGTGCAATCAAGCTACTTTCATAAACGATGATACATGTAGGTAATTTTAAGATCATTTTACAGTCAATTCAGTACAACAGTTCAAAGGAATATGTTCATTGGAGTGTTTCTAGACTCTTATTCACGAGGAGCGGAAATCACGAGGATATTTATCACTCTCATATCTAATGTCCACTCTTATAACTATGCAGTTTGAATATAATCTTATGCATGCATAATATTACATAAAGATATTCATTTTAGTATATATTTAAACTTCAACAAACTTAAACCTTTCTGTCACCGTGTGTTTGTTATCTTGTGCAGAAATTTTATTCATATTTTGACGGACAAATGGTTCATTAAACAAGAATAAAACGGAGCGTAGGAACGAATATTGGAATGTGTAATATTGTTAACGGTTCATAGAAACTCTTGTTAACTTGTCGTCTGCAACGTGGGATAAGTCGATTTAATTTGCGTTTTATATAAATACAAATATAATGTTTCACAAGATCCCCTATAAGTCCTTAACGTTAATCCGTGGTTTGGTTGTTTGAATGACGTTTTATGCCGCACTATACACAATTTTTCAGTTGAACAGTGGTGACAGGTTTTCAGTGGTGGGGGATAGAACCCGGATTACGATTTTTCATATATGATACTACCAGCCTTCCCAAAATATACTGGCAAATGGTCTCACAAAATTAGTTTAGATTCCAAAGGAACTCGAACCCGCATGGACATAAGATGAGAGACTTAATGGTTAAATCACCATCGATAAAATGTGTCATAATAGACCGGAAACAGTACTTTACCAGATTGCAATACGTGCATAGGACTCATACAGACGAATAAAATTGATAGCAATAGTTTACCACGAAGAAAACATACGGAAATCTTTGAAAGTGTTGATGACTTTTGACTAAATGACCTTGAAATTTGGTGAATATAACTTTCGCATCATTTCCCAAAACTTTCAAATGTTTATGCCCAACTGACTGGACCATGAAGATTGAACAGTAGGCTACACCATGGAATAATGAAATGTGCAAATTTTGTAGGCAACTTTTGGACATTACAACAATATAAAGCATTTGTAAAGTATCTAGGTAGAGAAGAAAAATGATTACAAATTTGGCGGGTTTTCACTTTTGTCCTCGTCTCTTGTGGCTGGGGCCATAAAACTGACAAAATAAATCTGAAGCTAAAGACCAAATTTAGTACATGTAGTTTGACAAGCTGTTCTTGAGAAGAGGTAAAAGGTGTGAATAGATGCACACAAGAAATGGCTTTGACACAGCGATCTCGAAATTAAGTAACATAATCTTCACATTAAAAAGATAGGATTTTGGAATGAATATGCAATTTAATGCTCTTTCAGTATTCTGGGCGAACCCTTAGTATTGTCCCAAACCTACATTCTGAACTACACCTAGGGGTCACGGAATTTACAATATTTGTAGGGCAACTCAATGGTATCACATCCATGAAATGTATTTGTTTCAGTACATTCTCCCAAACAGAGAATATACTGTGTAGCTGGAAATTTTCGCTCGTTTATTTACTCACTTTTATGACAGTAAACATATTCACCTAGTCTTGAATTCGTCCTAAATCACCATAGTCTTGTGTCTGGCATATGTGTCCGTATTTCAGGTTTGTTGAGGTAGCCTACATATCAAGACATTCTAATGAATCTATTGTCCCTTTATATTTTAGGTCATGCAGCATTACATTAAAATTACACTGACAAGAGTAACCGTTCCTACTTGTCACCATACATATGACAGTATCCAGTGAAAAATAAAACGTTTTCCTGTGCAGTTTGTCATAACCAAAAAGTGAGTAGAATTATATGTACGATAATCAAAAGGTTACTCCGCCCTGCCATCTTATGTAAATTGGGCAATAACGGAGATGCATACCTATGTGTACTTTTTCAGTCTTAAATTCGCCCAAAATCACATGCTTTCGTGTATATCCCTGCTTCATTTATTTACCTTGAAAATTTCGCCTTAATTTTAAATTCACTCTCTCATCCAAGGGCAAAAAAGGCAAAAATTAAATGACAGCGAGGTGTATGTATACAGTACTCACAGATAAACTGCATTATGATTCTAAAAGTGACAAATAGTTAAACATGTTTGGCCTTGCTTTAAAAGAACTTAAATTAAAATGATTCACTTATATTTAAATTGGGTACTAGAAGTAATAGAATACATCTCTATTTTATTACTATCAGGTAACACTTAGGCAGACTAAGGAATCCGTTTAAATTTAGGGTTATCTTTTTTGCCTTGTAACCACTTTTTGTTTCAGGAACCTACTCATATTTTAAATTCAAGATTATCTGATGAAGTCCTATTGACAGAAATGATTGTCTATAGTGTTTGCTTTGCCTTTTTTGAAAGACTACAACTTTGCTGTTAAGTTTATAATAATGTTTATACAAAAAAAAAAATTCAAACTCTTTTCAATCCTTTTTAAAAGAAGTTAAAAAGAGTTAATAATTCAGTTTTTAAATACCAGGTTACATCATGTACAGGCATTTCATTAAAATTAAGAGTTTTATTGTATAACTGCAAATTTTTGCCCCCATTTAATTTTCGCTATGTTTGCCCTCAGATGAGGGCAAATTTAAATTGAAAGCGAATTTTTCAAGCTAAGTAACAAAAGAACGGACATGCATGTCATTCATGAGACTATAGTGAATTGCAACAAATCAAGACAGATGCTTTTTGTCGTTAGATGGCGAAAATAAGCAAGGCGAAAATTTCATGGTATACAGACTTCAAGTGTATTTCTAATTTTGCCTTCTTTACAGTCTCGGTATCTCGAGACAATAGCCAAGACCATTTTCGAGTTGTTTCATTCTGTTTAGTTTTGTCAGAATACTTTGTACTCAGATCACGTGACTGCAACTGAAAATTAAGGTTCATTCCTGTTATGTAATATTTGCATTGACAACATTGAGTGATATCTTTGTTTTAATTCATCTGCGAGGAATTAAGTTTAGACAGATTTTCTTCTTTTGTAAATCTGGAAAGAGTTCCTGTTGGCTGTTTTTCCAAATCTGGCACCTATTACCTCATGATATTCATATTCCAGGTCTTACATTGGATAAAATACTTAACCGACGTACACTCAATGAAACTGCACATTATTATGATGAACCATGACATGACAGGTCATCTCTGAAATATTAGACCATTTAGAGGACCCAAAATATCCCATTTGTTAACATTCCCAACATCACTGACCTTATATATAACAAGATGTGTTTGTGAAACACAAAAGCCCCCGGTCCCAACAAATTTCTATGCCGACAAAATATTGCAATATCCTACATTTTGACTCACCCACCCATCCAAACTTGAAATACTGCACTTTATATGTAAGTGGAACGGAATTATGTACAGACACACACTAGATGCCCCCAGCAGACCTTTCAGGCAGGGGGCATAAAAAGACCAACATTTTGATTTTGATATTTACACTTTTTTATTTACATTTTTTTCTTACAGCTTTACTATCAAGTATCATCATCATCATCATCCTCCACAGTCATTTCATCTTCTTCACTTTCTTCTTCATCTGAATCAGACTTCTTTGACTTTGCTGAAATCAATAAGCACAGAATAATTACATATCATGTACAGTGTTAATCATAATATTAGATAAATATAATTACCTGAGTCAGGGCTCAACATTAATGATTGTCCGATTGTTCATGTCCAGGTGAAAACCAGCTCGGACAGGTAAATCTTCCTAAGCATTTGTCCAAGGGGACAAGTTAAAATAATCAACAACATATATAATTTGTGATTTCAAACCTCAGCCAAATTGATGTGTATCTATTTAATGTCTAATTCAAAAGTAAAGATTGAATTACTAAGATAAACACCGTTGTAGTTTATCTTCCTATGCATAATAAAAGATAGACGTTGACTTCCGATGAATTCATAATTAAGTAGGTGCTGATGTAAAGTCATTATGTTTTCTGAATCATCACTGTTATAACATGCATTACATGCATGTGTAATCATACAGTTATAATACAGAGCTCATTACGGCCATGCATTACATAACGTTGTATTGCGCTGCAGTTGGATACGGATTTCTGCTGAAGCTACTTTTCTAAATGGAATTCCACTCATCCAAAATATTTTCTGACGTTTTTATAAGAGGAATTAATTGTAAATTTATGTATCTAATTAAATAAAAAAGGGGCATGTTATATATAAAAAAACCACACAAATGTTTGTATCTGAATCATCAGACTGCACTTGATCTTTGTAACAGAAGGATTCAACTTGAGCTACACTCTCGCTGAATCCTTCTGCTACAACGATCTCGTACAGTCTGATGATACGGATAGCAACAAATGTGTAGTCTATTTATCTTCTTTAATACGTTATTTTGGTTTTTTTCTTTTATCTGAGTAACTTTGGTAATGTTATTTATCTGTTTATAATTATTCTCTATTTTATTTTATTCTATTTTTTTCTGTGTTCTCCGAGTCACTCATGAAATGTTATTTATCTGTTATAATCATTCTCATTTTGTTTTTTTTCGATTTTATTATTTTTTATTTTATTTGAGTCACCTGGTAGTGTTACTTATCTGTTTATAATAATTCTGTTTTGTTATTTTTTTATTTTCTATGTTAACTGGGTCACTCAGGTAATGTTATTGATCTGTTATAATAATTCTCCATTATGTTATTTTCTACGTTATTTGAGTCACTCAGTCTATTTGAGTCTATGGAACGAAAACGGATGAATGACTATATCAATGAAGTAAATATTCACTTTGAAAACAAAATTGAAGATTTTCATTTATTACCTTAGTCAAAAGAAAATTTCTATGGGTAAAATATGGTCTTTATGCCATCACATTTTCTTTTTTTAACTTTTTTCAGTTCATACAGAACACTGATCCCGACTTCTCAAATCTTTGGTGTTCAAAAATAATAAAATATGATACTTTAGTTGTTTTAGTCTGATATTTATAGTACAACGATATGTGAATAACAAGTCGAGTTTGGTCTAAGTCACGGAAGTTATATGACCTTTCCTTGCTACAAGCACGTATCTATTGGCTTCGGGTGTTTTTCAGTCAATTTACTTGTTTTTCAGTAATTTGAATGACCGGTCTTTTATATGCTTGACAGTACGTACACGACATGAATAAAGTGCATTGAAGATCAAGATTACAGACTGAATCACATTAAACTTTTAACGGGATTAAACACGGAATTGGATCGCAGTAGAAATGCATATTACCGAAATATCAGAGACCCATAAAAAATATCAATTCCCTGCTTTCAAAATAGTAGATTTCCGCTAAATATCAGAAGAAAATCATCACTAGTAATAAATAACATCATTACCCCACTGACTTAGATGACAGAAAAATAATAAAAGATTATGACAAATCAGTAACATGATGTGAATGACTCGGATAAGAAAATAACACAAAATAACAAAAAAGATGTTTTTGTATCAATACAAAAATAAATGTATAATAATTAAATAGACACACATAAATCCCACAGTAAGCCACCACATTATGCAAAATCACAACCAATGAGAGACATTTATAGAAGCTGCAAAAACTTGATTCTTGTATCAATTATTACAAATTACGTAAGGTTTGTATCTTAACCCATTCACCCCTAAAGACACATTTGGACTGATCTAAGTCATTGATTTACAGAAGAGTCCATTGTTTTTTTTCAGGGGTTCACATACCTTTAACTTTTACTTGGGGTGGAATAATAGGTTCTGGTCTGTCATCAATCGGCTCCCATGCTCCATCCGATGACCACATACCTTCAATTGTTATGTGAAATTCGGCCATTTGATGACCAAATAATTTCTGCAATTAACAATTTAACAAATTTCAAAACATTGCAGAGCATAAAAAGTCAAGTCTAACTAGAAGTCAAAGTGGGCCTAATTCAATCACCTGACAACCATCTACAAAATATGGAAAGAAGAATATGTAGGCTGATCTGGGAAATAAACACAAATATGGCAGAGGACTCTGAATACTTGTTTCCTGTAAAGTTTCATAAAAATACTTTCAATGGTTTCCAAAAACAAGCTGCCCATGTAAAAAAAATTTACCCCTCATTTTTTTTGTATCTAAGAAATTCATAAAAAATTACATTACAGCAAAACTCTTTCATGAAAGCATTTCACCATGTAATATCAGGTAAAACAAATAAGATAAATGCATCATAATGAATAGGTTACAAGGAAAGATAATCAAAGAAATCACACAAAAATGAATGAAAATCTGAAAAGACCTCAAAAATGTGTCAAAAATTAATTACATGTAAATGATTTCTACAAGAACACATACTTGAATAATACATTAATGAATCGAAGATCACTCAGAAAAAACATTCCGTTTTTCAATTCATGCAGTGGTTCTGGAGAAGATTTTTCAAAATGGTTACCTTCTGGGACTTATTTTGTCCCACTCTGGATCCACTCCCCATCCAAACCAGCTCAAAAACACACACATGAAAGAAACTTGTCCCTTATAAAATTTCATCAAATTCCTTTCATTTTATGCATGCATTCAACATAGGTAAATCTACATGAATGCATGTTAAGGCCTGAAATTTTATACATGCATACATTACGTTCTACATCAATCAAGACTTGAAGATAGACCACCTTTATTCTCTTTCTACTCATATATTCAGGTTTTCTCCTTGATGTGCAGGGTAAAGAAGAAGATTTTAAAGACTCATCTATTTTTGTAAATATTGGCCCCACCTTAAAGGCAAAGGAGGTACCAGAATCACATTCTTCAGTGTTTCGCTTTCATTTCAATTTTGCCCTCTCATCCAGGAGCGAAAATTAAACAGGAGCTAAATTTTGCATGTATACAGTTTGTTTGTTTGTTTATTGTTGTTTAACGTCCTACTCAAGAATATTTCACTCATATGGAGACGTTACCAAATGCCGGTGAAGGGCTTCAAATTTTGGCCTATGCTCGGCACTTACGGCCATTGAGCACTGAGGGTTCTTTAACATGCCTACACCTACTGTGACACGGGACCTCCAGTTTTTACTGTCTTGTCCGAAAGACAGGAAACCAACCTGCCGCCCGAGGGACTCGAACTCATGACCTCACCATCCAGAGTCAAGCGCGCTACCGACTGAGCCAGGCCGGCTCTCATGTATACAGTATCTGACATTTCTGACAACCTGAGCATGTCATTATTTATCACATTTATTAACAGAAATGTATCAAATGAGAAAGAAAATTCAGGTCAGAAATAAATAAATAATGTTTTTGAAATGTAGAAACAAGACCTTTTCTTTGTGTTGTCAGTTTTCTTTACTCTGAGCATAGAAATCTATTTATTCGACCTTGTTCTCTTTCTTGGAGACTTACCAGTATACGTGCTTGTTCCGGTGTGAGTAAATCACCAATTTCGCAAACTTTGTGTTCCCGTTGTAACGTAATCACACCTAATAGCAAAAATCATAATACATGTATTGAAAAAATGAAACATGACATCATGTCAGATTTTGACCATATTTCTATAGAATTATGGTGACCAGTATACATCGGATATCCATTATATGGATTTCCGTAAGCAGTATTTTAGTAGAGTTATTCCACTTTGGTGGCCATTTTTTGGCACAACTTAGCAAGTTTTCCTCTTTTAAGCAACCAAATTGGACTGAATTGTATAAGTGAAAGGGACGTCATATTTATCACCAAAATTAGTTGTTTAGATTTAACAAGGAAGACCTGAAATAAATATTTCTATCAAAAAAGATTTTTTGTCAAACTATCTATACACATGATTTGGATGATTTATTAAGTAATATATATATATGCTTCCAAAAAATATGGCCATCAAATGTGAATAACTCTCGTAAAACCCTTTTTTTATTGGACTAATTCAAAGATAATTCAGATTGGATTCACATGATCTCAAGCTTATCTGGTGTTAAACCCATTTACCCCTAAAGACATTTGGACTGGTCTAAGTCATTGATTTACAGAAGATTCCAATGTTTTTCAGGGATGAATGATTTAATGGTGTAAAATTTCTGCTCTTAATCTAAAAAATTACTACAGATCTAAAAGGTTATTATTTCACGATAAAGTATGGCGACATGTGATAACAAGAGCACCGCAAATGGTACATAATACGCCCGTCATGAATAAATTTTCAAAGGTTTTTTTTATGATGGAAATGTTAGTATGTGTTATAGATCTTTCTACAAAATATGCAAGTTTGCTACAGTGACCTTGACCTTTGGGGTATGACCTTGAGTCCAAGTCATGACACACTGCCTCATTGAGAACAACTGTTGTGTAATGTTTGAAATGAAACATTTGAGCAAGAACATTGAAAACCAGTCACGAAGGGACATAACTCCAATGTGGCAGGAAGTTGAAAAATGACAACAAAACCCGTAATATATGTTAAACATTATTGCTTCTTGTGATACCATACCGAATTTTAAAGGAATTAAATGAAAAATAAAAAAGTTCTTGCATTTTCTACAAAATGTCCTTTCTTGACAATCAAAGTGCCATAACTCTTGTGAAAATTAATGCAGCACCTTCATTTTACGATATGCACATCTTCATATGATACCAATCACACATGCCGAATCACGAAATATTCAGTATTCTGTTGAAAGTTGAAACACAACAACAAAACCCATATTATATGTTAAACATTATTGCTTGTTGTGATACCATACCAAATTTGAAGGGAATTGAAGTTCTTGCATTTTGTACATAAAGCCATTATTTAGCAATAAAAGGGGCATAACTACGCCATATATAGGCCTAGTTGAAATTTCATGATTTACAAACTCGTCAGAATGGTTCATGCAATGAAGCATCCTACCAAGTTTGACGAAAATCAGGCCATAATTGTTTTGAGTTATTTGCATAAAACAGCCGGACAGACAGACATACGGAGAACGCCATACCATAATATGATGTCTTTGACGGGCATATACAAAAATGACTATAGATCTAAAAGTTTATCATTTCATGATAAAGTATGGTGACATGATAAAAGGACCCTAAGTCAATCCTTGAAATTTGATGCCCAGGAAACATTTGATCCCTTGATCAGGGTTATCATGTTACTTTGACTCCCATGTTTTTTTTTTAATCTAGCCCTGTTGGGCAGAATAAATAACTTGATAAATTGAACTCCAATGATTATTCAGACCAGGTTTCAATGAATTTTACATAGCAATTAAACTCATTCCACCCTAAAGACACATTTGGACTGTTCTGAGTCATTGATTTATAGAAGAGTCCAGAGATGTTGAAAGTAACCGGTCCGACCGGCAAAACTGGTTGAAATCGACTGTGACTGGTTGGAAATGCTAACTGATCGGTCCGAATGACCGGTGAAATCTCCGACTCGAATTGATTTCTTTTTGAAACGTCCTTTTCACTCTAGGTCATTTAAATGCTTGAACGACTTTATTTTAATGGATAAAGCGTCTCATTTCAAACATCCAACTGACATTGATATCAGTAAACCAACATGGCCTCATGACCAATTAAATACATCTCGGGCGCAACACCTGGCAAGAAACGTCCAATAGCACAAGAGAGTTCTTCGGAAAAGAAGAAGAAATATGAAATTAATAGGCCGACTCAAGAATTAAAGCCAGAATGGTTAAACGACAATAAATGACTCAAACATGACTAAAAAGGGCATGACTTGTGACATCTGCATTTAATCCTCATTGAAACATGGGCAAACCAGTACTTTTCATTCAGGTTCCAAAAATTATCGTTTGTCAGCCATTATAGACCATGAGAAATCCCCTTGCCATGTGTGTTCTGTTGAAATTATAGTCTAGAGAGGCTGCATCAGCTCGAAAAAGTATTGCCCACCAGACAGTGATTGCGTTAAATGAGTCCATCAGAAAATCGTTAGAGTATAAGGTCCGTAAAGCAATAGGCCTATTTCAGACATTGTTTGGCTGAACAAATTGGACGAATTTGAATAAATTTAAAGGGAAATTACAGTATTCATGTTCATTATAATTGATGTTGTTGCTTCTTCATTTGGTAGGTACAAATATGAATGTTTAAATTAGTTGGATTACTGAAAAAAATTGTCGGACCAGTAAAAATTTGTTCGGACCAGTTGATTCTGTTTAGTTACCGGTCCGAATGACTGGTTGGTTTGAAAAACTTTCAACATCTCTTGAGAGTCTATTGTTTTTCAGGGGTCAATGAGTTAAAAGAAAATTTCTAAGGCACATCAAAGAAGAATCTATAATACTACAATGAATACAATAGAATTTTGGTCAGCTTAAAAATACTTACACTAGCCAATCTTCAATACCTACATACATTTTTTACTTTCCAGTGATTGACTGAAATCCTTGTATACTATTGAAATCTTACCTTTCTGTAATACTGTGGGGAGACCGAGCTGTCGCAACTGGGGTTCCATAGAGTGGGAAAATTCTGGGATTGGACCCTGTTCCAGAATCACTGTTTGTATGGCTCTATTTCCAGATCGAGCATAATCCAGAGTTCTATAGTCATCAAAGTATCTGAAAGAAGAAAGCGATTAAGTCTCAATTGACCTGGTTGCTGGAATGAATGAAATTTATGTTGAACAATTTATAGGAAGTGTATAAATTGAAGAAATCAAATATACAACAACGATACAAAGCGGTTCTACAAAGTTTCAATGTTTTACGTCCGAAACTTTAGGAGGAGTTGATTACACAAAATGAGTACCCTCTGCTGAAAAAAAAAAATCTGCAAAATGACTATGTTCCACATCTCGGAAAATCCACAAAAATATTTGGAATGAATCCATAATAAGATGGCACATCTCCTATACATAACTTTTTTACAGTTTCAAAATTTTACATTTAAAACTGTAGGAGGAGTTGATTACACAAGATAGGTACCTTACTTTCAGCCCAACAATCACCATGATGCTATAACCTGATTTGCACTATATGCAACCCAGCCAAAACTGCTCAAATTTTTACATACCAACGAGTCAAATTTTATAAAAGTGGAATTCCATAGCCATAATTAAATCAAGGTATCACAGAGTTTTTGAAATTCATCGGTCTTATCAGAATAACTGGTAAATTTTACAAAAGTCCGATGAAATCTATCTGATAACTGGTCCAAATGACCAATAATTTTCCATTTCTTTTCAATTGTGTATATATACAGACCAGTAAAAAAATTTCTTTGACCAGTGGAATTCCTTTATTCACTGGTCCAGTTGACCAGTAATTTTTTTTTTATTTCAAATGTCTGGTACCAGAACATACAGAAATCTTAGACAATTTCAAATGTAACGATTATTTTTCACTTTAAACTTAAATCTTGTAGTGTAAAACTAACCAAGCTATCTACATCTAATACCGGGTGACCACAGAAAAGGAAATAAAGGAAATTTGAACACACAATCCTTATTTTAATGTAAAGGTGTTTGTTACAAAGAATTTCTTAAAATTATATTTTCATCTTTTCTCGTGACAGTAGAGCCCCCTCCCATTGGGAAAAATTTTATTTTTTTTGTTCGGTCAAAGATGCATTTTTACGGCATTATTTATAAGAAAATAACATTTTGTTTCAGTTGCTAAAGAATGGTTTTCTATAATGAAAATAAAAAAATATATGTATTTTAGTCTCATACGTTTACACCACATAGAACTAACTGCTTCTGAGAGTTTACAATTCAGTATTCTGCGACACAAATATTAAAATTTCAATCCAAAGTTGTTTGGAAATTTATTTTAAATTTCCAGTAACTGACACATTTTTAACACAAGTTAAATTCCACATCAATAAAAATGTCTCAATATTGCAGGAATTTATCAAAAGTACCAAACTAGAAAACAAAAATCTGGAAGAAATGTCATATAAATCTGACAGTGGATTTTAGGTTAAAAAAATGGAGTTACTCTGCCAAAATCTGAGTGGTTGGCACCTCTGTTAGGTTCCAGCAGGGCTCGAACTTGGGCTGACCACAAGTGAGAGACTCGACCACGGACACCTCACTAATTCTTTCAATTCATCGTATCATACCATTCTTTATTAAGATTCTTCTACAACCCCATGCCAAAAGTGAATTCATCTATCGCCATTTTCCCAAAGCTTTCTAAGTTAAATCAACGTTTTTCAAATACCTGCCATAAAAAGATACTAGCATCAATTCTTGTCAAAATTCACATATTAATGAAAATGTTCATTCATCTTCTGAGAAGCAACAACTTTCCTTTGCAGTAAGTATTTTGTTTACAGCACTTACTATGAAAAAGAAGGAGATATCTCGGCAAATTTCTTGTCACTTACAAATACTCGCACTTTTCAACTTTTCATGAAAAGAAACTGACACTTTCCAAACCATATTAGAAGGATAGTTCACAGACTTCAACACAAATGTGCAAAAGTTCACAAGATTTCATTGAGTACAAAAGTCAAGCCAATCATTTTCACAAAGTTGATTTAGCATTTTAGAAAACTATTGGAAAATGACGTTAGTTGATTCCCTCTTGGCATGATACATATCATCTTGTATTGATGAGCGTGTGAAATGTACAATACCTTAACACTTCCTCTTTCGATTTGTTTGTGAAAAGTAAGCCAGTCTGACCACGTAGCTGTCTACTTAAATTGTGAAGATTTGTCTTGTACTCATCCTCTATCGTACGGCCCAAAGCAAGCGACATAACCTTGTTTTTTCCAAAATAAAATCTGTGAAAAAAGAGCAAGATCCATGATTTCTGGTTCTGATTAACTAAACCACCCCTAAAGTCACAATTGGACGTGTCCATTTCAAAGAATGGTTAAGTCTGCTGTCAGAATTCAGGGGTGTATGATGTAAAATCATTAGCCCACATCTGATAATTACACCTCTGTATGGTCTTATGACACTAATTAATAAACAGGGCTACTAGTCCATGTTTCTGATGACTATTTAAAAGATATAACTGACTTCAAATATGTTACCTAGAATACAATGGCTTAATAAAAGGAGGTGCCAGAAATATTGCCAGAAGCAGTGTTTCGTTGCAAATTGAAATAAAAAAATTGCGATTTGCAACATTGGCAAAGCCAAATGCAGTACCTCGGTAAAATATACTAAACTACGCACATGTATCATCAAACATTTCAGCAATTTCAGCCCACATGGGCGACTTCCAAAGGAAATCCACACACCCAGCATGAATATAACTCACCATGGGCGAGTGGGCGACTGCTAATTTCTATCTTTTTACCTGTACATGCACTTAAGCCTATTCAGATAATATCTCCAAAAATTTGCCATTCATTTTTTCGTTGTACAAGTAACCAGTTTACCCCTGAAAACACATTTGGACTGGTCTAAGTCAATGACTTACAGAAGATCCCATTCTTTTCAGGGGTTGATGGATTAAATATTCCTATGTGATAACGGAATTAATGTATGAAAGGCCTTTTGGGTCAAAACGGGATGAACTTTAGCGATGACCACTTTCACATAAAAAGTCACTTTCAACGTGTTTAAAGTCACTTTTAATGCGATAAAACATACTTTTTGCATGCAAGTAATGACTTTTAACATAAAAGACATTTTTGCATGCAAAACCCATTTCATCACATAAGTTTTCCTTACACGCAAGTCATTATCAAACACTTGCATGCAAGTTTGCATTGTGACCGAGAGGAAACAACCAATCAGAATTCTTCTTACATCAAAAAATGTCCTGAAGAGGAAAAGAAGTTAAATTTGCATTAACTATTTTTTTCTGAATTAAATTTTAAAAAATCCTTAGATTTTATTTGATAATCTAAATACATATGCTGGGAATATCTGCACATAAAGATGTAAAATGTCCCTTTTTTTGGTTTGTTTACTATTGTTTAACGTCCCACTCAAGAATCTTTCACTCATATCGAGACATCACCAAATGCCGGTGAAGGGCTTCAAATTTTGGCCTATGCTCGGCACTTACGGCCATTGAGCACTGAGGGTTCTTTAACGAGCGGACACCTACTGTGACACAGGACCTCAAGTTTTACTGTCTCATCCAAAGGACAGGAAACCAACCTGCCACCGTCTGGACTCGAACTCATGACCTCAAGATCAAGAGTCGAGCGTGCTACTGACTAAGCCTGTAAAATGTCAACAAATTTTTAAAAACATGACTACGGTAAATGACAATGTGTTTCCACCTCAGAGATGCCATTTCCTGAACTGAAAAAATGTTATGCCCAATTCAGTCATCAATGTTTACCAAACGTACCAAATATTTTTAATAGAACGATTATGGGAGTAAAGGTACATATTTAGAATGCTAACAAATATGGAAATTAATCAACTATGTCCCTATTTAGTGCACAAACTTTTGTTGTGAAAATGTGTCACGATATCAGGCGCCACTTCATTACCAATTAAACGAAACGAGGTCTCTGATTGGTTAATTTCATTACGTAAGTTCGTATAGTAATTTCCACAACACGTTAAAAACTTGTCTTGTATGCAAAAACTTAAAAATCAAGACTAACATGTTAAAATATCCTCTTTCATATTAAAAATCACTACTTGCATGCAAAAAATATGTTTTAACGCATTAAAAGTGAGTTTTTGATAGCAAGTAGAGACTTTTAACGTGAAAGTGATTATCACGTAAGTTGATCCCATTTGTGGCCCAAACGACCTTTAATATTGACCGACCTGCTGTGTTTCCAGTCCTGTCGTACTTCTTTTAACTGTGTATTCCTCATGTTGTGTACAGAGAATGTAAATATTCTACTGTATTTATCTGCACATTTTTGTATCTGAAACAAAACAAGACATGCTTGATAAAAAAAATATGTCCTCAAGAATTAATATATTACACAGATAAAGTCTCATGACTCTCAAAAATATAGCTGAATAAAAAAAAATATAGCTGAATAAAAAAAACTCAATTTATGGGCGACTCCTCATTGCTCCAATATTGATATTTAAAAATTCTCTGTTTCTGTAAGTTTCGTACAGGTGCGGATCTTTTTCTTTCATTAACTCTCGTCCTTTCAAACGTCAAACTTGAAGTTCTTAAAATCAATTTAAAGTTTAGAGCCCATATTTACCGTTGTATTTCACTCCTGAAAGTTACTTGTAAAAATATATTGGCATCAGCCGAGATTCTTACGATTACAAAAGTGCTCCAGATAACTTTCTAAGCACTTGGGTACAATACTTTCTTTCACTTCCACTTTCAAACTTCAACAGAACGCTGCCATTACTCAAAAATTGTCGTACGGGTAATTTCAGTGTGAATATCTCAAAGAGAAGGGATTAATTTCATATGTCATTAGCATGGATAAATTATTCAGAATACCTTACCTAGAATACTGTTAAGTTAAGATTAAAAAGTAAGTTTCAAACATTTTGTTTTGATTAGCCAAAACCAGTGGACACAATTAATGTGACTTAAGACTATACATGTTTAACTAAGTTATCTACTGGGATTCTGTGTAGTTAGTACGTAGTTATTCACTACAATAAAAGAAGTTTTTTTTCAAACCATTCAGTTGTTCTCCAGGTAAATATTTATAAGGGTATTTCCCTAGTAAGCAGCAACACTGATCATAATGGGGTAAGGTACAACAGTCCCCAAGCCCTAAATTGTGTCATTAAGTATCTTTATTTGGAGTGAGGAACATAATTCCTTTCCAGGCCTGCTGGAAGCTAAGCTAAGAAATATTACAGATGCTTTATGTTCGATTTAAACCATAAATAAATTAAAGCAAATTTATTAATTCTTGCAAGGTGATAATTATTATTCAAATTTCATATTTTTACCAAAGAAATCTAAATTTCTGATATTCTATTTCTAAATTGTATGCGAGTTATAAGAGTGGCTTTTTAATATGTATAGCCTGTTGTTGGAGTGGAGAGATCTGGAAAGAAAGAAATTAAAACTCATATTGAGAAACTTTAGTTATCATTTCATCTGATTTGGCATTTGAAAATTATGAATTATGACGACCCTGTGACAGAAAAATTGCCAGTTTACTTGCTGACAAACTGTATAATGTGGCACAAAACAAAATTTACTCACTTCATCTATTAGTTTTTGTTTAAGCTCCAAGCCTTTCTTCTTTGTCTGTGTTAGGGATACTAAAAGAAAAAAAACAAAAATGTAATTGTTCAAAAATAAAAAAGCATAAATACAGCTTTAAATAACAGAACTGTAGGCAAGAAAATAAAGCACTAAGTTCTGACACAAAGGTGTAGGAACCCTGCACCACATATCAGAAACAAAAACTGGCATTAAAAGATTACAACTACAAGTAATAATTTTAGTATTGTTTAAAGAACTAGTATTGTATTTGTAATGTTCCTCTTCCATTGTAATTTCGGTCAATTTAGCGGCAATCTTGGTAATTTTCATGGTAATTTCACTTTACTGCAATTCCTGTGACTCTATACACCGGAAATGATTAGACAAAGATTAGATAAATATCATTCCGCTTAAAAACCCAAGTAACCTGCACATCAGTGAAACATACATGTAAGAGGTTCATACTCAATCTTGTATTCATATTGTTTTCACTTAAAAACAACTGTGTGTGCCAATTGATCTAGCACAAAATAAAAATAATGGTTGCATACAGATACACCTCCACATGATTTTGCTGATGAAAAGTCTGCCGATCACATCACAGTCACCACTCCAGATGCTGACCATGCTTGCCATTGCTTAACTATAATACATGAATATAAACACTAACCATCTAGCCACAAAAACTAACTATTGGACTAGACAGTTAATCTGCCTATCTCCATGACTGTTACACTACCCCCTATATGCCAACAAGCCTTGCCCAGAAAGCTTCATGGGTTTAACGTGAAATCCAAAGCTTACACTCTGCCCTCCAGCTGTACCTCAAAGATTTCAGGCTCTAAGCCTGAAACCAAATATAACGTGTACTGGGGGGGGGGGGGGGGGGGGGGGGGGGGGGGGGGGTGGGGGGGCGGGGGGGGGGGGGGGGGGGGGGGGGGGGGGGGGGGGGGGGGGGGGGGGTGGGGGGGGGGGGGGGGGGGGGGGGGGGGGGGGGGGGGGGTCTGCTGAGTGCATCATATTACACGGTCACCCATAACCATCCAGATCGATGCTGACCATGCTTGCTGTTGCTCAACTTCTACATGAATATAAACACCAATTGTCCAGTCACAAAAGCTAGCTATTGTACTATGTGTAGACAGATACTGTGCCTATAATGGCTATACTGGTCAGGGAGCAATAGCCGGCTAGGACTAGTAGCTGTTTAATTATGATTTCAAATATCTATTTAGAACACAACTTTGTAAGATTTTTTTTATTTCTCTCACACAGAACTTCAGAGAAAAAAATGATATTGCTGTGGTACATATGCTGTACAAAAAGATGAAATCTCACGATAGCCAGTTACTTGTACCAGTATTCATGGTTATAAGACCAAAACAAGTTGTACAAATAATGGGAATAAGAAGAATATAGGCTATGGACTAAGTCACATTAGATCATGAATTTCGAATTACTTTTGTAAAGCAACCAATCATCAAACTAAAAATATTTTTACGGATATTATAAGTGAAAAACAAAAAAAGTATATCCTATATCTTTTCATTCGATAGTCTAATTTTTTTATCACTTCAATTTACCAAAATAGTTTTAGTACGATAGAAATAAATTGGGTCATGTGAGGTTTCATTAGTTTTTATCATAATTAAGGAGGACAACTTCTGTTTTGGTTTTCCTTTCCATACATGTACATATAATATGATAATACCTGAAATATATCTTTCAGAATAATACAATTCTTGCTCCCCTTCTTTCACTTCTGCTTTCTAGTCCCCACCCCCAAATTGGCGCCATTGCCCATATATTACCCATACAAAATTGCCATAGGGTTAATTTGAGTGTGAATATCTCAAACAGAAAGAATTCATTTCATATGTCATTGTCATGGATACTTTACTAAGTATACATAGCATACCACTATGTTATAACTATGGGGTAGGTATCAACCATTTTATTTAAATCAGCCAAAACTAGTGGACACACTTAATCTGGCTTAGACTATAGCTAACCATTTTTTTAAGAATATGTTCGTGTCAAAATACAGTGTTTTAAAGACGTTACAGCAAAAAAAGCCGTGATTTTTACCAGCTAGTCTTATGTCGTGTACTGGTCCAGACTATCTAAATTTAGAGTAGAATTAAAATAGAATAAAACTAAAAGCCGTAACTTGATTATCAGCAGAAACATACATAAGTATAACATGTCTCAGTTATCAGTAAACAATCTCTTCCACTATAGACCCTTTAGCAGTAACTGCGATCCTGTGACTTTGCCAGTCTTCCGATTAGCAAAATGATATGGATTCCCAGAATATGACATCAAGAAACAATCAGTTACTAAAACAATGTCTGTATTTTTGCGGGTATCGTTATCATTTTGCCAACCAGAAGACTGGCAAAGTCACAGGACTACAGTTAGTGCTAAAGGGTCTATAGTCTGACCGAAGTTTTCTAGGTCTGCTGGATTTGGCTGATTAAAATAAAATAGTTGATACAAATGTACCTACCACTTAAATTTAATGTACCAGTATTCTATGCACACTGAATAATTTATCCATGTCCTGACAAATAAAAATTAATACATTTTGTACTATATATTCGCACTCAAATTACCACTACAGGAATTTTACATTGGTAATGGCGACCTTCCGCCAAAGTTTGAGAGCGGAAGTAAAAGAAAGTGAAAAAACATTTATTGGTCATACTGATTTAGCCTGGCTCAATGATCAACAAAGTACGATTGGGCCAGGATCACAGACTAAGACTAGATGAAGTCATCTGATAGACGTGTTTTCTGAACTTTTTTAGTATTATCGTACAAAAGACATGGTTTCAGAATTTTCACAGTATAATCATATTGTATTGTGAACAGAAACATAGCTGTTCAGGATTCGAAAAATTTGTATAAAAGCACTCGCCCTTCAGGCGAGTGATTACATAACTTCCACTCGCCCAAACTCACTTTGCACTCGCCCAAGTATGAAAACATAGCTTTTCAAAGTAAATGGGTTAAGAGCGTATAAAATATTTTTTCAAAGTAAATAGATCTCATATGACTTAACAGATATGATACTCTTCATTTGACAAATTGTCTTTTTTTCTAAAAGTATGATGGAAAATGTGTGAAAATCTTACCACACCTTTTGTAGGCTTTCATTTTAAGTTTTTAGAAATCAAATTCTTGACTGAAATTTTGGTTGCCTGCCATAATAATCTGGTTACCCACAAAGAAAAAAAATATTTTATTTAATTTTGTTTTTTAAGTTATTGTTATTTCAATAGATAAATTTATATACAATATATATATTGTCTCTGAATGATGCATTTGCATCTAAATTAACTGTAAATGCATCATTATTATTACTATAATTAATTATTCTTATTACTATTTTATGATGTTACTACTATGTTTTTTAATTAAATCAATATAAATTACAAAAGTGAGTTTTCACTATTGTTAGATGAAAACAAGAGCTATCCATTTCTATATTTTCATTAAAACTTTTATTTATAGTATTGAGTAACTATTTTTACTTTTATCATTCAGTTACATTTAATTAAGATTTTACAACTTCTATACAAATTATAGTGTTATGATTATTTTACGAAATCCTGAAATTGAGGTTCGTTCGGTATTGGTTCTTTTATTTACACACATTCAACTTCCACTTCCTCAACAAACTGCAAGCATCAGCTGTCAACACACGATGTGTTCTGTGACATTTTTGGCCGTGAGGTAAAGACTAACATGTTTAATTGTCAATAAAATGATAGCATTTAAGTTTCTGATTTTTTATTGTAATGTATTTTAAACTAAAAATAGAAGGAAATGGATCAATTTCGAAATTTAAAAGGGAAAACAGATTTTCAGTGGAGCGTCAGTTCATAATGTATATTTACTCGCCCAAAACGATTTTTTACTCGCCAATGTGAGCGGGCGAGTGGATTTTTCGAACCCTGCTGTTAATACACATCACCGATTCCTTACGACAATAATATATTGGGAGTTATTCCCCTTCATATAACTTTTTTGTGAATAAACGCGAGTATGTTAAAATGATTACTCACATAACCCAATTTATTGACATCACATGGATAACACAGAGATTCCCATAGGAAGAGCATTTTCAAAAATTGAAGCAACCAAACAAGAAATATGTACGTAGAAAAGATACAGGATAAACTTTTTTCTTTTTCAATTATATCTGTTAAAATATCTTTATTTTGACAATTGATTGCTTTACAAATTAATTTTGAAATTCATGACCAAATATGACTATAATATTTCTTGTTATTCATCAAAACTATTTTGACAATAAACACTGATAATGTTATATTTTTATTAATAGTGTCCATTTGGGTTCCATTTGAGCTCCATTTGGGTTCCAATTGAGCTCCATTTGGGTCCTTTTGGTAGGGCCAGTGATTTTCCATGATCGCAGAATTGCTGACAGAATCGCGCAATCAGCAATATGAATCAGACTTTGCCTTTTTTAAAAACCTTTAAAAATTCCAAAATGAGATAGAATTTATTAAATTGTGAACTAGTGTGCTATTTCCATGTTATAAACTTCAATTCTTTGTTTATCTAAAATATTTCATCACATAATCTTACATCAATTACTATTTTATCCCATAGATTTACACATCAAAAGATAAGGGCAATCATTTCCATTGTCGTAACATCAGTACTGACGGACATCCGTGCCGATCTGGTGTCTTCAAAAATAAAAATAGCTTTAATTTGATATCTTGAATTAGGTTTTCATAATGTTTATTTCAATTTCTGAACATATATACCAATTTTTATAATTTATAGTAAAATTTCACAATGTACAATCCATCCAAACTTTCTATGACATACCGCTCAACTGACAGCCATTTTTGTTACCAACAAAAACACGTGTTCACGCCTTGACATTTTTGACAGCGAGCTACAATGGCTGAAGACACATGTAAGTAAAAAGAGGAGACTTCCTCCCATTTAAAAAATAAATACATCAGCACAGGTCGATAGTTTCCATGGAATCTTTAGGAGGATGGTGACATTTAATTTTGCAAAGTCTGTCAGCATAGTATAGATTATGCTAGTGTTGATACAAAAAATTAAAAGACTAAAAATTAAATACATGTACATGTAGATCAACTTAATAAGTTTATTTAAAGTAAAAACACCAAATAAAACATAACAAACTTGTTCTAAGTTAGGTGATAAATTCAGGTGAAAATAAGTAATTAGAAATTACCTGTACAATTTCCAAAAAAACTTGTTACCTACATGTAAATGGGTATAGGCCTACAGATTACAAATTATTTATCAAATATATTAAAATCATAAAAAACATACAGGGTTGCATATACATGTATATCTTTTATTTAATTCCCTATTTAAATATATCATTAAATTGGTGTGACAGAATATTGAAAGTATGATGACGAGTGTATTGTTAAATATTCTTCATCTTCAGTAAGTTTTTAGTTCTTTTCTTTAAGAATAGAAAAATAGAAAAAAAACGGAATTTACAAAAACAGTAAACAGAATTAAAGCAAAACTGAAACGAAAAATCACTGGCCCTATTTTGGGTCCATTTTGGTTTTTTAGAAATGAGAGGAAAATAAATCTACAAAATACACATCAGCAATACTTTCAGGGTTTTAATATCAACCTTTGACCATATGATTCTATTAGCCTACATCAGATTAGTATATATTCATGAATAGATCTAATTTGAAATACTTTTCTTGTCTCTTTTCGACTTAGGCATGTCTGTAGCATATATTTCTGCTGATTAAATGGACATCCATGTGCTTTTCGAAACCGGAAGTTTGGCGAAAAGGTTGCTGGGAATATTTTTTATTCTAGATAAAATTTAGATGAAATTGCATCAATTTTCGTTATGATAAATAATGTGATACATATTACATAACACTGGAATCATTTATCTTTTCTAAAAACAGTCCACTGTTGCCAAGGTTACAAATGCGTCAAATCTTCCATTCAAATGAAAAGGAATCCCCATTTTGTCTTACTCGAATTATAAATCATTCGGGTACAAATAACTCGAAAAACCAACAGTAAACACTCGATCGGTAATTTTTATGTTTTGAGGAGAAAGGGATGTTTGTTTGTTGGTAAAAAATAGGCCGTATTTATCCCAATTGTTAAATACGATTAAATATCTCTCTGTGGGTGGGATTAGTGTAGCAGTGACTATAACGTTTTCGCTATTAAGTGGGGTTTTCCCTTTAGCTCGATCAGTTGAACACCAGCCTAGTAAACCATGGGTTCTAGGTTTGATTCCAAGCAGAGACCGTTATATATTTGCCTCCGTGACTTTTGGCGCCCCCGTTGGGACCTGGGTTCTACATGCTGATTATGATTATTTATCACTTATTTCACGATAAGTGATTGTTTGATCTATCTCCAATGTCGGAACTCTCTTTCAAAATGGAAGGCATCTTGTAGCAGTGACCATATGACGTTCCTCAATCTCTTATACAGAGTTTTCGGGCTTTGTACTCCTCAATCATTTCTGCCAAAGCCCCCCCCCCCCCCCCCCCCCACTTTTTTTGCAAAGATAGACATAGGTGTTGAAAATTGGGGCTTAGCCCCCAGACGTTTCTGGCGTGTGTGCGTGTTTTAAGTTGGTTTAGCCCCCCCTCCCCCCGTAGTTTCAATTTGCTTCGGACGCCAATATGCTTGATATTTGCCAGATTCTAAAGACTGTATGGTCTTTTTGTAAATATTATTAGTGTTAGGAAAAAAGGCTACCTGAGGTGGAAATACTTTTTAAAAATGGATATGAATTTCGGGACTTTTTGCAAAAATTTTCCTTACTCTGCGTAATTTGTTTTTTTATTTACATTCTATAGATTACATGACCACGCGTTTTGGGACTTCTTTTTAGACGTTGACAGAGATGAGGAATCCAAGGACCGACAACCTTGTGTAAGAGATTAGATGTTCCTACTAGCTTGACTAGTGGGGTTCCCCTTTCAAATAACTCGATCAGTAGAGCCCCAGACTGGCAAACCAAGGGTCATTTTGCCTCTGTGACATTAAAATAAATTTAAACAAAAGGGAAAGGGAATAAATCTCGATTCACGATAACTAAAGAGGGAAATTCTAAGAAAAAAAAATACATTTCAAGCACTGTTTTTTGTTAGGTAGAGTGGGGATGGGCGCAATTGTTTTAAAGAGAGAGAGGATATATGATTCTTAAAGTAAACGAAGACGATTTTGAAGAGTTTTATGAGGAAGTTTCCCCGGTATATTTACTTACGGAAGTAGATTTAAAGTCTAGTGTTACATTGTTTTGACTAAGGCTGTTTGTTTACCGCCGTTTACAGTCACAATCAACATATCAGTAATGCGATGACTAACAGTCCACAGTGGGGGGTTGAAACTCCCGGTTAGGTCGCAACATCGCAGACCTGCTTGTTTAAAAAATTGAACATACATGTCATACCATGATCGAGTAACATTTAATATGTAATTCTTTCACTGAGAAGTAATAGGATAGGCCTAAGCCTACATATGATGTTTTTTATTTTTATTTCTATAGATATCATTATAAAAGAAGTTTTTATATTTTGAAGATTTGAATACTCCACTACAGTACAAATATACGAAAACGATAAATTGGCTCTCCGCATACAGAAATAAGTCTTTCATGGGGAAAAATATTCGATGTTAATTTCGTATTAAAAGTACAGCTGCGACATATATAAACAATATCAAATTTAAATAGTAAGCGAAAATAATTAGATTCTCATGTTTAATTTTGACCATGTTTGGACAAGAACCTATACGCATACTTGTTTAGTCTACATAAGTCTATGGTTTGGACAAAGGGAGATCACTGCATATACAAACTCTGTGTCTGGGTAAAGGGAATCCACTCTGTACAGACGAGCCTCCATGGCCGAGTTCTTAGAACATCGCGCTTTGAACAATGAAGTCTCTCACTTCTGGTCAGCGCAGGGTCGAGCCCCGCTGGTACATAAGCTAATTTTTGTGAGAAAGTTTGCCAATTTACTTGCGGGAGGCAAGCGGTCTCTTCCCGGGTACATTGTAACCCGGTTCTCTCCTCCACCAATAAAAAATAGTCGCCACCAACTGAAGAATTGTTGAGTGTAGGGTAAAACAAAATCAAAATCCATACACTGTACATACTCTATGTTTGAACAAAGGGGAAATCACTCTGTACAGACACTTGGTTTGGACAAAGGGGAATTCAGTCTGTATATACTCTGTTTGGACAAAGGGGAAATCATTCTGTACTGACTATGTTTGGACGAAGGGGAAATTACTCTGCACAGACGCTATTTTTGGACAAAGGGGGATCATTATGACATGTACAGACTGTATGTTTGGAAAAAGGGAAATCACTCTGTACAGACGCTATGTTTGGACAAACGGGAAATCACTCTGCTCAGACACTATGTTTGGACAAAGGGGAAATCACTCCGTACAGACTCTATGTTTAGACAAAGGGAAAGTCACTATGTACATACTCTGTTTGGGCAAAAGGTAAATCACTGTACAGATTCTATGTTTGGACAAAGGGGAAATCACTCTGTACAGACTATGTTTTGACAAAGGGAAAATCATTCTGCACAGATGTTATGTTTGGACAAAAGATAAGTCACTCTGTACAGACTTTTTGTTTGGACAAAAGGGAAGTCACTCTGTACAGATTCTATGTTTTAAATGGGAAGTCACTCTGTATGTACTCTGTTTGTACAAAGAGGAAATCACTGTACAGACTCTATGTTTGGACGAAGGGGAAATCACTCTGTACAGACTATGTTTGGACAAAAGGGAAATCACTCTGTACAGAATCTTTCTTCAAAAACGTAGGTCACTCGTTTTCTTACGACTGTTCGACTCGTTTTAACAAAATGGGAGACAAAATTAAACACGTATAATAGTATGTATCCCTACTTTTAAAAAATTCAAACTTATGACGTGACAAAGATTACAAACTTTCAAAGTGATAAAAAATGTAACGTTTTAAGAGCTGGATTTCTGGAAGGTGTTAGTAGGTGGTATCCCTACCTCTACCGTCTGTTTCCCTTTTCTGTCTGTATCCCTACTCAATACACTCTGCATCCCTATTCATACTGCCTGTATCCTTTTTCATACTCTCTGTATCCCTACTTATACTGCTTGTATCCACACCTATATTGTCCGTATCCTTACTTATACTGCCTGTATCCCTTTTCATACTTTCTGTATCCCTACTTATACTGCTTGTATCCACATCTATACTGTCTGTATCCTTACTTACACTGCCTGTATCCCTTTTCATAGTGTCTATCCCTACTTATACTGCTTGTATCCACACCTATATTGTCCGTATCCTTACTTACACTGCCTGTATCCCTTTCCATACTCTCTGTATCCCTACTTATACTGCTTGTATCCACACCTATATTGTCCGTATCCTTACTTACACTGCCTGTATCCCTTTTCATACTTTCTGTGTCCCTACTTATACTGTCTATATCCACACCTATACTGTCTGTATCCTTACTTACACTGCCTGTATCCCTTTTCATAGTGTCTATCCCTACTTATACTGCTTGTATCCACACCTATATTGTCCGTATCCTTACTTATACTGCCTGTATCCCTTTTCATACTGTCTGTATCCCTACTTATACTGCTTGTATCCACATCTATACTGTCTGTATCCTTACTTACACTGCCTGTATTCTAACTTATACGGTCTATATCCCTACTTATACTATCTGAATCCCTAATTATATTGTCTATATCCCTAATTACACTGTCGGCATCCCTACATATACTGTCTTTATCCCTACTTATAAGTGTCCGTATCCCTTCTTATGCTATCGAGTTAGGTACAGCGATGAACAAACGAAAGACATAGATTTCAACAAGCTTATTACTCCGCTAAAAATATATAATGAAATAGTGTCAAGAGGATTGGGCTCGTCCATCTTTGACTATGTACAATAACCATGAAAAACCTTGTTAAACAAAACACCATATATAACACACAAAATAGTTTAAATAGTTTAGTTTAGAATGCCTCGAGTCGCAATTATTCTTATTCCGAATGACGCATGGCGGGTCAAGGAAATCCCAAACGTCTTAAATACACATGTATTGAAACCATGGATCCGCCTTGTATATTTGTCAACTGTCTCTTTTTGCATAAAATTGCGATGATGCGCCTACTATACTGTAACCTTGAAACCACTATTCAAAATGTCGATGTACATCAGGTTTCATACCTTCAGGGTTATAATACATAGTTGGAGGAATATATCCTTAGGTAATCGATAGCTTTTGTGTCGAAAATGTTGAGAGATATAAAAAATATCAGATACCAAAGTATAAACATTCAGGATGTCCAGAATTAATATAAAAATATGGTAAGAATTGGACAGCCTGAAGATTAATACTTTGGTATCCGAAAATCAAGAGGTGGGATCAGGTGTCACGGAGGAGTAAGCATCCCCTGTGAAACCGGCCACACCCGCCGTGAGTTCTCCGTCAAATCCGAATGAAATAAGTGAGGAACGAATCCTCGTCACAATTGGTACAGACGTCTCAACAACTACTATCGAACAGGCAAATCAACATTTCATTTAGTGAAAACAGAGTAACCGCAAAAAAGGCTTTTATACCGACCATTAAACCATAAAAAGAATCATTTCTTGAGTTCAGTCGATCAAAAGGCTTTGTGAAGCTACAGGCAACGCCAATGACACAACGAGACTAAAGACTCAATGTTTCCTACCGTCATTGACATAATGTTAGAACCGTTCATGAACAATTGGGGCTTTTTACAGGCACGGTGTTCCAGATGATGCAAAGTAAACGGTCTATCGAATCGCTGAACATTGTGAACGATGGCTTTAGCTTCATCAGACAACAATTTCTCTCTTTACTGAATGTCATCACACAAGGTCTTTTCAAATTACCAAGTAAAAAAATCAGTCCTGGGCCCTCATAATGTAATACGACGATTCTCCGTGGTTCTACACTCCCCCATACCAGTCACTGAATGTACAAGGGGATTATGGATAAAGTTTTTGTGTTCTACGGTATCCTACGTGCATGTACAAACACATCGATGATTAGACTTACGATCTATTTACAGTGACATTTTTCTTATTATGTTGACAAGAGTATGGTATGAATTGTTTCTTACTCGTCCATATTTGTGACGTGGGAGAGATTGAGTCATCAGTCCGCATGAAATTGTGGTTGTATTACTAGAGGTTCCCATGGAATATTTGCAACGGGTGTGGCATACTTACAAAGGATGCCGACTCCTTCCAGACACCTGGTCCTATTCCCGTTTTGGGATTCGCAATTGTTCTTCATGTTTTTTTTATAACCAATTTGTAATATTCTAATTGACTTGGAGTTTCGATTATCCATTGGTACATTTTTACTTGCACTGCCACTATAGGACTCTTAAAGATTCTCGTAACACTGACTCGATGTGACTATTACCGGGGAAGGTATACACTCTACGTGGTTCGTAGTCCTATCTGGAACACAGGAAAGAGAGCTGCATCAACACCCTGCTTGTTGCATTAAGGCAAGAGCACCCTGTGGATGACGAGAACATTAATTGCATCAATTGCATCTCCGTATATCACAGTTTTCCAATATCATTCCCTAATATCGTACTTGTCCACATATTTGTCCACGGATTTGTGACATAAACAAAACCAAAACAAACAAAACATCTCTTCTCGTTAAACTTGGGCCTGGCATCATAAAACTTGAGAATTTACTAAAATCTCAGAATATTCTCAATTTGGCCTGTTTAGCCAATCTGATATCAGGGTTAGACAGATTTGAGTAAAGGTTTTATGGTGCTAGGCCTTGATTACCAAAACCGGGATGATAATTTCGTTCTCATCACCAGAAGATCACTGACATGGTGGTATATCATTCTCGGTTCTAAAGATTTCATTACTCTCCTGTAGTAGGTCTGCATTCAGATTTTCGATATCGGAAAATTCTATCCACACGTTACTTTTTAAAGATGGATTCTGATATCGATTCTCATCCACTCACTATATTACGTACTGTAATGTGTTCTTAATAGAAGTCAAAACATTATCTTAAACGTCCAAGACCAAGTGTATGGTATCTTTAGAGAACAATTTTAACTTTACTTGGTATGCAATCAATGTCTGTTTAACTTTGCGTGATTTACGCTAACTTTTTTTTACTTTGTCATAATAACTATTATCAGCAAGATGCCCGTTTGCATTCAATCCATCTAAAAAAATAATAGTACTTTTCATCGAGCTTGACATTTATACCGAATGTTACATTTTCATTGAACTCGAGAGGTTTCCAAGGAATATTTGCGACGGGTCTGGCATGTTTACAGGGGACGCTGACTCCTTCCGGACACCTGGTCCCATCCCGTTTGGGATTCGTTATTGTTCTTCGTGTCGAGGCCGATTTAATATCTAATTTGTTGTATTTTAATGGACTTTGAGTTTCGGATATCCACTTTACTTTACACAGAGGCGTATTGTTGTGTTGCAACCTATTCCACACAGGTCAATATGCTCTGGTAGAATTCCATCTACCAGACCATCAGAAATTCGAATTTTTTATATAAAAATTCATAAAAATCAGGCTTCTTCTTCGTACTGGTAGCAACTAGCAAGTTTCGCTGACATTCGGATTTTTTATATAAAAAAATCGAATTTCCAATATCAAAAATCAAAACGAATTTTGATATCAGAATTTCGATTTTTTGATATAAAAGTGAATTTTTGATATCGAATTTCTGATATCCAAAAATACAACATAGTTTTTTGATATCAGAAATTCGATATCAAAAATTCATTTGTGATATAAAAAATGAATTCTTGATATCGAATTTCTGATATCCAAAAATACTACTTTTTTATATCAAAAATTCATTTTTATATCAAAAAATCGAATTCTTAATATTAAAAAATCACCTCTTTTACCTGATATAAAAAATCGAATTTCTGATCTCAAAAAATGAATTTGTGATATCAGAATTTCGATTTTTTTAATAGAAAAAAATCATAAAAATCGGGCTTCTTCGTACTGGTAGCAACTAGCATGTTTCACCGACATTTGCACCGCAACATATCAATCTGTTTACCTTCACATTTCTCGTCGTTCGTCGGTATCAAGTTGTGTCATGACATATTTGCATCTAGATGAAACGTGAATTCCTGCTTTCTAATTAAAAACCTATCTCTAATTGTGCCCATTTTCTGATATGCTGCGCGATTAAAGGGGCATTAGCTATGTTCTTTTTTTCAAATATACTTTATATTCCTTTTTACTACTTGATATAAAATTGCAAAAAAATACAAACAAAAAAAACAAAAAATAAAAAAAAAAAAAGAAAGAAAGAAATACATGTGGAAATGATAATGCTTAAATCCTTATAATAATATTTTGTGAATATTACCTATAATATTTTGTGAAAATTACTTGAGAATTCCAGGTTCGGCACCTTTTCATTGAATACCGGTAACTCAACCTTACTATTTGTATATGAATACTACACTGGACCTGACATTATTTTCACAAAATATATAAGAATTTTTATGCCCTTGTATAGCTGTTATTTGTTATTGTACATCAAGTACAAGTAGTAAAAGTAGAAAAAAATCGAAGTACTTTTTTGTAAACACACCTAATGTCCCTTCAAAGATAGGTTTCGGCACATTTTCATTGAATACCGGTAACTCAACCTTACTATTTGTATATGAATACTACACTGGACCTAACAAGTATTGCCCATTTTCACAAAAGAAATATGACTTTTCATGCCCTTGTATAGCTGTTATTTGTTTTTTTAAAGTAAAAGTAGAAAAAAAATCGAAAAAATAATAATTTTTGTAATCACACCATAAAAGTCCCTTCAAAATTTCATAGGTTTTTTAATTAGATTGGAATTCCTGGTACTCATTTGTGTATGTACCGTTCTGATTCCATTATGTATTGAAACGCTCGCTCGCTGATTGGCTGACGGTAAAGCGGTCAAAGCATGTGACATTCCATAAAAGAGAATTCTTATCACTCTTCTTCGCTAAATAGGGTGTAAATTTTGTTATAATTGATAATATTTTTAAATCATACTTCTTCTTCCCTTTACCGAATGGACTCAAATTGAAGTCGTTGCTTGTCGTCGGGCGCGCTTTAGGGAGTTAAGCACTGTAGGGCCCAATACCGAGGATGCGTATTCAAGCACTGATATTATTAAGGTTTTATAGGCCTGAGCTTTGACATCTCTCGGGTATCCTTGTAGGCTCCGGCGAAGAAAACAAACGGATCTAGTTGCTTTGGTCTTCGTGTGATGTATGTGATGATTCCAGGACAGGTCCTTGCTGATGTATACACCAAGGTATTTACTTCCAGAGACACTATCTAATGTATGGCCATGCAGTTGATACCCAGATTGGACTGACACTCTATTCTTCCAGATATGGCTCGTTACATTTCTCGGGATGGAACATCATCTGACAGTCTTCCTTCTACTTCAGTAATGCTGCCAGGTCATTCGGCAGTACGGTTTTGTCTTCATTCCTGTTGAGGGTGCGGTAGATAAGGCAGTCATCTGCGAGGACAATATCTTACACAGAGTTGTCGGTCCTTGCACTCCTCAACAATGTCATCGTGTCCATTTTTGCCAGCAAAAAGTTTCCTTACACTGTGTAATTTGATTTTATATACATTCTGTGGATAACAGGATCACGTGTTCTGTGACTTCCTTTTGGACGTTGACAGAGATTATTGAGAAGTGCAAGGACCGACAACTCTGTGTAAGAGATTGCTGCGAAGAGTCGAACCGAAGATTGAACTACTGTCGGGAGGTCGTTGATAAAGGCCAGGGAAAGCAAAGGCCTCAGTACTGTCCCCTGGAACAACTCTTTGAGGAGTCTAGCAGGGATATAGTCTGACACAGTAGATTTTTTAGGCTTAAGATTCTGGAGGAGTTTCATAACTCCGTTCACCGTGATGTAGATTGGTTCCGTGGAACTGTATGGGCTGTTAGGCAAGCCATCCTAAGTGAAGACTGACTTGAATTGGGTGTTGAGGATGTCCGAATTGACCTGTAAATTGCTATGTAGGGTACCATCTCACGCCTCACTGGTGCACCCGGATTTTGTGTAGCATCTAGGAGTTAGATGCTATTCGCGACATATCGGAAAACGGGGGCGATTAGAGATCGGATTTTAAATAGATTGTAGAATGATGAGATGAAGCTGGATTTAGATTTGTTTACAAAATTCATTTAAAATTGAAGTCTAATCGACAGAAACGATCGTGATGGCAACCTCAAATAAAAAGACAAATGCAGTCGTTTGTTTTCATTGGTAGCTCAGTGGGTACGAAAGAGAAGAAAATATGTCGCCCTGTACCAAATACACTAAGCACAAAAGTGAGAGAGAATGAATACAAAAAATCATTGTGCATATAGGGTTAGAAACAGAATGTATGAAGTAAATGCAGCTAAAAACGAACCAATAAATAGCCACCATACAATGCATTTCCCCTTAAGAGACCTAACTGTTGGCTGTTGCTGATCTTCAACCGTGGAGTCGTTGTTTATTAAAATGGTCGGCGAATACACAGAAATACATTGTTTTGATTTCCGACACTGAAGTTATGCAGTTTTCGATGAAATACTTCCAACAAATTGACTTACATCCTTGTTTTCCGTAATCGCTAGTAGTGGTGTCTGCATCATGTTTTTTTTTCATTTCCTGACTAATTACACTGCATGCGTGCATTATTTTATTAATATGTCATTAAATTGTATAATGTGTTAGTCACGCAACTTTTTAGCGAAATCGAGCGGTCCGACCTAGGGCATCAACCGACCCTAAGTGACCTGTTTATGAACAGTTTTCGATTGCATTTGCGAATTTTGTGGATGTTGACTTAGCATCTTGTGGAGGCCTCGTCTCCTTTCTTTTGCAAACTGAATGCAGTGTATACAGTTTTACCTAACTACACTTCATGTCAAATCTAGTTGAAAGATTATAAACATAATACCAAAGTTATAATGCTCAAGATGATAACGTTTCTGTCAATTAGACTTCATCAGTTAAGCTCCGATTTGAAAAGTATGTGTATTTTCTAAAGAGAAAGTGGTATCATACAAGGCCAAATAATCTCTCTAAAAGTATAGCCGAAATCCGTCTTAGAGTAACCACTGTAAAAAAAATGACTATCTTAGCTTTAGAAAAATTAGCCTATTAACTCTTGAGATAAGTACATGCAGTTCAGTTTGTATAGTTTCTGTTTATTTCTCTATTGATTCATCATCATTATTATTCTTTTCGTGAATTTGTCTAAATATGACTACATTGACTTTTAAAAACTACACAGAAGTACTTAAAGTAGTTTGAAAAATCAGTAATTCGACGTAATAATTATATAGAGAGATGTATTGGATATAAGGAATTCTCAAAGCGACATAGACGGCTCATCTTATCCTATGATTTCTGAAATGATGCTAAACCAAGCGTAAATTATCTCTAAGACGCTCGAGATCATGCGCGTTGTTCTATACAAAACCGTCCAGTCACCAATCCCTATTAGCTTTATCAGCAATATATAAAGCTAATAGCTTTATATATCGCTGACTTTATATATCGCTGTCAATATGTATTTATAAATAGATAATAAAATGGTGAGCTCCTAAAAAAGGTAGGCTAGATCTATATCAGAATTCATGTACACGTCTAGATTGGCCGAAATTCTGTCCCGATTTTAAGTTACAGTTTGTGTAAAATCAGTTTTTGAGCCAACATGCCTTGACATAACAGGAAACAGAAGTACAATTAAATTATTTCTCACTTAGATTTCGTAATGGTACATCGAAGATCTAGGTGAAAATAAAAGAAATATCGACTTAAAGGGGTGGATTCAAGAATTTTCAAAGAGTGGCGTATTTTTGGAGGGGCACAAGACGCAGTACGCATGAAAATGGTGCATTCATTCTGTTTAAAGAATTGGGCACCGTTAATGTTTAAATTTTACAATCTTTAACAGATAAAAACATAAAGGAAAATCGTTTATAAATACATTCCGGGCCAATGTTTGTTTATAAAGCCCTTGTCCGGCACACATAGCCGATTTTGTCATCGTATGCCACCGTAGGAAAAATTCATAAATCTTTGTCATACGTCGAAGTTTCACTGTAACCTATGATACATATAAGTAATGTTAAATCGACATAAAATCGGGCTTCAAATTTTGCGCCAAATATGTAGAGTGAAAGTACAGATAGATCTAGAGAGATCTCGAGTCGCAATGTATTATTTAAATATGTAGATCTAGAACCTACTCTACTGCAATAGTCTAGATCTAATCCCACTCTGAAAAGTGCAACTTTCACGTCGTTGCGGTTTGGTGAAAAATACTTTGGTACTTAATATACCTTTCCTAAATTAAACTTATTTAGATCTAGATATATACGAATTTTACCAGTAAAAAATAAAAACAAAGTGGGACAAGTAATCTTTAACCGGCTCGCATTCCTTTGACATTTTTGTAATGCTCTCCGAACGACGAGAATTCTTCTACATTTGCGGGCATGCGCAATACGTAGCTTGAACAAAATTTACATACAAGCCTGAAAGTACGTAAGTACAGATATTGCCACTCTACCACATTTTCCGGATACGAACTATCCCGTACTCTAAACCGGTTCTTGTTATAGAGTTTTGCCATCATGGAAGAGTATCTAGAATTTGCTAAGTACGCTGAGAAGACGGAGAGGTATGATGATATGGCGGAATACATGAAGAAATACGTATCGCATGCTATAGAAAAAAGTTTGGCTTTAACAAGCGAGGAACGAAATTTATTATCGGTGGCATACAAAAATGTCGTGGGTGCCCGGCGATCAGCATGGAGAATTCTTAAAAGTATTGAAACTAAGCAAGGGCTTTCAGATCAGACAGAGGAAAATGCTGACAAGAATCAAAACCACAGTAAGATTATGGAAGAATACAAACAGAAAGTTACAAATGAACTCAGGGATACATGCAACGAATTGTTGGTAAGAGTCTCGATGAGTAAGAGTAAGACCGATCTCATAAATGTTTTAAACAAATAGAATCTATACCTAACTCTTACAGGTGAGGAAAATACGAACTCTCATACAGGGATTCAAACACAGTCCATCCCTTCCGCTATTGGCGTGACTTCTCTACCTTCTGATCTACCAGCAGGTCTCACTAGTCCAAGTCAGATTAACAGTGTCCACTAGCTTTGGCTGATTAAAATAAAATGGTTGATACCTACCTCTTAAATTCAGTGTAGTCATAGGCGTCGGAACCGGGGGGTGGGGGGCCTTAGCCCCCCCACTTTTTTTGCAAAGATAGACATAGGTGTTAAAAATTGGGGCTTAGCCCTAGACGTTTCTGGCGTGTGTATGTGTTTTAAGTTGGTTTAGCCCCCCACTTTTAATTTGCTTCCGATGCTGATGGTAGTGGTATTCTTTGTATACTGAGTAATTTATCTATGCCCATGACAAATAAAACTGAAGCTGTTTTGTTTTACATATTCTACATTTAGATATTCGCACTCAAATGAGAGTGGGGTCGGGTATTATTGGACACCAAAGCCATATTCATATTGAGTCTATGGTCGTATGATTGTTCAGTTTATGGTAAAACATTTGGGGGTTATCAGACAATCATCATAACCTGTTAACTTTCACTAAACTTTTAGTACTGAAGAAAAATAGAATGCATTTGATTGCATAAAAGGGAGCATAACCGAACACATTGATCTTTCAGTTTCATCAGGCAGTATGTAGGGCGTTACCCCGGACACCATAACACTGCATTTCATCGAAATGCAGAATATATATGCATAATATATGATAATGCAAAAAAAAAAAAGTTCAGTAAAACAAAATAATAGAGGGCGAAGCCCTCATATATGTAGAGAAGCTCACATTTTTTATTCCTACTACATCCGGGGACCCGTACTACTAATGGTAAAAATTTTGCTCACATCAGGAATTTGCGCGTGTCATAAACAAAATGTCGGAAATGTGAAGTCATTGCTTAAAAGCGCATTGCAAACGAAGTAATAAACCACCACACTAAGAAACGTTTTGTAGACCGAGACTAGGTCATAACGACTAGGGTTGTACATCGAACCCGATCACGAAGCGCCTCCATTATTCTGGTAATGTGAACTGCACGAAATGATGGATACGCTGGGATACAGAAAAATATATAGCATAAAAACATGTTTGTGCATTTAATTCATGACTAATAAATACCACATAGATTTTATTTTAGTTTTAGCACCAAGGAAACAGTCAGCCACTCAATATTTTATTTAAAACAATGAGTGAATGACCGGGACATTTAGTGATTTACGTGATAAAAACACTGAATGTGGGGGGCAACACGACGGAATCCCCAAAGGGATTAACTGAACCTGTAAAACTGTTGATGAATGCCTTCACCCTCTCCATAGGTTTACCTACATGTATGTATTATTTATAAAGATGATGAATCATGTAGTTTTATGTAATTATCCACGATTGTTACACTGGTGACTAGAAGGGTTCAGTCTACGCCAAATTCTTTTTGCTCCCACAGGTCATTCAGACCTGTGTTGTTGGGTTCCACACAGGTCCGAACCGAATATAGTCAGTCCGAAAAAATTTATAAGGTTAATCGATAAACCACAATTATTACACAGCCTTGATGCAGACACAGTCACTTTAACATGCAGTGCTCTACAACAATAAGAAAATCACTTTTCATGTGAACTAGCTAGCCAGGGATTTTTAATATACATGTGTGTGTGTGTTGAGAACATTTTCCTGCATGATGAAATGAAAGAAAACACATTTATTTTAAACTGACTTGACTTTGTTATATTCAAACCGTTATAAATGATGTTTATTCCGTTTTTTTTTTTCGCTCAGGCCAGGAATGTTTATAAGCCCACATTTTCCATATTGTTATGGCAAACTTAAATTTCTATTTTTTTAATTTTTAACAGCCGATACGAATAAATAGTCTGCATTTTGACAGAATTAACAAAGCAAGCGTTTGTCTCCTCTTCTAGCCACGACTCGGCATGAGTATTTCTTTAACCAAGATCTTTCAAACTCAAGCTAGTGTCCGATGATGATGCAGATTATTATCTTGAAATCGAAACTGATTTAAAGAAAACGTCACCTTGTTCTGTTTATTCAAGTTGAAAGTCGTACAAATATAACAGCACACAACATACTTTTTTTTGACAGTAATCAGTGTGAGTCAGACGCTCTAATTTATCGACACTGAATAGTCAAATACGTTTGTTGTAAAGGGCATAGCTGACCATGATTTTCGTGATGTAATTTCAGAGTGAAAACGGAAAACTTTTGATTTCTAGTTTGGTAAAAACTTTTGATTTGAAAGTAAACACTCCCCAAAACATAAAAAATGGTCGCATCTGCAAGTGATTTAGAGCTTTGTTATGAACAAGTAATGACTTGGCGTTAAAAAAAATTACGAGTGCATAATCAAGGAAAACTATTACTCAAAATGGCATTGGTCATGCGGTCCGGAAATTGGGAGATAACATCGGTCCGAACGGATGTTATTGGCATAGACTGGGGGTTAAGAGTGATATACAAAATTCCAGAATTTCTACTTTCAGTTTTGTCAGAGACATTCACATTAAGGATTAAAATTGTGACTGAATAAAAAGCTGCTACAGTGTAAAATTAATGCCAGTATATCTATAAAATAGCAAAATACATCAAAATTAACACATGTATAAGCAATCTTATTAACATGTGTCCGGTGATACCCGACATAACTAAGATGTACTGCCACAATCAGATGGCCCAATATTTCCAATCAAGCACACCCTACATCATGGCCATTCAGCGGATAAGGTATGGTTAATGTTTAGGTGTCATACTGTCAAAGCAAAATTCAAAATTTCAAATTTCGGCAGTATCCAGAGTCTTAAGACTTCGGGTCAATAGTGTATATGCATGCGTAAGGAATAACATCCACAGACATAATTGTTTGACAGTTTTTCTGACAGTTTAGCGAAAGTACAAGCATCTCATGGAAAATACTGAAAGCAACTATTGCATGATTTGATCGTAAAAATAATGTCCTGTAACATCTGCTGGTTTGACAAAACCCGACCCCGCTCTACCGCTACAGGAATTTTGTATATGTAATGGTGGACGTCTGTTGAAGTTGGAAAGCGAAAGTGAAGGAAAAGGACCATTTATTGCTGAAAATGAATGTAAAATAAAGTCATCTGAAAGTCATGTTATTGGAGCATTCTGATTATTATTGCATTATGTGTATTCATTTTATTATGTCATTTAATAGGGAATTCTACCCCTTCAGATCACTCTTTTGGCCAGAGTAAAATAATGGTTACCCACTTGACCCACAGTGATTCCCGTAGGAAAAGTATTTTCAGAAATTGAAGTGACCAAACAAAGAAAAAAATATGTATAAAAGATATAGGATATACTTTTTTGTTTTCTGTTGATAAAGAAATGGGAATATTAATTTTTAACAGTATTTTAAAAAATTAAAGTGACCAAACAAAGAAAAAAATATGTATAAAAGATATAGGATATACTTTTGTTTTCTATTGATATAGAAATGGGGAAATTAATTTTTAACACATTTTTTAGGTCTTTCAGACAGAATTTTGCTGAATTGTAAATTTTAGATATTTTTATGACTTTATTAAAAGTGCAATATTTGTGTTTCTTGGCCAGATCGGCCTACAAATTCTTCTTGGTCTTCTTTCCACATTTGTAGATGGTTCTAAGCCTCTCAGGTGAGCAATTGAGGCCCTCTGGAGCCTCTTATTCCTGATTTATGTAGCACCCTGGGCACTTAATGGGTCAATTATGGTATTTGAGAGATGAATTCCAGCTACATGTACCTATCACATTTTTCAATGTAGTACAGTGTACATGTATAAATATGTCAAATCATGAGGTAACAGAACAACTTGAAATGATCTAGTATTCATTATCCCTAAATCACAGGTGCTTACATTCCATACGTGGACATACATATTGATTCAATATTCTCTAAATGTATTTTTAGTCCATTTATCCCTAAAGACACTCGTCGACTAGTCTAAGTGATTGATTTACAGAAGAGTCCATTGTTTTTCAGGGGTTGATGAATTTAGTCTGTTATTTATTACTTATTTCAGGGTAAATTGGATTCACTGGGAAATACAGATGATAAATCTTCACAAGTTTTTTATTTAAAAATGAAAGGAGATTACTATAGATATTTAGCAGAAGTTTCATCTCCAAGCGAAAAGGGAGGTAAGATGTCATTTTATACACTTTTCAGGCTTTTCAGCGGCCCTAAAACTCCTAAAAATTCTTTTAATTTTGAGCTTGTCTTAAAATTCCTAAAATTTGTAGAAATATACAATAAAGATCCCACAGACATAGGCAAGTAGATTGTTTACTACATTTGATAGAATCTGATGTGATTACCCGTTTGAGTACAGAGATTGATACCGCCATTTTCGCTGTTTACTAATATGGGCATGCATGATGAAGGATGATTGGGCCAGGAATCTGGGCTAGCGATTGACTTGGGGAAAAACACTTGCAAATTGCTAAAAAATAATCACATTTTGAAGTGATTTGGTTGCATTGTAGAGCCCTGACATGTAAATGCGCTTGAAGGGAGGAGAATGCCATTGGACATTCACGATTATTTTTGCTGTATGATACCAACATAATAGCATAGAAACAAACACACAAATACAGTATGGGCCACACAGATTCCGCAAAAGTCATGTCATCACGGTGGTCATATAAATCTTGCTCAAATAAATTCGCCGCAAATCTACGATCGAGCTATTGAGCTCAGGTCACCGCAGTTTGCGATGTAAAAGTTTATCACCGCAGTTTGCGGCTGTAAACGACTGAAATTAAATCGATGATTAATCAGGTTAACATTACTTTACATTTGTTAACATTACTTGGAAAATTCCTGCCCAGCATGGTCTGCTGAAGTATTATCGATGTTTTGTCAGCATGATGTGATGTATGATGTGAATAGTAAACATCAAATGTGTTTTATACTTGACTTAAAAACAATTTATTCTGCTGAAACTGCCAAGTCATAATCGTTGTTAACGTGTTATCACATAGTAAAAGTACGTTTATTTTTCTGTAGCCTACCATAAGTTTGAGTACAATGCTGAAAAACAGTATCTCGAATCATTAGCATATTCATCATACTTTGAAGTTTTGCTTACGTGACTTAAAGTCTCGCCAGTTTCATCCTGATTTAATAACACAGAGTTCGACAAACTTGCGTAACAGTAAGAAATATTTTAGTAATGCAACCTAGTTTTACTAAATATTTATCATTAAACTGTTCATTTGAGAATAATGCTTTATCTCACAAATAAGTGACGCAAGTCTTATTCTTAAAAAAAACGCTTACAGATACAAAAATCGACCCGCTACTAACCTATCGCTGAAGCTGAGAAAAATAGAGCAATTAGCAACGAGAAAAACCCATACCAGAATATGATGGCCATTGTCATACTTGACCAGTTGTTCTTATTTTTGAATAAAAAAAATGATCTTCTAACGCATGATCTTTGATATCGCTTTCATAACCTGAAGACATGAAATCCCGCCTTTTAGATAATGTATTACCCTCAGGTGATTATTTTACCCCGCACGTACCTGTATACATAATTTAGTTTGATGGTTTGTCAATGATCAATCATCGTTTCGATTCATGAAGCTCTGTGGGTCATATATATATATCTTTAGTCTAGAGAGAAACAATCGAAACTAAATAATATACTTCCAGACCAACCTCATATACCGGTAATTGATGTTTTGATATTTACTACTCCGAGACAGTGAGATTGTTTGCCTTTGATGGAATTTTCCGTTTTTTCAAATTAATGTAATCATGTAATTTAATAGAGCAATTAGCAACGAAAAGTGAGTGTATGTAAGGACTTACATCGACGTGTGTGTGTCATCATTATCAGAGAGCATATCGAAAAAAAAAAATTGATACTCATTGAAAAATACTAAAAATTAGAAAGGATATGTGCGTTTAATATCTTGTATGACAGATAATTCCATGTTATGTATTTGATTATATATTTTTTTAAATGCCCATCATGTTCAGACACTAGCGTGTCACAGTAGGTGTCGGCACGTTAAAGAACCCTCACTGCTCAATTGCCATAAGTGCCAAGCAGAGGCCAAATTTTGAAGCCTTTCACGGGCATTTGGTGACATCTCCATATGAGTGAAATATTCTTTAGTGGGACGTTAAACAACAATAAACAAACATTGCATCTTTGTAAAATATATTACGCAAATAAAAATTTTAAGTACAAATAAAATGATAAAAAAAAACTTAAATTCTCTGTGTTTCTTTGTAAATAACTTTTGGAATTCATTTTCCAAGTTTTAAAAAGCAGAAAAGAATTTCTCCAGACTGATTCAGAATAGATATACTGAAAGCATAGCAATGTGTCGATAAAATGGAAACGTGTTAAAATGCATGTAAAACTCTGTATCCTTTCATATTCGACCGGTAGTTCAATTCTTTTAGTCATCTTTCAACCACTCATTTGTTAGTATAGGCAGTATAATGATGTCGTTGCGTAGTTCCTGTCACCTGATGTGTGATTGACGGAATTCATCAGTTTGATTTTTGAAACTGTAAACCTCCAAACATCAAATTATGACCTCTTTATCGTTAAAGATATTTCATTGATAGATTAATTCTAGAGCCCAGTGAGGTATTTGTTTCCCCATGATCCATCTGTGTTTGCTTCCCAGAAATGGTAAGATATAAAAGACCACTGCACAGTTGTTTATCACATTGCGACTCGTCTTTATTCTGGCCAAATATTTCATTTAACAGACACACTTATAAGGTGTAAATCAAGGAATTTTCAAGGAGAGGCATGAATTTTTTGGGGGGGAGGGAGGCAACAAGATACTGCCGTACATGTGGAGGGTCTTGGATTTGAGCCTAGTCGGAGACAACTGGCTTTTCCTGTCCTTCAGATGAGCTGACAGTAAAACTGAAGTCTCGTGCCACAGTAGGTGTCGGCATGTTGAAGAACCCTCACTGCTCAATGGCCATGCCATGCATAGGCCAAAATTTCTGTTAGGCCTTTCACAGGTATTTTGTGACGTCTCCATCAGTTTGATTTCTAGTATGGCTTTTTCATGATTTGTATTTCAACATGTTTTTATTGAATAATTAAAAAAATGCAAATTAAGTTTAAGCGTAAGGGTAACTGTTATGGTAGATCTATGTGGTTTTTCACTCATGACATTTTTTTTTTCACTAAATTAAAATGCAAGAATTACCATGTAGACCTATAATTGAAAAAAATTATAAAAACAAAAATTGATAAATTAAATATATCTCTATGTAATCTTCAAAGATATGAAAAGGGCTTTCGCAATAAACAGGACTATGTCTGTGAGCATCTCTTCTACTCTACGCTTAAACTTCATTTGCATCTCTTGGCTCTTGACAACAGTCAGTTCGTGCCCCATGAACCTTGATTTTTTATGGAGTGAAACTTTGGCGTTTACTTTGTGGAAATTTGTTGTTCTCAGATGCCCTGAACTACGATTTTACCGTTCAAATTTTAACCATTAAAACCATATATATCTGAAGAACTGAATAAAACAGGCATTAAACCATTGAAACAAAATAAAGTACTTTTAAAATATTGGGAATGAGAAATATATTTTTTGACCGAGCAAAAATAAATGCAGAGGTGGAGAGAGAGAGAGAGAGAGACAGACAGACAGAGAGAGAGAGAGGGGAGGATGGAAGAAAGTAAACCACATTAGGATTAGTCAAAGTTCTATTATTTCTTTTTGTCCATTTTTTAATCGATGTCACAAATCATGTGTTAATTGACATACAATGTCTAATACAGGGTTGGAAATTTAAAAAAAATCCTCAGGAGCCAAACGGGGTCCTAAGTTTTAAATTCTAGGAGCCGCAATTTGAACGCGACTGTTCGCTCAAAACTAAACCTGCCTCGATGACATGACTTTTGCGAAATCCGCGTGGCCGTACTTTAATAGCTTACAATTGCTTAATAAAAAATATGAAACCAACAATACAGAATGACTTGTGGGTTTGAAGCAAGTTAAGCGAAAAAGAAAGTATGTGATATGATTTCTTACTTAATGCATAATACTCACAAATCATGGAAAAAATGAATTGACCTAATGCAGAAACGGAATTCAGTTGAAAATGAAAAATGAAAAACCATCTTCCTTAAGGAAGATCTTAGCATGTACGAATGTAGAAATGCAAGGAGGGAAGTGAATGCCACTCAACGTTTTTAAGCTATTTTTTGTCCCCCCACCCCACCCACCCTCCTCCTTCATAGAAGGAGGGACATATTGATTTGCCGTTGTCCGTCGGTTGAAGTGGTGGGTCTGTACACAAACAGTTTTTGTTCGTTATCTCTGCAGCGGGTGTACATATTGAAATGAAACTTGGCATACATATACATCATGAGAATATCTAGGTCAAGTTTGTATTTGGTTACCATCAAACATTTTTTGGCAGAGTCATGCCCCTTGAATTTAGAAAATTTCCAATAACTCGGTTTCTGTTCAGTATCTCTGCTATGGGTGCATATATTGAAATGAAATTTTGCATGCAGATACATCATGAAAATATCTTGGTAAAAAAAAAACAATTTTTTTAAAAATTATGCCCTTTGAACTTTGAAAATATCCAATAATTCAGTTTCCATTCATGGGTAAGAGGCATAACTGTTTTACAAACAGCTCATGTTGCTTTAATGATAACAACATCTTATTTGTAGAGTTATTACCCATATAACATCTTGTTTTTAGATTTATTACCCATATAACATCTTGTTTTTAGAGTTGTTACCCATATAACAACATCTTGTTTGTAGAGTTATTACCCATATAACATCTTGTTTGTAGAGTTATAACAACATCTTGTTTGTAGAGTTATTACCCATATAACATCTTGTTATTACCCATTTTTAGTTTTATATGCCATAGGCTCAACACATCTGCAGACATACATCTTAGGTAGATGGACAGATTCTGTCCATTTATATATCTTGGCGATATGCCCGGTAGGGGAACTTTTAGTTTGATTCTTCAAATTGTAATAGCCTTGCTTAAACTACATCAAAAGATAAAATTATTGCAACGTAAGTATTAACCCTAGATCTAAAAATCCTTAGCGAAATCATTTGTCAGTTTCAATTTTTGGAAATTCAAATTCAGAAATCTTTGGCCAACTAAAAATACCTACTGATACAGAAATTTTATTAATAATTTGACATATTTTAAAATTAAATTTGTGAAAAAATATACTTTCTATAAATATATACTGTAATCAGATATGTATAATCAACATTTCCCATAACCCATTTCAACATCAAATCCCGCAGAGAGAAATGGAGTTTTTCCATGGCCGTATGACCAAAAATCATTGCTGAAATAGATTTATTTTTAATAAAAGTTCAATATTGTGATCAGATATTTTTTTTTTTTTTGAAAAATGATAAATTCTTAAAACTGTATTGACAGAAATATTTATTTACAGTTACAATATGGCTGTTCGCTTTGTTATTCACAAGCATAAAATAATAATTAGATTTCTTCTTGAGACTGTTCATATTTTCAGTAATAACATTAAACTCAATGACATGAGGAAGGTTAACATCACAAACAGGTGCAGGGTTTGAAATAACCACCAGTCCTATTGCTCGTACCAGGTCAGAATTGGCTCGGACAAGTTGATTTCTAAATGTACATGTTCTTGTCTACCTGTTAAGTCCTTTTGCCAGCATTTAAAGTTTGTGATTGTACTTTTTAGTCTTTGGCATGGCGAGTTTCAATGGCTGTCATTGTCATATGTATGGAATGAGGTGTAAACTTTGTTTACAATAGATTAAATATTAGTTTATTAATTGTTATTTTTTTTTTATTTTATCAATTTTTGTTCTTTTTGGGGAGACAAGTGAATCCCACTGGGCAAGTGTGTTTTGAATTCTTATTTCACACCCTGAGATACCGTTTCCTATGGATATTTTACGAATAAAGTCATGCCTGGTTTATACCAATCAAAGGGTGTCACTCACCAACATCGCAACTAGGCTTGCCTCGTCTATTTGTAAATTGAAATACAGTAAAACCTGCTTTAGCAACCACCTGAGTATAAAGACCACCTGGTCATAAAGATCCTCTTATGTTGTCCCCAGTAGTACCATATGTGTACAAATCAACCTTTATATAAAATCAACCTCCCTACATTATAAAGACTTGTTTTGTTGTGTCCCTATGTGGATCTTTATATATACAAGTTTCACTGTATTCAAAAACTAAAGTCAATATTTAGTTGTCCAACATTTATTCAGCATTTTGGTAGACAAATAAACACATTACACACATACAAAAAGCAAAAGTGAAATTCATTGACTCAACCTTTGTCAGGTTTATCATCCATCTTTGATTTTCCTGCAGTACATATATTGTAGTCACATGGGAAAAAATGCCCCAAGAACTTATTTTACTGTATTATCCGCACTGCTATCCCTGCATCTTCCCAAATCAAAGTTTTCTTATTCACATCATTCCTCAAACACCTGCCAGATACATTTCATGTTTGGTGGTCATTGGTGGCGACATCTACCACCGATCTAAAATTTCACTTAGATTAACCCGGCACTGACTTAAGCCAATGAAAAGACTAATGTCATAGCCTGTATGTTGCCATTATTTTTTGTTAACATATTTTTGCCCCTATCATGTGGTTTATGTGTGATCGATTGTTAGACGCATTCTGAATAGCTCAGAAAACAGTTCCTGAAGCCATTGGAAATTGACACTGCAAAGTCACAACATACAGGCCAAATCTGTCAAGGTGTGTACATGTAAGTAACAGAATGGATCGGAAAACCTTGACTTTGGAAGATGCTATCCCTGAGGTGAATTTCAGAAAGCGTTCAGATAATACATGCCCGGTTATGATACATATTTAACATCTTTGTACAATTTCATTCTTGTACAACAATAAAATGAAATACAACAATTTGACTTTAAATGTCTATTTTCATTGCAGTTTATTCTGAACATTCATTAAAAGGTTACAAGGAAGCTTATGATATAGCAGTTAATGAAATGGAACCAACACATCCAATTCGCCTTGGACTTGCTCTCAATTTTTCTGTATTTCATTATGAAATTTGTGAAAACAAAAAAGAGGCATGTGAATTGGCCAAAAAAGTAAGTGGTTCTTTAATGTTGACTTACACGTTCATTAGCTCGCTGGGACAGAAGTCTGGAGGGCTAATGTCATACTCCTGGTGTTTTTGTCGGTGACGGCATCTATAGACAAAACTTTAACCTGAGCTATATCTTCTTAACTGCAAGGGACAGGGCTTTGATATTTCACATATAGATTCCTTATGACCAGAGCTTTCATTTGAACCTTGACCTTGACCTCGAACTTTGACCTACTTTCAAATACTTTAACCAGGCCTGGCTATATTTTTAAAAATTTTGATGATTCCCAAATGTTTCACTACACTTTTGTAACATCTGCCATTGAATTTGTAATACAAAAATACATGTCCCCTAGTACTATTTTTTTTTGAAAATCTAACAATACGAAAATTTTGACCAATCACAAATTTTTGTTATGTTCCAATGGCAGACACCATTTCTGTAGTGTCTACCAATAAAGTTATGATACCGAAATACCCCCCCAACTACTATAAAAATATCTCTGTACTAATAATTACCAAAATCTGACAATATCAAAATTGTAGTGCTTAAAGAGTCATCTCACCGAATGTGTCTGTGACATAATTCTAAACATATTGGAAATAGGTTAATTGAAGAAATCAACTTGGAGGCATCAAGTGAAATAAAGTCATATCCAAACAGAGGTCAACTTGTACCCAACATAATTAATGCAATGGAATTAATTTTTACCATAATCAGAGAAGTAAACTTGAACCCAGAACAAGTCAACTCATACCCAAGACTATATAGTCGAAATGGTTAAATATACATTGAATTTTTTTTTTTAAATTTCATTGTATACATCAGATCAGGATTGACTGTCAGATTTTACAATAATTTCATTTTATTTGATAATTTTTTTCAGGTATGATCTTGAGTGGACTTTTCCTTTGACAGGAAAATTTCATTTTATTTCAAAAAATGAATCAGCATGACTTCATCCCAATTGAAAAAAGTTTTCTGGGGTACAAGTTGATTTCTCCAATTATGACACAACAGAAAGTTGGCCTGTCTAAAGTATGAGTTGACTTCTCCTATTGGGGTAGGAGACCATTTTCCACAATGTTTTCTAGGGTACAAGTTTACCTTTGTTGGGTACGAGTTGACATCTGCAATTTGGGTAAAAAAAAATTTCATGAATTTGTTTTAGTGAAAGTTGCAGTACAAGTCAACCAGATACCTTTTCAGTTATATGGTGATCAGACATTTAGCTGACTCTTTTGAAATTAGCATATTGATTTAACCCATTCACCCCTAAAAACACATTTGGACTGGTCTAAGTCATTGATTTACAGAAGAGTCCATTATTTTTCAGAGGTTGACAAGTTACACACATAATAAATAGGGCCTACATGATTTAAAATGGTAATAGCTAACAAGTTGATTGTAAATTCAGTGACATTATACATGTTTTCATTCCAGAAAACCAAACTTATGTGATGCTCACATTTGTCAACCAATCCGATTGAGGCTTCTAAACAATTTCACAATTGTATTAGATATATGGTCTACAAGATAACTTCAGTTGCCAGCCACAACCACTGTGACTGATAAATTTGACATACCTACTCCTTATAAATATTCAATAACTGCGAATGATTACGGGTGCATGAAACCACGGATAGGAAAGAACATAGTGAATCCGGACCGTGGTTTTACAACAATGTATTTACTCCTGCACATCAAGAATAAAAACTGAATACCGGTACATGGCTAGAAAGAGAATAAAGCCCTCTACCAAAGTTTTGAAATTTTTTACTCTGGGAGCAAGGGTTCTAGAGGTGGAAACAATATGGTCATACAGTGATTATGTACTTTATCTTAGAAAATCTTCTTCTCTAGTTTTATGCATCATAAAGAAAATTTTTTTTTAGAAAGAGCAGAAAGCTCTTTACTAAAATTGTGATATTTATTATCCAGGGAGCAGGCAAGGGGACTAGGGTCTTGGGCGGGGCCAGTTAAGCTAAATAGTGACTATATACCTGGTCTTAGGAAATATTTTTCTCCGCATCTATGTACCAAATAGATATTTGCAGAAGCTGTTATCTATGGATATCAAATGAAAAGGGGGCTAGAACCAATACAGGGTCCAAAAGGTGCCAAAAGTGTGTACATCTTTAAAAAAAAAAATCATGAACCAATGATCAGTCTGTTTTCACTGTAATCATGTTCTGCTTAGGTGACTGATAACGGTCATCGCACCTTTTGTTACTTAAGAAATACATTGCGTTATTGTTATTTTTAGGCCTTTGATGATGCTATAGCCAAGCTGGATACCCTAGAGGAGGAATCCTACAAAGATAGTACACTTATAATGCAGTTACTACGTGACAATCTCACGGTAAGTTTTTTCATGACATTGAGGATTTTGATACAAAACATATAAGCGCAGGGATTCATATCATCAACATGTAGGTCCAGTAAAAGGCCACATTCCCAATACAGAATTTATTGGGTTTTTTCCCCACTTTTGAGCAAAATTTCCCAAATATGTTCTCTGTACAGCTCACATTCAGTACGGCACCAAAGGAGAAATTTACAATTCTAAGTTCCACTCAACTAAAACTTCTTCAAAGGAAAACCATCTTGTCTGTTAAATAAAGAAGTTGAATGAATAAATTAAATGTTTGTGTCATTGGTGTTATGAGTAAATAAACATGGTTACTTTTTCCCCATATTTGGCATATTGAGACTTGGGACACAGGGCACTGTACCAAAAAAAGGTCATAAAAAATGAATGAATATATATCGGTAAACATCGATAAACATTTGCACTGAAGCTTTGTGTATTGTGCTGACTTAATACTATGTAACTGATATACATATTGTCATCTTTAACTTGATAAAGGCCAAGTGGCCGAAAATTTGTGAATTATGAATGTTTTACTGTTTTTTTGCATATATATATATGTCATTGCGATCTGCATTCAGGCCTCTGATGTATTGTTTATTGTAATGGTCTTTTAATGCATACTGGTTTTTTGTCAGTTTTACAATTTATGGTGACACCCAGTTTTTATTATGGTAATGAAAGAAAAAATGCAGTTCAGATATTCCTTGGTAAAATATCTCTTTACATGTAAATTGGCAAACTGTCTCACAAAATTACGGGTAGCTTAAACCCATGCTGACTACAATGAGAAGTAATGTTTTTCTCAAACACACCATGTAATTGGCTCTTAGTGTTTGAGAAGTTGGAAAAACGACATAACTTGATTATTTACATGTACTTTGGATTATGGCCATATTTGGTTTTATATTCATATCAGGAGTTGGATTATGGCCATATTTGCCTGAGTCCTGGGGCATTTACATCTCTATGAATGACTTATCCATTGCTGGCATTTCTATAACTCATTTTGTCTGGGTCACGGGACATTTGCATCTCTTAGTGTGAACTACATATATCTATTGCTGGCATTTCTATAACACATTTTGTCTGGGTCACAGACATCTACATCTCTATGAATGACTTATCCATTGCTGGCATTTCTATAACTCATTTTGTCTGGGTCACGGGACATTTGCATCTCTTAGTGTGAACTACATATATCTATTGCTGGCATTTCTATAACACATTTTGTCTGGGTCACAGACATCTACATCTCTATGAATGACTTATCCATTGCTGGCATTTCTATAACTCATTTTGTCTGGGTCACGGGACATTTGCATCTCTTAGTGTGAACTACATATATCTATTGCTGGCATTTCTATAACACATTTTGTCTGGGTCACAGACATCTACATCTCTATGAATGACTTATCCATTGCTGGCATTTCTATAACTCATTTTGTCTGGGTCACGGGACATTTGCATCTCTTAGTGTGAACTACATATATCCATTGCTGGCATTTCTATAACACATTTTGTCTGAGTTACGGACATCTACATCTCTATGAATGACTTATCCATTGCTGGCATTTCTATAACTCATTTTGTCTGAGTTACGGACATCTACATCTCTATGAATGACGTATCCATTGCTGGCATTTCTATAACTCATTTTGTCTGGGTCACAGACATCTACATCTCTATGAATGACGTATCTATTGCTGGCATTTCTATAACTCATTTTGTCTGGGTCACAGACATCTACATCTCTATGAATGACTTATCCATTGCTGGCATTTCTATAACACATTTTGTCTGGGTCACAGACATCTACATCTCTATGAATGACTTATCCATTGCTGGCATTTCTATAACACATTTTGTCTGAGTTACGGACATCTACATCTCTATGAATGACGTATCTATTGCTGGCATTTCTATAACACATTTTGTCTGGGTCACAGACATCTACATCTCTATGAATGACTTATCCATTGCTGGCATTTCTATAACACATTTTGTCTGAGTTACGGACATCTACATCTCTATGAATGACGTATCCATTGCTGGCATTTCTATAACTCATTTTGTCTGGGTCACAGACATCTACATCTCTATGAATGACGTATCCATTGCTGGCATTTCTATAACACATTTTGTCTGGGTCACAGACATCTACATCTCTATGAATGACGTATCCATTGCTGGCATTTCTATAACACATTTTGTCTGGGTCACGGGACATTTGCATCTCTATGAATGACGTATCCATTGCTGGCATTTCTATAACACATTTTGTCTGAGTCACGGAAATTTACATCTCTATGAATGACGTATCTATTGCTGGCATTTCTAGAACACATTTTGTCTGAGTCACAGACATTTACATCTCTATGAATGACGTATCTATTGCTGGCATTTCTAGAACACATTTTGTCTGAGTCACTGGACATCTACATCTCTATGAATGACGTATCTATTGCTGGCATTTCTATAACACATTTTGTCTGTGTCACGGGACATTTGCATCTCTATGACTGACTTATACAGTGCTGGCATTTCTATAACACATTTTGTCTGAGTCACAGACATCTACATCTCTATGAACTACATATATCCATAGCAGGCATTTCTAGAACACATTTTGTCTAAGTCAAGTGACATTTGCATCGACTTATACATTGCTGGCATTTCTGTTACACATTTTGTCTGTGTCACGGGACATTTGCATCTCTATGAACGACTTATACAGTGCTGGCATTTCTATAACTCATTTTGTCTGGGTCACGGGACATTCGCATCTCTATGAACTACATACATGTATACCCATAGCAGGAATTTCTATAACACATTTTGTCTGAGTCACGGGACATTTGCATCTCCGTGAACGATTATCCATTGTTGGCTTTGCTTTAACTCATTTCATTTTTTTGTTTTAATATTCACAGCTGTGGAGTGCGGAGGACGAGACTGATAAAGACGATGCTGATAATTAACAGACATCAAGTTAAAGTCAACGTCTATAAACGTTTTTACATTAGCCATCATACTTGGACAAAAATAAACAGCTTTTTTTTTTCTTTTTCTTTTTTTTTATCGTTCATTTTTTTTTTCTTTTTGTGGTAACAAAGAAGTAAAGAGACTAAGGATAATTTTTTCGTATTGTAAGATTTCGTTCTTTGCATATTACATGTGCGGATTATCAGACTGATTCAGATGACAGTTTGCCGTCTTTGTTGTCATGCATTATTTTTTGAGAATTTCTGTTTTTCATGAAGACATTCTGTCACAGAATTTCATAGAATTATATTTATTATTTGTCTACCATAAAATGTTTCTGTTGTCAGCAAAGTTTCAATCATTGCATTGTTTTAAATAATGCAATCACCAATTAGGAACTTTTGAGTCAGCCCAGATTACCGTTATAATGCTACAATTAGTCGTAAAGGTTGCATGATTTATGAAATTGTTATTTCCAGTTTCGTATATATTCACAAATAGCACAGTTGGTAGGAGTGTCCTGCCAGTGTTTAAAAGGTCCTGGATTTGATTCCCGGTCTGTCTGCACATTTCCCGCCGCCTGCTTTATTTCATATTGCATTCAACTAAATATCCCTCTGTGGTATGTTTTATGAGTCCTTTAGATTTCTTTACACAAAATAACATTAGTGAGCTAAAAATAAGACATATCATGTACACTGCATACAGTGCAAAGGTAAATGTCTAAACCAGAAGTACATATAAAGAAACAAAATTGAAAAGCGCAACTAAATGCAGTATCATAACACCAATCGGGGCTAATTGGAAAGTTCCCTTGTAACACACAAGGTCGAAAAAGAGACTGTAATCATGGACACCAAATACAATGAGATACAGTGCAGGAAAGATGGGGAAATCTGTTAATTAATTAGGCTTCTGGGTTAATGTTTATACTGTTTTAATTTGATGTAGTTCAACTCTCAAGTAAGTACCAAAGGTTTGTTAACTCGTTCACCCTTAAAGACCCATTTGGACTAGCCTAAGTAATTAACTTATAGAAGAGTTCATTTTTTCTCAGGAGTTGATAAGTAAACATAAAAACATGAATTTAGTTTTACCTATAACGACCTGTGTCAGGGAACATTTTGAACTACTGTATCAGTTTCCTACCAAGTTAATATACATTATTCACAGTGGAAATATACATTTTGATTTTCTGAACCCTGCATCCAAGGGGATAGATGGGTCATGCCATAACCAAATAGATATATGCAATTTTAAAAACACATAAATCCATGACATCCAATTCTCTAACTGTGTTCAGGTTAAGCAAGGTCCGTAGATCATCAAGGAAGGGTCAGTCCAGTGGGACATATAATGGAAATTTATTGATTCTTTTAATAATGTCTCTTTCCCCCTACTCTTTGGGTGCAAAGAAGGCTAAATAAAAGCATCTCATCTTCTTCTGAGGTCCTGCCTTGGCTTGTCACTGTGTGAGGACCCATAACTCTGTGTAAGAGATTGGGGTAAGAGTAAGATTGATTTTTGAGAGGTTACATTAAATTTGAATGTTCATAGCTTGTCGAGGTGCTAGATACCATACTAAGCACACTACTCAGATTTATTGCAATACCTCGACACATTTAGTTTTTCCCCCTGTGAGGTGAAAATGAACTCAAATACTCATCACTAGAACTATTGTCAAATCGGTCACTTCATAGCACAGAAACTGCACAAAAACAAGCAGTCAGAGCAGAACCAAGTGCTCCTAATTAAATAATTGACACTGAAGTATTTTGTGGTGTATTTGGTTGGCAGTTTCTTAGCATTGCAATATTGCCGTTTTACAATGATAAAAAAAAAAAGAAAAAAAGATTTATACGATTTTTGTTTCAGAAACTGTCCACTGGATATTGCACCAAAATCTGTGTGACTTTGTCAACAGGCTGTTTTTTGGTTTTTTTTGTTTCTTTTTTTTTTTATTAACAACAAAAACTTGAATGTAACACTGCTTCTTCAATATTTATAAATGACTACTTAGAAACCTATTGAACCATGTGCTTTCTTGATTGACACAATGATTTCTTTCCTCGTGTGTTTTCACTTTGGTGATTGTTAAAACATTTGATTTTCTCTCTGCTTTGATAAAAATGAAAATTATTTCATATCACATTTATTAGAAAATATTGATATTTTAATTTAATTCTTTTTGGGGGTGGGGGTGGGTGTGCTGTTTCTTTTACTGGTATGTATTTTGTAAGTTAATACTATACAGTTCTTTAATTTTGTGGGGGAGGGGGCTGTTGCATTTGTCTTGTTACATGTAGATCATCTTTTTGGGTATTAAATTTGCACAAGCAATTATGTTTGATGAGTATCAAATTTTATGGTATTTCATTTGATTCTGAATTTAGTGGAAAATAAATAAAATCAAAATGAAGGCAACTATACTGTAGATATTAAAATTAAGATAATATATATATATTGCTGAGATAAAACATGTGTAATAGGCCCTGATCTTGTTAAGGTGTGCTTGGTTTTTTAATTATTTGAACTAAAAAACAGAGCCGATATTTTGATAAAAGACAAAACACGAGATGATGTCAGAAGTCCTGTTTTTGTCATTTCTGTGTTATTTGGTTACTTCTCATCACACTTAAGTGGAAATTCTGAATTTGCATCTGAAATTTTGAGTATTTTTTAAAAAGTTTTCATGCATTACTTTTTTATCATCAGTGCATTACAATTAGATTTATATTAGCTGAATTATATGCATATTCATTAACACACTGTTCTAGAATATAATGCGTAAACGGAAGGTTTTTTGATGTAACAGAATGTTGCAGTAATACATCGTCCTTTTGACACATATTGTCATAAATGTTGTTTTATGCTTGGTAACTTCCAAATTTGACCCATATACTGCTTGTAAAAAAAAAACAACAACATTGAATAGAACATTTTGTTTATCAATATTTGTTCACATATTTTAACATTTTTTGGGCTTTAGTAGCATGGGATCATTGAAATGTAATTGCAATTGAAAAATTGGGTCCAGTCGAGGAAAAATAATTTTTCCATCGTTTGACATTTTTTAAGGCTTTAGTCTGGTTACCTTTCACTCAAAAGTAGTACAGGTGTAGGACAGGAAAATTGGAACAAGCGAACAAATAAAGAATGTCTTCGTCATCATATGAGTGTGTAAATGTTACACTTGCCATTTTCACTTTCTAACCTTTTCACGTGTTTATCTTGTATAGACTTCACAATGCCTAATCTGGGCCCATTTTGCCAGTTTCAGCACATACATGTATGTATAAGTATAGACTTATTCAGCATAAACACATGCAGGATTCATGCAGATATATAAAAGTGCAAGTGTTTTAAATATGCTCAAACAAATTGGTCCTTAATTATTTGTTCCTTGTTACATGTACATTTTAGTGCTATCATTTCAGTTATTGTAAAGGTATGTATTTTGTACAAAAGTGCTGTGTAGTGTAACATTTTGTACAAATTTTCTAATGACATGCACCATTTTGTCTGAAGTTGTTATACAAAGTAACATTTTGTACAAACTTGCTATATGGAGTAACATTTTGTAACATTCACTGAGTAGCATAGTAACTTTTTGTACAAAGTTGCTGAAGTAAATAAAATTGGAAGCTTCTTACACCTTCAATACATTATCATTGCCAGATAGTGCCGCTTTGATAATGCATGAAAATCACCTGATTAAACAGGAATGTTTCATTTTCTATGACTTGTGTAAAATTTGCCAAATTTTCAGGGTAATACAAGCTAACATGCTGAAAGTTCTTGCATCAATTCAAATCTGATTAATCTACATGAAACTTGTTAAAAAGACGTATGTAACTGTTGTATGATAATTGAGTGCTTTGCTTTATTGCTTAATTGATATAATTGGAAAACATTCACAAATTATAAACTATTGACCACGAAGACATGCAAAGGAGTGTCATCCATTATGATTTGTTTTTCTTTTTAACTGAAACAAATATTTTGATGATCTTAAAGAAACCATTTGTGATCTTTATAGGTTCCTCTAGGGAAGAACTGATTGTTAAATCTCACTCTAAGAATTTTGAGGGTTTATGTAGCTTATTGACCTGTTTATGTGTATTTATACATAGAATGTAAACTTGACATATATTTCTTTTGAATATGATCATAATAAAGTGTGTACATTATCATTTGTTCTAATTGTTTTTAGCTCACCTGAGCCAAAGGCTCAAGTGAGCTATTGTGATCACACCCAGTCTGGCATCCATTAAACTTTTTATACTTTCAACTTTTTCTCTGAAACCAAAGAAGGGAGTTTGACGAAACTTTGCAAAAAAGCAAGTGCTCAAGGTCTTTTACCAAGTCAGATTGGCCCAGGGGTGGTTCTCAGGTGAGTGATTGAGGCCCTTTTGTTTTAACACCTGAACCAAATGTCACCACTCCACATCCAGTGTCCATAAATTTTTAACATTTTTTACTTCTTCTCTGAAACAACTGAAGGAATTTTTATGAAACATTACAGGAAGCAAGTACTGGATGTCCTATACCAAGTTTGTATTTTTCAGCCAGATCAGCCTAGGGATGGCCCATATAGGTCCCAGAGGGTACCCCATTTTGAAAATCTTTTTCGGCAGAACCACTGCATGAATTAAACATGATTGTTTCTGAATGATCTACATGTACATGGATGTATAATTCAAGATTTCTCTGATTATCTCCCCTTTTATTCCCTAGGCTGTGTTAACCTGTATTTCAGATTAGACTTTGAATTAAATTACTTTTTCAATGTTTGAATACTAGATTAAAAACAACAAGAAATCCATATAGTATTAGGAATAAATAATCAAGCAAAATGTTAAATCATGAATATAAAAATTTCAGTTTATTTAAACTATGACTGAAGATTATAAATATTAACTTCAAAATTAACTTTTCAAATAAAGTTATATCAGTTTTTAAAATTTTGAACTAGAAATTAGATTATCCTAACTGTATTATCAGACTCTCTCTATAGTTTTTCTCAAAACATTAGTTATTTCAATGTTTTCTTTGCTGGCTTTGTATAGGCCTACATGTATTTATAAGCACGGAGGTGGCCGAGTAATTAGAGCATTGAATGAAGTCTCATACTTCTGGTTAGCGCAGGTTCAAGCCCGGTTGGGACCGTAGCTGATTTTTTTGGGAAAGTTTGCCAGTTTACCACACTTTTGGAAGGTTGTTGGTCTCTTTCCAGGTACATTTTAACTGGGTTCTCTCCTCCACCATTAAAAATAGGTTGTTACCTAGTACGGGGTAAATTAATTCAAAATGAACAGGGAACGAGATAGAATTAAATTTTCATTCTTCATGCTAGTTCACTAAAATGTAAATTCACAAACATTTACAAACGCATGTAGATGGAACATTAAACAGAAAGGTACAACACCTTATTCCCTTATATCAATGAGCAGCATTGAAAGTAATATGAACTAAGACATTGCCCTGAAGTGAGTGCTGCTTTGTCATCGTAACATTGCGGGTCACTTATCTACATTACACCGGTGGTAGGGCAAACACTTTAGAGAGAAACTCTCTAACACCCATCCCCTCAATATCAAATGGTTGTCCCCTTAGTTTTTCTGATCACCTATTTAGTATTATCTGTCTGTCAGGTAACTTTTAACATTTTTGACTTCCCTGAAATTGCAGAAGGGTTTTAAACAAAACTTTACAGGAAGAAAGTAGGCCTACTCGAGGTCCTTAGCAATTTTGTATTTTTGGCCAGATCGACTTGGGATGGGGCCAAATAGCTCTCTAGGTTTGAAAAAAAATTTTCTCCAGAAATGCTGCATGGATTTGCTAGAATTGTATGACTTTGAATGTGTTAAAATAGCAAATTCACCAAAGCAATCATCTTCTGTTATCTTGTGATGTTAAGTGTTAGACATTTTTAGCCCTTCTGAGCCGAAGGTTCAAGTGAGCTATTGTGATCACTCTCCGTCCATTCGTATAATAGCACTTGCTTCCTGTCAAATTTTGTCAAAATCCCTTCAGTGGTTTCAGAGAAGAAGTCAAAAATATGAAAAGTTTAGGGAAGGACAGGCAGGGAGTGATCACATGAGCCTTTGGAGAAGAAGTCGAAAATGTGGAAAATTACCCCCACCTTATTTTTTATAGTCTCAAAAAATTCATAAAAAATTTAAAAATTAAATTTCAGCAAAATTCTTTCAGGAAAGCATTTCTCTACCAAACTACATGTAAAACACATAAAATAAATGCATCATAATAAATAATAGTGGAGAAAATAAAAAAAATCATACAAAAATGAATGAAAATTACAAAGTCTAAAAAGACGTCAAAAATTTATTTTCGGATTTCAACGAAATTAATCAACTTGAATCGTACATCTATGTAGATCACTCAGATACAGTTAGTTTTTCAATTCATGCAGTGGTTCTAAAGGAGAAGATTTTTTAAAGAGGGATACCCCCTGAAGCTTCTTTTGCCCCACCCTGGGTCGAAATGAACAAACTTGGTCGACGACCTTGAGTTCTTACTTCCACTTCAGCGGTTTTGGAGGAAAATGTGAAAAGTTTACAGAGACGGACAGACAGACATCAGACAAAAGGCGATCAGAAAAGCTCACTTGAACCTTTGGTTCAGGTGAGCTAACAACTCAGTTAAGTATCATTATAGATAAAACCTTTTTGAGAAACAACATTCTGGTAAAGTGTCTATGAATAAAACCTCTTTTGAGAGACCACATTCTGGTAAAGTGTCTCTATAGATAAAACCTCTTTTGAGAGACCACATTCTGGTAAAGTGTCTCTATGAATAAAACCTCTTTTGAGAAACAACATTCTGGTAAAGTGTCTCTATGAATAAAACCTCTTTTGAGAGACCACATTCTGGTAAAGTGTCTCTATGAATAAAACCTATTTGAGAAACAACATTCTGGTAAAGTGTCTATGAATAAAACCTTTTTGAGAAACAACATTCTGGTAAAGTGTCTATGAATAAAACCTCTTTTGAGAGACCACATTCTGGTAAAGTGTCTCTATGAATAAAACCTCTTTTGAGAGACCACATTCTGGTAAAGTGTCTATGAATAAAACCTCTTTTGAGAGACCACATTCTGGTAAAGTGTCTCTATGAATAAAACCTCTTTTGAGAGACCACATTCTGGTAAAGTGTCTCTATGAATAAAACCTTTTTGAGAAACAACATTCTGGTAAAGTGTCTCTATGAATAAAACCTCTTTTGAGAGACCACATTCTGGTAAAGTGTCTCTATGAATAAAACCTCTTTTTGAGAAACAACATTCTGGTAAAGTGTCTCTATGAATAAAACCTTTTTGAGAAACAACATTCTGGTAAAGTGTCTCTATGAATAAAACCTCTTTTGAGAGACCACATTCTGGTAAAGTGTCTCTATGAATAAAACCTCTTTTTGAGAAACAACATTCTGGTAAAGTGTCTCTATGAATAAAACCTCTTTTGAGAGACCACATTCTGCAAATTCGGCAAAATGCAGGGGTTTTTCCTAGGCTGATTTGGGGTTCGATTACAGGACCCATTCCCAATGCAAAAATGGCTTGTATTATCCAAATATTATGCAAAAATTCCCAATTTTGAAATTCAAATTAAAAAATAAAGTATTTTCAAACAAGTAAAAATGTCATATTTTCGGGACCCTGGACCCTGAAATGTCTCCATAAATAAAACCTTTTTAAAGTTCAGGCAATAGAGAACTTTCCAGTTAGCCCAGATTACCGTTATGAACCTGCATTTATTCGTGCCTTTTCGATTTAACTCCTCATATGTTCTTCCGGTTTTCATATTTACATGTAACGTGTATGGAAATACCCGTATGTTTGAGCGATTTAATTTCATTTTGCGTACGGAAATCAAATAGACTCTTACAACACACCACAGTGGGTTATTTAGTTGAACGCCAATTTACGGAAGAGTGACAGGCGGAGAAAAGTGTGCGGTCAGACCGGGAATCGAACCCAGAACCTTCCGAACACTAGCAAGGTGCTTTTACCAATTGCGCTATCGGGGCTACCGATATATTACAGTAATCCGGGATAACTCGAAAGTTCCCTATTATGGACTTATAAGGCCATACCAATTTGATTTGTAGTTCTTTGGAATTTCATTTTCAGATTTTGGACCGAACGATCGATTTTTTTTTTAATATTATTATTTCAAATGTCATTGAAATTGGATCGAAGCAATAAAAATGGGGACGGAATGAAATTACTTTCGTAATTTTGATTTTACTAATGCAAAATTTCATGTAGATTATTTAATTATGAAATCTATTAACATTTTATTTTGGTTCATCCAATACATTATTGTGATCTACACATGTAAATATTAAATTTACCATCAAGTTTCTGGTTTGTAAATTATGAAAACCGCTTTGAAAGAAAGTGAAATAATAATAATAATCTTCCTATTAGATCTGCAATAGGGTAAATGTACTGAGAAATTGTTTCCACATGTATTCTGCCTATGATCTTCAACAAAATAAATAAAGTAAAATTATATTTGTATCAATTCAAAAAGTATATATATGTTTAACTTCTGCACACAAATTTCATTGCACAATTTTTATAAGGTAATACCTCGTTAATGCCAAGATCAACAGAAATAATAAAACATTATATATTTACATTTGAAATGTATACTTTAATTGTAGTAATATGTCTTTGTGTAAATGGGCTGACATCAGGGCCCTAATCCTCACAACCCAATAATGTGAATATTTTGGGCAATAAATAGCTTTTATCTTACAAAAAAAAATTGATTCCTGTTAAAACCACAAAATAGGGACTTATTTCAGAATTGTAGTTCAAAAGTAGAAGATACTTAAAAGAGAAATCATGGACATTTTCTGAAGTTGTAAAACACAAGTAAAATGATATTTATGGATTGTGAAATGGAATATGGTCAAGACTGACTCTGTGACAATGACAATGTCATTGATTGACTACAAAAAAGTTATGAGGAGTACAAAATTTAGAGAATATTTTGTAAACATTTATGTTGGCTACATAAACTGTTAACTAAATCCATCCAAACTCGAAACCACTGGGAAAAACTCATCTGATATAAGTGAAATTACCACAAAGAATATTCTTGAATGATGCACAATTTCTATATTGCATTTGACTAATAGTATAGTCAAAGATAGTCATATACATGAAACAAAAAGACAGTATGTCAGTAATAGAAAATAATATAAATACACATTAGGATTTATATATTGTGGAAACTAGTAATTTTTTTTTAATTGTCTTTATTTGTTCATGTTAGGCAGGCTTGTGTCTTCAAGATGTATGTTAGATATTAATAATTTCTGTGGAAATGCAGGGTAAAATTGTAATACTGTGGTTAAAATCGGAGAATTTTATATGACCAGCACTGATAAACGACTGAACACTGAAATGAATCAACGCAGTTTAATCAGATTGAATATTGTGATCCGTGATCTTGATCAAGAGATAAGCTATAAATATCATTTCTATTAAGTTTTGTATTTTACGGCTCATGGTGGTTTGATTATTTGATGCTTCCCTGCATGGAAACTATGTAAACAGTCGTCGTAAAAAACAGAGGACAAGAACGGAACCACATGGCTGAAGATTAAAATCAGAAAAGAAAACGGCAATACCGAACCCAAATCTTGAAAAAAAAATCGCGTGCGCACTTTCAAACCAGGTGCGGTAAAAAAAAATATTATAATTATTATTATTTCATTCCAACGAAATACTAAAAAAATTGGTGTGGCATAATAATAAATTTTGTCCGTCATGATGGCCAACTTGAATTTTGGATCACCATCAGAAGAACAAATTTTAAAAAGAATTACCATATTCAACCCAATATGCACCCATGTCCCCATATGTGCCCCCCTCCTAGTTTAGATTTCATAACCTTTTTCATACAAAATCTTTTTAGCTGGTTGACGAGAAGATGTGGACCAGAAAAAAATTTAACATATAATCTCTAGCTCCCCTAGCAACAAAAGAATAATGATTGGTGTCCTTGGGAAATACTATTAGAACTTTACCAACATGCCTTATAAAAAAAAACTGTTTTACATTAATTTGATTATAAATTGACACCACTAAGCACCCATCCCCTTTTCCCATTTAAATGTAGGGCCCTGGATGCATATTTGGTTGAATACAGCTCATGAATATTACTCCTGCATGTGGTTTCAAAGAAGATTGAAATTCAATACCAAATAAGGCGGACAACAAAGCCCACACAAACTATAAATCCATATAACCTGGAATGGTGGAGACTCGTGATACCATTCTTGACCTAGACTAGTTAAAATTTAAGGTAATTAAACAGAACATTAAAATTACAATGGCAGGAGTAGCCGTCCTTATTTTTCATTACCGTATTCAACCCATTAAGCGCCCAGGGCATTACAAAAATCAGTAAAAAAAAAGGGTTGGGTGTTTAATGGGACCAGTTAATAGTCAATTTGAGTAAAAGTTATTTTGTTTATAAGCAGAGTTGTAAAGTTATTGTAGTTATTACCACGGACACCTATCAACATAATTCCGTTGCTGGCGTGCTACAGATAAACAGTTACTTATGGTTTTTCTGGTCCACATCTCCTTGTCAACTGACTAGAAAAGATTCTCGACCGTATGTAAAAAAAGAGGCAGGGGCGCTTATATGGTCGAATACGGTATATCTACCAGTATCCAGCGAGGAATAACATGTTTTCCACACGAAGCTCGTCATAACTGAAAAGTGATTAAACTACTTTTTTACCATAACTTGTGTTGTTATTCCATTCTCAACAGTGGTATAAACGAAGCTGCAGTTAGTTAACATTTACAAATAACCAACAGGACTGTTTAAGTGACGTAACAAACACTAAATGACGTCATCGTCAACCTTCAGACGAAGGAAGAGATTCAGGTGACGTACAAGTTTGACGCAATCATGAGAGTCCTAATCCGATAGTGTCTAGATGTGATGTAAGCTAATAATCCATACTACCAATCAGCACTTTTCGGTTATGGTAGAAACAAATTCAAAAACTTGTGTAAGTTGATTACCATGTTTATCTAACTCTCGTTAGTTAATTTTCAAAAATTTGAAAAGACACTCGGTAAACCTTGTTTCTTTTAAAATTAACTAACTCGAGTTAGATAAAATATGATAATCAACTAACACTCGTTGTTTAATCTTTATGTGTATGATATAAATCTAAAGATTACTCCGTCCCGCCAGGTTGTGAATTATATCATTAGCCCTTTGACGGCTACTTTATTAGAGTAAATATTGGCCCTTACTGCTGCATTTATTATTCATAATTAAGATACACTTTTTGATTTCAGATAATTAAAAAAGTGTACATGATACAGAGATTAAACATACATCAAAATATTTGTCAGTGTTTAACTTTAAAAATATACCATCATTTGTTGAGTAATGTGTCATTGTTACCTGTACAGGTGAAAACCCTGTATGACAACATCTACAATGACGGGTCCAAGAAACAATTTTACTTGTACGTAGTACCGAGTGCCTATTAATGGTGGCACAACAATAGTTGTGTGTAGCAGTCTAAGGGTTAAGTATACCATGAAATCTGAAGTAAAACTATTTTCTTTGAGGATGAAGTTACTTTATTTGAAGATTTGCATGCTAGAACTACAAATTGATACATGAACATCAAATTTATAAGTATCATTAATCCAGAATACAGCAGTGAATGGATTTACATACATATGGTGGAACATCTTAAAACTAGTCATAGAACCTGGACTTTTCTCAAAATTCATGTATTCCAAAATTATGTTGTCACTTCAAATCTTGTTAATAAAAAACACCCAAAACTTAAATTCTGAATACTGGTAATTTTATATATTACGTAACAATATAGGCATAAGTGTTAATCAGTGACTGTATATTTGCGACTACTAATTGGTTCATATTGGAGTATTCTACATTTCCTATTCGTGTATTTTTTTCCCATTCATTCCTGTCAGTAATTATCAATACCCAGAAATAAAACTCAATAGATATCAATTTAAAAACTTTAAAGATTAAATAGTTGAGTACATTATGTTTATGCAAAGATAAAATCTTGGCTATACTATCTGTTCATTAAAACAGTAAATTTATACTCTAGTTAATGACAGAACTAGTTCCTAAGTCACTAAATTTACTCAAAACTCCAGCTCAACTTTTATTTCATTATTTTAACAAAAACATTTTGGTTTGAGTGATTAATTTTCATCATTCCAGTATCAATTTTGGCATCATACTTATGATTTTCCTGTAAAAAATGAATAAATACGTTGAGTACCATTCTCAAACAATTTTCTAATATTGCAGAAGTTTTCTTCAAATGAGCAATTCTTTTTATCATTAATCACAATTGTATACCATCAATATACTTTTACAAACATATCAGTTACAGAATAAATTTTGGGCGTTTTAATCATAAAAACTTAATTGAGCTTGAGTACTGATTAAATTTGTTGACTATGGGCCAAGAGGTCATACAGCCAAGTTTGTCATTCCTGTATCACCCAGTATTAAAATGTTCCAAATATATATATATAAATATATATATATGTTTATGTGTGTATGTATGTATATTGCAGCATACACACCGTGACCTGATACCCATACAATCACATTTTCAAACTGGTTATTATCAAGCACAACACTGAAAGAAAAAAAAAACAACAAATGGCAAGTGTGTGATGCCGAAACTTTGTCAAAATATTTGATAAAAAAAAGTCACACATACATACTTAAATATGTTTTACACAAAGGAGCAAGAATTGAATACACATGATACAAAGAACATTTGAATGAATGAACCACAACATTATACATTTTGTTATAAATGGTTTGGTGCATGTGATCTTGTATTATCCCATTCAAAAATTATTGGTAGGCACTGATCCGAAAATTTCTTTTTTGTTCATTAAATAGTGGTAAAAATCCTAAATTTTGGATAATCAGATCATAAATCTTGAAGTACAAACCGCAATTCTTTTCATGTGGCAGCATCTGTTCAAAACAATGTCACAGTTATTCAACTTCCATTTAGAAAAGGAATACGGAAAACACAAAAATCACAATTTTCACAATCTGAAATGCTTGTGGTTATTAGTATGAAAACAAAAGACCCTAAATCTTCATCCCAATTTGACAGTGACTTGTAAACGTTTAATAGACTATGATTTGTTACTGTTGTCATGCGCTTCAATCACCGTCTTTTTCGGGTTCTTGACATTCTGAGGACCACAGCTGCAAAATAATAAAAACAAATAAGTTTTAAGGTTACAGAGACAGGGGCATAAGCACAGCATATTATTCAGTATACGCAGAAATGCAATAAATAATGTGCTTGATTGCTTGTTTCACTGATTCAGTTACTAATATATCTAAGTCATTTTAGCTTTCGTGGTTCATACAGACACGTATAATGAAAATAATTTTTCAAGCACTTTCAATGGGTATGTTTAAGTTATCAAGGTCTGGAAAGCTTAACCAAAGACCGCAAAAGTTCCTTTCACAGTTCAATGGCATTCCTCAAAATAACATTGAAGACTTTCGCAAAACACCAGAGAGTTCCATCAGAAAATTCTATATACTAGTTGTCTAGTATCCTAGGTCAAGTTATTATTTTATTTTTTTCAAGAGTTATCTTTTTTTTTATAGAGATGAGGAAACACATAAAAATAGAATTCAAGCACTCTGACAAAAAAATCAAGCATTTATCATTGAATTCAAGCACTCTTCAAGAGTATCATTGTTTTTAAGAACTTTTCAAGGACTTTATCTATATTCAAGCACTTTTCAATGAAAATTTCGGTATTTTTAGAAGAACTTGTTGTACTTAGAAAAAAGTTGAAAACCCATTCAAATTTGGCACACATATTATTATCCTCCAAAGTGTGCATTTTTACTTGCATTAAAAAAAGTCCACTTTGGGTCAAAACTGTGTAAAACAGATATACCATAAGTTATCTAGTTTGAATTTTGAATAGTGTTTTACGCCACACTCAACAATTTTACAGCTAAATGATGGGCCAGGGGCCAGTTTCACTAAAGATCGTAACTTTGCCAGAAAATGTAGATGTAATTTTAGATGTGACTCGAGTTACAATTATATTTATGTGTACATGCATGTAGCTTCAGTTTCACAAAATGTCACATATACACTTACTTGTTAATCTACAGTAAGTTACATGTGAAATAAGTAGTAGTTTTGAGCAGACATAGATTCAGATGCAAGGTTATGCGTAGGAAGAAAGATACAACTTTAGTGAAACTCAATTTAGATGTAAATCTAGATTTACATGTAAAGTTAAGACCTTTAGTGAAACTGGCCCCTGGTTTTTTTATTGGTGGAAGAGGAAACCCAGTTACAATGTACCCGGGAAGAAACCATTGGCCTTCTGAAAGTAAACTGGCAAACTTTCTAACAAAAATCAACTTAGGTTCCAACAGGCCTCTTACTTGCCCTGACCAGAAATGAGAGACTTCATAATTTAACGCAAAATGCTCTAACCACTTAGCCACAGATGGCCAAAGTTATCTAGAGTCACAATGATACTGTCATGTTTTATTTCAAGATGTCTGCATTTCATTCATTTTTTCTCCCCCTCGTTCTCATGTTTTATAAACATAACCATATGTGGAAGTGGTAAAAGCTTTGAGGATGGAAATGTAACTGAAAACGATAAAATAATCTGTCACCCTACTTTGAATTTCCCCTTAAGAGACCTCAATTTGTCAAGGCTATAGCTTCTCTATTATCTTGGAGTCAAACGGAGAATACTTATACCTGCTTTTGTTCTGATCTTTTTAACTTGAAAATGGTCAAAATTTATGCATAGAAATACAATATCTTTATTTCTTACAATGAAAAGTTGCTGTTTTCCATGAAGCACTTCCCAAAATTTGATGTGCATTCATGTTTTACATGCATTCTGTATCGATGTAACAGCAGAGAACGGTACACTGACTATTGCTAATTAGGAGAGTATGTATCATGTTGTTTTTATCATTTCCTGATCAATTACAGCGATCTTGTTTCGATTAGTATGTCATTATATTGTATATGTTTGAATCAGAGAACTTTTTACAATATTTCTTGGTCATTTTCAGCGATCATGGGCTTTTTAAGCTTTTCAATACAGCTGCATAGTGACGTTATCATTTTCTGCAGTCTGCTCACTGTAGCATATTTTCATCATGATGTTGTTTTGCTGTGCAGTCTAATTTTTAATTTATGGGTGTCGAATGAACAAATTTATGAGAGAAATTTTAAGAAAATGATCTTATTTTAACAATATACAAATAGAACTTTTGAATGAAAAAACTTGAATAAATCAAAACATTCTAAATATTAATACATGTATAGTTTTTACTATATACACAATTTTTCCTTTGTGTTCCATATAAAAAATTGCACGTATACTCATCATGAAAAAGGAGATGAAAATATGCTAACTCACTTGTGACTCGATAACATATCCAAATTGTAAGTTGGACCAACATTTTCAGCTGTAAATATGTTAAATTTAATACTTTGATTTAAATTATTTATCAACACAGGTTCCGTGAAGGAGGTTTCTGCATTGAAGTTGTCCGTTAAATCATTATCACCGCTAACATCTTATTTGGAATCGATATCTATCTCGGATTCTGTTTCTGTAGAAATAGGATTTACAGGTTGTTCATGTGTAGAATCATCATCCAAATCAGATACTAAAACCTCCTTTTTACAGTCGGAATCAGAGTTGAAAATATCTAAAACATCTTACAGGAATCTTTGATGCATAAATGGCAGCCATTTTTCAACAACTTTCATTCACTGATTTCAAAATAATAGCACTTTTATATTCGTCGTAACTTGCTTATTTTCAGTGGCATCCATTGCATTCACATGTGATAATATAGACTAAATTCTCATCTAACTCTTGTTATAATCGTGGGGAAAAACCCGAAATTGAAAGTGAAGCCACTGAAGGAGAAACATAAGTCGGTTTGTGGTACTGTCGTAATCACCGGTTCTCGTGGATGTTATTGTGAGTAGTGAACAAAGAATTTTGCGGGCGTTTTTTGACTCTATCGTAATGAAAGGGTTATGGTTTCCCTCAACCAATTGCCAAACCTCTTTATAATGCCAAATTTGGGCTGATCAAATGGTGGCAGTATAACTAGATTTCACTGTATATTTACCGTAAGATTATCCCGCAGTAACTGCATTATAAGAGTACTGTCTTTATACGACTCCTCTCCTAGGGTATCCAGCTCAGCAATGGCATCATCAAAAGCCTGTCAAGTATATAAATGAATCGATTACATCCTATAAATATAAAACCCTCTAATTCAAATAACTTAAAGGTCAATCAATTCAAATCACTTTATTCCAATTTCTTTCAAGATTTTAGAAGAATTAATGCATTCTCACTATATCTGACATCCTCATCCCTTTCTGCATTACTTTACACAGGATACAGTACTCCAGTATATTGCTAGGTTTATTTTTAACATATTACACATTTATTTACCATATCGTGCTCCAGTTCAATGCCAGGTTCATTATTGAACACTTTTACGTATGGATTTAGCCTATTGTGCTCCAGTATAATGCCAGGTTTATTTTTTCAACACTTCACACATGGTTTCATCCCATGTTTTTTTTTATGTGCAATAAGGCTGTATAATTGTTTAATTTCACAAGCAGAAAATTTCACATTTTTTGGAAAGAAACTTATTAACAGGTTTTTAATTTCACGCAAGACCATTTCTAATACTGAAGTGTGATAGGAGTTGAAGTAAAGCTGATAATATTTTGGGTTTCATGTAAACAATGTCTGGTTATATATGAATGAAATTTGATTGGTAAAAAAATTATACTTGTTTATCAGTTACGTATTGTCTTTTTGATACTTTGATACTTTTAGATTATATTCATAGGTACTTAATTTTGCAACACAAACTAAAAATATTTCAAGGAATGTTAAAGACGGACAAATAAAAAAACGGCCTTGCTGGTAAGCAACTGACCTATCACCAAGTGCTTTTTTGATGTCATTCGATTGTGATGTCAAAATCACAGAAGTAATTGAGGGGCCATATGATAAGATTGTGACGTCATAATGGAAAAGTGTCTGGCATTTGTCGATAGGTAAATTTTAAATACATGGGTTATGAGGGGAAGAAGTTTTTAGTGTCAGGAAAGACATGATTTTAAACAATACACGATTAAATAAAAAATTGAGACTTTCACAAAATTCTTGCATAAAAACATTCCTTCACCAAATTACTGGTTAAACACATGAAATGAATGCATCATAGTGAATACAAGGGGAGATAATCCAAAAAATCATAAAACAATGGGCCCAAGAGGGCCTCAATCGCTCACCTGAGAACCACCTACAAATGTGAAAAGAAGACCAAAAAGAATATGTACATGTAGGATGATCTGGCCAAAAAAAATAAATATTGCTGTTTTAAGAAATTAATAAAAAACATAGATATTGCAGTTTAAATTAATAAAAATATCTAAAAATTACAATTCAGCAGAATTCTTACACAAAAACATTTCTTCACCTATACACAAGTAAAACACATGAAATGAATGCATCTTAGTGAATGCAAGGGGACAAAATTGAGGAAATGATGTATAGATAAATGAAAATGACAAAGTCAGAAAAGACCCCAAAAACAAGTCAAGAATTAATATTCCAATTTCTATGAAAAATACAAACTTGAATCATACATTCATGTACATGTAGATCACTCAGAAACAATCTGTTTTTCAGTTCATGCAGCAGTTCTGGAGAAGAAGATTTTTAAAGAGGGGTACCCCCTGAGGCCTCTTTTGCCCCATCCAAGATCCAACCCTGGGCCAATCGGACTGGAAATTACAAACTTGGTAAAGGACTTTGAGAACTTGCTTCCTGTAAGTTTCATCAAAATCCCTTCAGTGGTTTCAAAGATGAAGTTGAAAATGTAAATTGTTTACAGATGCATGACAGATGACGATGGACAAAAGGCGGTTAGAATAGGTCGCCCAGGGACACTGTCTCGGGTGACCTAAAAACAGCCACCATTACCCTGCCACATATGATCTTGGAGAGATGAAAAAACAATTAACTCATCAACCCCTGAAAAACAATAAACTCTTCTTTAAATCAATGACTTGGGCAAGTCCAGATGTGTATTTGAGTGAACTAAAAAAGTTTTTGAAAATTTGAAAAATAGATCAGCAACAAATTTGCCTTTGTTTTCAAACATATCACATTACCTTTTTGGCTAATTCGCAGGCGGTATCTTTACTATTTTTTATTTCATAATGAAATACAGAGTAATTCAGGGCAAGACCAAGTCTGATAGGATTGGTACTCATCATGTGAGCGACAGCATTGTCATAAGCTTTTTTGTATGCCTTCTCAGACTTCTCAATATAACCTGGAAAAAAAATGTCATTTGTTAGAAATGAAAAGACATCTAGAGTAGCAGGACAAATGTGAGTTTGTGATGATTTACTTTCACTTTATATTCTTAGTTAAGTTCAGGGCTCACCCTGTCATTAGCCAATGTACATGTAGCCATTGACTAAATTTTTTTCCAGATTGGCTAGGAAAAAAATGCAATTGGCTAATTTTCTGGCAAATATTTTAGGTCATGTTTCATGTGTATCACTGTACCAGTATTTATAAAATTTTCTTTTTGTCATCTTTTTCTTTCTGTAAAATTAAAAAACATATATATTTCAAATAATTTGGTATCAATATTCATTGACCAGCTGAATAAAAAATTTCAATTGGATAAAAAAAAATCATGCTTGGCTAGTATTTTGGCTGACAGTTTTGTGTGTCCAGGATGAGCCGTAAAGTCACATACCATATTCTACCCAGTAAGTGGCCAGGTTACTAATAAATGGGGAAAAGGGTTCGACACTATGACATGTGGGCCCAAATTCCACATAACCTGTCTAAAATAGTTAATTTTTGTATAAGTTATTACTGATGACACCTATCAACATTCTTCAGTTGCTGGGGGCTACAGATAATACTGTTACTTAACTTTTTCTGGTCCACATCTCCTCATCAACCGACTAGAAAAGATTCTAGATTTCTGAATTCCACCAGTCTTACCAGAAAAACCGGTAAATTTTACAAAAGTCCAGAGAAATCTATCTGACAACTGGTCCAAATGACCAATAATTGTCCATTTCTTTTCAAATGTGTATATACAGACCAGTGGAATTCCTTTATTCACTGGTCCGGTTAACCAGTATTTTTTTTTTAATTTCAAAATGTCTGATATAGTGAAAAATATTTTTGCAATATGACTCGTGTGCTACTGCTGTACATGTGATATAACAAGTTATTACACAAAAGAACCACTTCTTTTAGGTTAAATTATCAACCTGTGAAGTCACTTTTGGACCTGTCCATTTCAAGAAATGTTAATCTTTATAAATTACCATGTGATGCCTGTTCTACTGGCACTTTTTCAAACTTTGATATTTCAAACACCTGGAATGTTCGACACAACCAGACTGAGATTTGATGGTAGGCCAAATCTAAACATGATATAAACATAAATGGCCAAAATTCAACTGACCAAAAAATAATCCTTCATTTTATGCCCCCTCAATAATGCAGAAAACATAAAAATGTGTGAAAGATAAAATGGCTAATAAACATGAAAAACAGTAGGTTCATTGGACCTGAACAATCACCTGAGTGAATGTATTTTACTAACAATATACTGAAAAGCAACCAAAAGCATGAATAATTCTTTGAAAAGGAGAATTAACTTGTGTAAGGGTAATCTGCCTTGCCGACTTTTATAGATTTTCAAGATACATGTAATGTGCAACAACATTCAAAAGCATGTGAAATCCATATAAATGGGAAAATAACTTTCACAAGGATCACCCTCACAATTTCAGCACAAAAAAGTCTTTGTAGATCTTTGTGGTAATCACTGGATAATAGAGAAAAGCAGTTCAAAACATGAAAATAATCGACTTCAAAGGGGAAATAACTTCCATGGGTCAACCTGAAAATTTAATTCCTGTTGACTTTTTCGTGGATCATTGCATACTTAACATTTTTGCCTCTTTCTCTCTATCTATTATAATATTCAAGATAATAGGAAAAACTGTCAAAACATGAGAAATCCACTAAAAAAAAACATCTAAAAACATGAACAAGAGGCCCAATGGGCCTTAACGGTCACCTGAGAACAATTTCCTGTCAAGTTTGGTTGGTAAAAATTAGTCCACTGGTTCTTGAGAAGTCAAAAATTTGACAACCCCCCAAAAAAAACAAAAAGAAAAAAAGAAAAAAACCAAAAAATTATATTTTCTGTTTACTTAGGCGTCTGTGAACTTGACCTTTGATCATTTTGTCAAAATGATCCTCAGATAATTCCTAGCAACTTTCTAATATATCTTTGTGTACAAAAAATCAATCGGTTTTGAGTTATTAAGCCATTTGTATACAACTGTACCCTTTGTTATTCAAGTGCCCCCCCCCCCCCAGTGAACCGTTTATTGACAGAATCCATTTTCAAAACAGCTATAATCCAATTAAAGGGAGATAACTCCCATTAGCGAGGACCTGAACAAATTAGGCCTTGTTAACTTTTTTGTAGATCCTTGCATGCTAAACATTTTTGCTTCTTTTACTTTTACTCTAGCTATTATACTTCTCAAATAAATGTCAATAATCATCCAAAAACATGAAAAATCAACTTAAAAGGGGAAGTAACTCCAATAATGGGTGACCTGACAATTTAAGCCGTGTTGACCTTTTTGTAGATCTTTGTGTGCTGAACAATTAATACTTTTCAAGATAATGTCAATAAACATCCTCAAACATGAAAGACTATCGCAATAGAACTCCCTGAGCCTTTGGCTCAGATGACCTAAAAATCCACTTAAAAGGGGAAATAACTCCCATAAGGGGTGACCTGACAATTTTGGCCCTATTGAATTTTTTATAGATCTGTGCATGCTGAACATATTTGCTTTTTCACTTTCTTTCTATCTATTATAAATGTACTTTTCAAAATAACAGGACAAAACTTCAAAAACATGAAAAATCCACTAAAAGGGGAAATAACTCCCAAAAGGGGTGACCTGACAATTTCCATCAAGATAAAATTATACTAAAAAGAATTATATTTTCCATTTACTTAGGTGTCTGTTACATTGACCTTTGACCCCCATGACCTTGAAATTATGTCAAATATCCTCGGGCCAGGTGAACTTTAACTGTATTTAACTTATCAACTCCTGAAATACAATGGACTCTTCTGTAAATCCGTGACTCGGACCAGTCCAAGTTTGTCTTTTGGGGTGAATGATTTAATATACATGTATGCAATCTCTTAATATTATCAGGTCATTAATTCAGTAAATCTTACCTTCTTTCTCTTTGTCTTCAGTAACTTCAGCTAAATAACGGTAGTAATCTCCTTTCATTTTATGATAAAAAATGTTTTCTGCATCATCTGTTGGAGGGTCTACTATTAAGTGATTTTCCAGTAAAGACTGTTAAAAAGAAAAGGAATTAGTGTACACGTATAATGTATACATGATATATATATATATATATATATATATATATATAATATATATATATATATATATATATATATAGTGAAACCTGTATATGGGGCCACCGAAGGGACCAGAAAATATTGACCTTTATGTGCAGGTGACCCTTAAACACAGGTTCAATTTAGTTGAAGTATGCAGTCAAGGGACTTGAAAAAACTGGCCTTAATAAACAGGTAATCCTTATATAGAGGTGGCCGCTATCGCAGGTTGTACTGTATTTAGTATAATCTGTGATACTCATTGCCTTAGACCCAACACGTGAACATGACATATTCCATATATTTATTTGTAATATTTATTGAATTTCACCAAAAAATATGTAAAAACTGAAAATAACAATAACAGAATTTGAGTAAACAGCGTTTTCATGACATTCGATGATACATACCTTGATTCGGAAGTAAGATTCTACTAAATCAAGAAGAGGAAGACAGAAAAAAGGAAACCTTATTTTGAACTTATATCATGAAGCCTATAGTGACTAATCAGAAGCTTTAGAAATGAAGGAACAAACCAAAGACGTATTTAACACAAACAAAACCTGAAAAATATAAACCTCTGCTTATACATGTATGCCGATGGAGGCAGATCTAATGTACACATATGTGAATTTCTTCAAATGAAAAATTGTAATGAAATTTGTTTGTTTGATTAAACTACCGTAGTATTACAAGTAACGTACTACATAATCAAGGCACTGGAAGGCTCTTGCTTTTATAAATACATCAGATAGATCTATATGTATCTAAAAGGACCATTTTGAATGAATATATTTTCGTAAATAGTAATTAAATAAATTATACAATTACAGTGGAATCTCGATGTCAAAATTCCAAATTTGTCAAAATGGAAAGACGGGTCCTGATTTTTATGGGTAGAGTAACATATCAATAAAATTTTCCGTTATATCGAATTCCGGATATCTCGGAAGTAATAGGGGTGGTCCTGTGAGTTTCGTGATAAGGAGATTCCACTGTATATTTATCTATTAATTTATAGGAGTTTATTAGTTGAATGAATATCAAATAATAATTGTCCGAACCAAGGTTTATCATCTGAAGAACGGTCGCTATTGTCCCAACCATGGGCAAATTACGTTGGTAAATTAGGAAGTCTTTTGCTCTGTATAATTATCACAGAAAATCTTTAAATTTGCTGAAGCGAACCCTTCTAGAAGCGTACCGGAAGCAAATTTCGAGTACAACATTACGGTAGCTAATGAACAAAGGCGGCTAAGATGGGAGGCAACCTTAGAAAGTATTTCTGAAAGCATTCAAACCATGGCTGATTTGCCTTAAGCCAGGTTTGCTGTAGGCTAAGTTCCATGCAATAATGAGATAAATACAAAAAACGATGCAAATTAATCTAAGGATGTTGTCAATGAAGTAAGAAAAAAAGTTAGTAACGCATGGAAACAGAAATAACTTTACAATTTTGTACTGCATGTTGAATTTTTTTCCCAAGATTTTTCAGAAATGTAAATTCCATTTCAGATTGTTGATTCTGTGATTCCATCCGCGATTCTGCAATCGCGGAAAATCACTGGCCCTATGGATAGTGGCATCATCCTGGTAGTTTTACACATCAATATGGTGATTACACCTGTCATGCTGTTAACTCATCAACCCCTGAAAAAACAATGGACTCATCTGTAAATCAATGACTTAGACCAGTCCAAATGTGTCTTTAGGGGTGAATGCGATACAGATTTACAGAGAGTTGTCGGTTCTTGCACTATACACCTCTCAATCTGTAAACATCATAGGCACTTGTTGAACTCTTCATATTTATTGAAATTACAATAAGTTGAATAACACGTGTTTAAGTTAACCTGTGTTTCACAGGTACAATGTTTGTTTGTTTGTTGTTGTTTAACGTCCCACTCAAGAATATTTCACTCATATGGAGACGTCACCAAATGCCGGTGAAGGGCTTCAAATTTTGGCCTATGCTCGGCACTTACGGCCATTGAGCAGTGAGGGTTCTTTAACGTGCCAACACCTACTGTGACACGGGACCTCCAGTTTTTACAGGTACAATGTATTGATCAGTTTAATATGAGTATACCACATGCAACCCACAAGTTACACAAAAGAGATAGATTGCTAATTGTTATATAATGCATATAGTGAATGGGAGCTTGCAGAAAGACCACCTCACTTAGGAGACCACCTGATATTTCATACCATGAATTCTACCCTAAGTCCCTTGATAAAGATCTATTAAGTACATAACCTCACGTAAGAGACCATCTCACTAATCACACTGGCCAGTCAGTTAGGTGGTCTTAATCAGAGGTTCCACTGTAACACCTCACTATTCAGACCACTTTGAGTGAGTAAGGAAGGTTGTCTGAACAATGATGTTCTACTGTAACACCTCACTAATCAGATCACTTTGAGTGAGTCAGTTAGGTGGTCTTAATCAGAGGTTCTACTGTAACACCTCACTAATCAGACCACTTTGAGTGAGTCAGTTAGGTGGTCTGAACAGTGATGTTCTACTGTAACACCTCACTAATCAGACCACTTTGAGTGAGTCAGTTAGGTGGTCTGAACAGTGATGTTCTACTGTAACACCTCACTAATCAGACCACTTTGAGTGAGTCAGTTAGGTGGTCTGAACAGTGATGTTCTACTGTATACATATGACTTTGTACATGTACATGTATACACAAGGTGTGTCAAACAGAAATGATTCAATGAAAGAACAAAAATATGAAATATCAATTTTAATTTTCCAATGGCATGCAAACAAACTGAGCTGGCCTCAGTCAGTAGCGTGCCCGATTCTTGATTGGGAGGTTGTGAGTTGGAGTCCAGCCTGTGGCAGGTTGGTTTCCTGTCTTTCAGATGAGACAGTAAAAACCGAGGTTCTGTGTCAAGAGTTAAAGAACTCTCACTGCTCAATGGTCGTAAGTGCCGAACATAGACCAAAATTTGATGCCCTTCACTGGCATTTGTTGACGTCTATATTCTTGAGTGGGATGTTAAACAACAATAAACAAACAAATATATCTCGGTAATGAAATTGATAAATCGTGAAAATTAATTTTCGAATCACAGGGATTTCGGTAAAACTTCCTTTTGCTCCCCCATTCAAATACACTTGAAAAGACCCAAGGATTACCTGCTTTTTAATTAAACACGCTGATGTACTGTAAAATACAGTGTATATGCATCACACTGTAGGTGTATGTGTGAAATTTGTTAATATTGGATTTTCTCTCATATTAATTTTTTGTAAGCGAAATAAGTACTATTTTTTGTAAGAGAATAGCTAACTTGTGGTTACAGCTAGAGTTACCGGAGATTTTTATCTGTTGCCGGCTTCTTATGACATTGCTGAATGTAATACATGAACACCCGCAATGAAATCTTAGTCTTACTGAGATTAGTATCTGATTATAACATTGTATATAAATATAATATACAGGTATAAGAATATATATGGAGATGCATATAATGAAATGTACCTGCATTCGCCTACACAGTGCATAAATTTATGTAAGATTTCTTAAAATAGCAATTGTCAACTACATTCACAAACAATGACTTTGAAATGTTTATTTGTCTCGAGATCATGTTGCAAGGAACAACTGTATAAAGTTTCAATAAAATCAGTTCAGCTTAAAAAGCTCTGGACAAGCTTAATTTCTAAAAACAGTAACACTAACAGTCACCTACATTTGCATACCATCACCTTGAAATTCGCCTCGTCTTGAGAAAAGAAAGTTTCAACAAGAGTCCCGATGGACCTTAACGGTCACCTGAGAAGAATTTCCTTTCAAGTTTGATTAAAATAAGTCCATGGAATCTTGAGACTTTGAAAATGTCTAAAATTTGACCAAAAAACAAACAATTTGTTTACTGAAGTGTCTGTGACCTTGACCTTTGATCCAATGACCTTAAAATTTTGTCAAAATGATCCTAAGAAAATTCCTAACAACTTTATTATATCTCTTTGCATACAAAAAGTCAATCAGTTTTGAGTTATTAAAACAAATTTGTAATCAATAATCAATTATATCCTGTGTTATTGAACTATAATAGGACAAAATTATCCAAATCATGAGAAATCCACTAAACAGGGGAAATAACTCCCATACAGGTCAACCTGACAATTTCAGCCCTATTGACTTTTTTGTAGATCTTTGCTGAACATTTTTGCTTCTTTCACTTTTACTAGATTGCTATTATACTTTTCAAGATGTCAAAAAACATTAAAAAACATGTCAAATCCACTTAAAAGGAGAAATAAGTCCCATAAAGGGTGACCTGACAATTTCAGACCAATTGGACTTTTTTGTAGATCTTTGCATGCTGAACATTTTTGCCTCTTTCATGTTCTCTCTCTCTATTATACTTTTCAAGATAATGTCAAAAACATCCAAAAACATGAAAAATCCACAAAAAAGGGGAAATAACTAACAAAAGGGTAGACCTTACAATTTCCACCAAAATAAAATATTGGTAGATTTTTTCAAGCGATTTATTTTAAGGTAATGGTTTTTTCTAGCTTTAAAGTCACATTCTGGGGAGTAATGTCCATAAATAAATAAACTTTATTTTTCTGTATTCTCTTCACACTTTCAATACTGCAACATCAAAACTGCATAGTGATGTTATAGTAACTTATTTGGAATCCATATCTATCTCGGATACTGGTTAGGTAGAAATACGGTTTACAAATTGTTCGTGTGTAGAATCATCATCCAATCAGATACTAAATTCATTTTTAGAGTGGGAATCCGAGTTGAAAATATCTGAAACATCTTGAGGGAATCTCAGATGCATAAGCGGCAGCCATTTTTCAATGACTTTCAGTCACCGATTTCAAAATAATTGCACTTTTATATTCGTCGTAACTTGCTTATTTTCGCCGACATCCATTACATGTATATGTGATAATATAGACTAAAATCTCATCTAATTCTCGTTATGTTCATGACTTCCAGTCATAGAGTAAAAGTGGAAAAACCTAAATTGAAAGTGAAGCAACTGAATGAGAAACACGAGGCGTTTTATGACGTTCTCGTATTCAGCGGTTGTACTTCTACCGGGTGATCGCGGATGTTATCCGGAGTAGTGAACAATGAATTTAATGGGCGGTTTTAATCACTATCGGGATGAAAGGGTTAATGTGTATTCGCATGAACTTTTGTCATATTTTAAAGTCCTATTCCAAGAAATTATTTAATTAATCGTGGGAAGCACCGAACACATTGTTCTATTTACAACTGGTGAGGCATTACAGATCACGAGATGACGCTCTACTGAGCGGGTTTGTTTCACTGTAAAGTACATATCATGTACAACTCAGACAAGTGGAACACCCATCAAATACTCTGCAACACTGTCCTGGGCAAGCAATTTAACCATAAACTTACGTGAATTATGTATATAATCGAACTGAAATAACTACTTCCTGCCCTGGTACATTTGATTGCAACATGTGCCGAGACTATGCTGGAATAGTACTCTCATGGTAAATCAAGCAAATCCCTCTAGTTATATCACTCGTACCAGGGTAAAATTAAGAATTCCTATGGAAATCTCCCCACAATAACTCCATTAATACATTAACATTTTTGAAATTTTTTTCATTTTCGTCGGTTTGGAGTCATTTTCTAATGAAAATGTCAAAAATCACAATACGTCCAGAAAATTACAATAACGTTCCCGGAATGTGACTTTAATTATTTTGGAGATGCATGCAATGAATTAAAAATATCTGATCACTCATTCGTTCTATATCTAGCAATGACAGCCATGTTTGGTCCTAGCCCCTTTTCATCTGCAACCTTTAAGCGGCTTTACATGTTTACATGTTTATACTTTGCAATTGATCACCCTGAGCCTTTGGTTCAAGTGACCTAATAAAATCTGTTCAGTACATTGCTTAAAAAGCTCAGGACAAGCTAAATGTTGATATATGAACAGACGAATGAACAAACGCATAGGGTGGTGCCAATACTAGTATACAAACGCCTTAAAGTTAAAGGCGGACGTGTAAAATGTATTTTCACCTCAAATAATATAATTTATTTATGTCAGAACTAAAGTTATGCAAAGAAGAAAATAGCATACTAGAAAACATTAGGTATTTTCAATATCCAGAGTTACCACATCTCATAGCAGGTATCGATTATGATGTCATTTGTGCGTAAAATGATTGTGCGAAAACGACATTGATTTCTCATGTAAAGACATGACATCACAATCAATACCTGCTGACATGGGAGATAACTGATTAATGAAAAGACAATTGAGATGTTGACAGATGTCATGGGGAAGTCATGGGGACAATTCTGTGTAGTTGCAAGGGCCGACAAAATTCTGAATTGTGTTTAAGAAGAATTTAATCTGTATTGAAAAATACCTACTAAAATAGTTTTAATTAACCATAAAAAAAATCAAAGGAAATACTGTAAAAATTAGTGTCCTGATTAATCAGTCGCAATATGTCCTTTGTCAAATCTGAATTCGGACTTAGTTTACATGTACAGTAAAACATATATTTAATAATCGGACTGTACGTACAGTCATGGGACAGTCGGACTACATGTATACATCCTTGATTTACATGTATAGGCTACTATATATTTCAGAAGTTACATGTATAAGCTATATATCGGACTATATTTACATGGTACATATATATATTAGAACATGTACCAAAACATTTATTTGAAATCTACAATGTATTAAATGAAATTTTTTAGATAGTGGATGTCTTATTTTTTTCCCCAAACCGGAAATTAAAAAGTGCATCAGTAAAATTACATCGAAATTTCTGTTATACATTTGGTTATTCATGATAAAACTATGTTTACATTGTCATTACAAAACAGTAAACATGCATCGTGGGGCAGAAGCACAATAAAAACGATCTTGGTTAAAGGAATACTGCGACTAGAACTAGGCCCTTTCAAAGGGATTAACCACAGTCGGACTAACTGGAAATTTTATCTATCGTAAATTAAAATCGAGAGTCAAATACCACAGTCGGAACTGGAAATGTCGAGAGTCAAACACCTATAAAACACCTTAAAGAACTTCATAGTGTTTTGTCTGACGATCATGTCATGGGTGTTGGACTCTAGATTTTAACTTACAGGCAAAATTTCAATTCTAGTGGGCAGTCTCTCTTTTGTAAATTCTGTCGAAAAGAAACTGGTGCTAAATATTTAAAAACAAAGTTTAAGGTTGCCTCAATATTAGAGCAACAAACATGAAAAATATAGGCATATAAACACTACTGGATTGATAAAAAATGCACAAAAAGGTCAACATGCAGTTAATAACCTTGTTTTAAATGGATTGAAACAATAAAATGTAAATTAATATTTTATTTCATTTCTATATTTTCATCCAGTGGATTTTTTAAGAACACATGAACACACATATATATATATATATATATATATATATATATATATATGTGTGTGTATTGGCGAGTAAAAGTTCCTGGCTGGCTAGTAAAATTTCTGGTTCACTGGCCAAATGAAGAGTGAATTTTTTTAGTGTTGTAGAGCCCTGATTTGTCACTTTTGTTACTCTCTTCTTTGTTTTATATACAACCAATAATTTTTAAATGCTGGTAAAATCCAGAATTTTACAAATTTTTACAAATTTATGGTAGATCTAGGACAATTTCATATTTTTAAAATATACATGTATATGCATTTTTAAATTATCATGTTTATTTACAGAAATGACAGTATTTTTCTCATGAATTAATTTTGTAAATTATGAAATTATTCTTTCAGTCTAATGAAATATGTTAAAATTCACCTGAAGTAATTCTATCCTCCACTGATTATTTTCTCAAAATAAACAACAGTATATCTAAATTTCAAAATGATTAAAAAAAATTAATTCACTTTCCTACATGTAAACTTAAAATATTGAAATATTGCTTGAATAAGTGGATTCTGTGTGCATTTAAAAATTGACGGTTTTATATAAAACAAAGAAGAAAATAACATAAGTGACAAATAATATGTCCCATGGCTGTAGGCCGTAAAGGAACCTGAATAACCCAGCATTTTTGTTGAAAGTCGTGATAGATCTATCAAGACTTTCAACAAAAATGCTGGGTTATTCAGGTTCCTTTACTGCCTAATTATTAACAGAAAAACATTCATTCAACAACCTTAGAATTACATTGTTATCTGGTATGTAAAAATGGAGTAATAAGGTAGATTGATGTCTCAAAAAAATTTAAACATTGGGTCAAACACCTGTGGTAACAATGACCAATGTAAATACCTCAACTAAAACCACCTGGCTAGACTTGAAAACTCTATTACTGGCAGGAATCATGCAATTGCTAGCTGCATTGATGTTTTTGCTATCCGACCAGAACCAAATCCTGAGTTTGTCTATTATTGCTTCCGCAAGTAAGCTTGAAAACTTAAATCATTTATCAGTTAAGTAAAAAAATTAATGTTGTATGAATAAAACGGAAACGATGATTGATTCCATTTTCAAAATAACGCGAATCAAAATGGTATCAATGTCCAAAGCATCAAAGCTGAACTGAGAATTTCCCCTTTTCAACAAGTGTCCTATGTCATGTGACTATAATAATTCTTCACAGCATTTTTGACTGTCTTCGTTGTTGAATTTTAGTTTCAATGAGTTTTCAAAATAAAAGAAACAGTGTCTTACTCCTAGTTCAGAATTTATAAGGAGAGAGTATGTGAATGAAACAAGATTCAAATTAGACACAAAGAAGTATTTTAATGGTTGAATCTCAGGTAACTACTTTCTACAGCGCAAGTAGTAGTTCAGAAAATCCTATGGCACATTGATTTTTGAATGGGGTTGCTGACAACGCTTAATTGAGTACACTGAAAAACTCCAGGAGTTCTGAGTCTGTCATAGAAATAAAGCCTTGCCTTAATTATTCATTATAAAGTAGCCATTATAAAAGTATAGATTTTTAAAGTGCCATTTTAAAATGTTCTAGTCATTTGGGGGTTCTGTGAATGTCAACTGGTGTGTTATGTGGTCTATTGGTGTGTTATGGGGTCTATTGGTGTGATATGGGGTCTACTGGTGTGTTATGGGGTCTACTGGTGTGTTATGGGGTCTGTTGGGGTGTTTTACTAACTACCGGGTTAAGCCATGCTGCACCCCATTACAAGTGTTGCTAATTCCAAGTGTTCACCTTGTTAATCATTTTAATGTCGTAAAGCCTCGCCAACACATTAGGAATAGTATACATTATTAGTAACTTAATCATTAACATGACTGAAATCTGTCATAAAGGACGGATAACCAAATTGCATACTTCCCCGTTTGCAATTACCTCATTGAAATTTAGCCTACATACAGTACTGTGAAAACCGGTTCCTCAACACTTACCAATACTTCATTACAGATATCCTTCAATTCATTTGCAATGGTTTTCTTGTAATCACGAAGAACTGCCAATCTCTTCGTATTCTCGTCACTTTCAGGCATGGATAATGTTTTGGTCTCAATGCTCGCCATAACTCTCCATGAAGATCGTCGAGCACCGACGACATTTTTGTACGCAACCGACAGCAAGTTCCGTTCTTCGTCCGTTAGTTTCTTTTTATGCTCTACAAATGTTTTCATTTCTTCTTTCATATCTTCGTATCTTTCTGCCTTCTCGGCAGTCGTTGCTCGTAATGTAGAATGTTCCACATCGTGTGACATGATGATCAAATTTTTGTACTGAGTATGGGACACTTCGTATTCTAAACAAGTCGGTCGTACCCTAGACAATAGGTCGCGCTTAAATATCGGGACGGTCTAAAAACCGGACAAGGACGTGATAGGCACTTGACAGGATAATATTAATTCAACAGAACGTACTCATTCTGCAATATATAATCATTGTGTTACATACTCTGACTTCTTTATATTTTAATTTTAAAACGTTTTAGTTTATACCATGTATCTTATAAGGTATGTGTGTCCATATTTCTCGGATACAAACACATTCACATTATGTCGATGACTCATTGCTGTTAAACCCACTTCCGTTTTGCATCGCCCATAGCATCAAACGAAAAATATAAACCAACATTTGCATGTTAATGTTGTAACTTTTGATGGTTAATTATTTTGTTATCCTAGATCTTTAGATAAACCATTTCTATTTGAGATGTTTTGCTAGAGTTGCGTCAAGTCATAGCCTTTCATGCGACGATATGTAAATCCATTGGAGAATTTATTCCCTTTAAATAATATTAAAAAATCAGTATTTTTAATATTAAAAATAGGGAATAAATTCCACTTTGACAAGTCGTTGGGGGTTAATTTCCTGTTTCTATATATTAAAAATCCGATTTTCTAATATTGATAAATTGATTTTTTAATACTGAAATATACCTATTTTTTAGTATTAAAAATAGGTCCTATTTTTTAACATTAGAAAATGATTTCTTAATATTAAAAAATCGGTCGGCATTTCTAATATTGATAAATGATTTTTTTAATATTTAGAAAATGATTTTTAACATTAACAAAACGACAGAGACATTGATTTCTCATGTAAAGACATGACATCACAATCGATACCTGCTGACATGGGAGATAACTCTGATAAATGAAAAGACAATGCATTTTACAATCTTGACAAATTGAGATGTTGACAGAGGTCATGGGAAGTGAGTTGCAAGGACCGACAATTCTGTGTAAGACTAAGATATTAAAAAATATCTATAATTTTCATTAATTAAAAATAATAATTCATTATAAAGTGGTCATTATAAATCAGTATAGATTGTGAAAGTTTTAAAATGTTTTAGTCATTTGGGGGTGTTGTGAATGTGTGTTATATGGTCTATTGGTGTGTTATGGGGTATTTATTCCATATTTTCTAATATTAAAAAATCTGTATTTTTTAATATCAAAAATAGGGAATAAATTCCGTTTTGGCTTGCAAGCCGTTGAGATTAATTGCCTATTTCCTAATATTAAAAATTCGATTTTCTAATATTGATAAATTGATTTCTTAATATTAACAAATACCTATTTTTGATATTAAAAATAGGTCCCATTTTTTAATATTAGAAAATGTTTTCTTAATATTACAAAATCGGTCGGAATTTCATAAAATGATTTTTAATATTAAGAAATCGATAGATTTTTTGATATTAGAAATGACTTTTTTTAATATTAGAAAATTAATTTTTGATATTAGGAAATGAGTTTTTAATATTAAAATATAGGGAATAAATTTCCCAACGACTGTCAGATAACACACATACACACAGATATATATATATATATATTGTATATATATATATATATATATATATTGTATCCTGAAGATCTTTATCCACCTATTTGATGCCCTGGCCATATAAGTGTAAACTATGGAATAAATTTTCCAACGACTGTCAAAATATATACCACACACACACACACACACACACACACAACACACACATAAAAATATACCTATTTGTGATGCAATATGTACATCATCAAAAGCAGAATGAGGTTTCAAAGTTTGAGTAGATGTAAATTCATTGGCGTGGGAACGGCGGGTGGGGGGGTCTTTTTCACATACAAATTTTATATCATATTAACATGGTGTCTGGAATCCATAAAAAGGCTTCCCAGAACTTTTAAAATTAGGCCTACAAAAATTTTCGCGCTTCGCGACGCTCGGCGGAAACAATTATATTCTCTTTCTTTCCTCTAATTGAAAATCCTGGATCCAACCAGGCTTTATCTGTATATCTTGGATTTTATGGACTTGGACTACTGACTTTGTATTATGCGATGTGTTTGCCCTACATATCGGTAAAGATATGTTCGTTTGACGTTTTTTTCAGCATGTAGGGGCTGATTGGTCAGAGCATCGTGCTTTAAATCATGAAGTCTTTCACTTCCTGTCAGCGCAAGTTCGAGCCCCCTGGAACCTAAGCTTATTTTTATGAGAAAGTTTCCCAGTTTACTTGTGGAAGGCTGTTGATCCCTTCCTGGGTGCATTGTAACTGGGTTCTCTTGCTTGTACAGGCTCCCAAATGAGAGAAAAAAATATATTGTTTTTATTAGATGCATAAAACACGGTGATTCGGTGACAGCTTGTCTGTGAACAGAATTAATCCAAAAGTCGCCGTAAAATTAGTGTTCAAGTTTTCGAGGGACAAAAAAGATATCTTCTTGTAGCACTCTTTTAAAATAATAGTTGTAAAAAACATGCATTCTATTTTCATTAAAAAAAAAAAAGACTAAAAACAAAAACGGCCAAAACGTAACGTCATGCCTCACTCCGCGCGATATAAAAGCTAATATTAAATTACATATATCGCTGCTCCGGTAGTAAAATCTCGAAAAAATTACTAGTCTCAAAGAAGGAAAAAATGCATTTTCGATTTCAACATATGTATGATTTTTAAATCTGTTACCAAATTAAAAACGAATGTATTTTTTGTAAATTTTGTCATCTATACAATTTAAAAACATTTTTTCCCCAACTCTAAGTCACAGACCTAGGCATGACGCTTTGATCAATGAAATTTACATATATTTAGCAACTTTGAAAACCGTCGTTCAACTTTTGATGATTGTTTGAATGCATCACATATTTTTTAATACTTTGTATATTTTTTGAATGCAAAAACACCAACCTTTTAAATGTATTTTTTTGAATGCAAATACATTGTTGTATGTATGCAAATGCATATTTTTTGAATGCACATGACATATTTTTTTAGAAACCACTTTCAAAAAATGCAAAAATAAATTTTTTAAGCAAGCTTTTAATATTTTTGAATGCAAATGATAATATTTTTGAATGCAAATTATATTTTTTGAATATTGCAACGTTTGACACGCCATAGCTTTGATAGATAAAACAAAATGTGATTCATCCTAGAGATACAAGTGGAGCTGAGTTCACAGATTCAAGTGACGTCACATCATACATGTACAAGGGAAAGTTGGTAAGCGGTTTGTTGTGAAAGTGATTAAATTGTGATCACTGTCTAAATCGTAAATGACGATCAATGTCTTTGGATTTGGACATTATTTGTGATGTTGTTGTTATTTGTACAATTGTTAAGGTATGTGTTTACCTGTTGTTTTTTATGCATTGGAATTTAGATTTTTGAGAGTACAATTGACATATTGCCAAATGTCCGACATGACACATTTTGACAAACTTTTTCTATTATGACGTCACAATTAAATGGCCCGTCAAACACCTGTGTGACTCTTTCGAAGGGATTAGGCTAACCTACAGTATAATAGGCCCACTAACATGGCGGATCATATTATATGACAAATTAGGTATTTTCGTTATGCAGAGTTACCACCTCTTGTAGCAGGTATCAATTTTGATGTCATTTGTTTGTGCGTAAAATAAGAAAAGTTATCAATTGTGACGTCATATGTTTGTGTGAAAATGACGTTGTTCTCTCAAGTAAAGTCAATATTTCACAATCGATACCTGCTGACATGGGAGATAACTCTAACTAACGAAAAGACCGAATAGCCGAGTAGGCCTACTTTGAACTTTGAAGTTTTAGCCCAATACGCCTAGGTCTCTACTTTAGATTTAAATGCTAGATATATCTGGATCATTGTATCATTCACATAAACATAATTATGAAGTGAAATTAACGGGCCAAATTGTAAGCTTCGTCTGGATAACCCGGTAGGCATATAAGCCTACTGTCAGTATCAAAGGGATTAGATTAGGCTAGAGGTTAGACTGACATGTGACTTTGAAATGTTTCAGTGTGCGGTACACGTAATTATTGACAGAATGTGACAACTGATTACATACATATTAGCCTATCAGGGAAGTTGTTGTCTCTGTGTCATTTTTGGACCAGCTAATTTTACACACGGCTCATTCATAGCGTATTGTATAAGCATACTCTATATTATATAGGCAGGTATGAGAGAAATATATAAAAAATTATTTGTTTTCGTTTCAGACCTGACGGGAAAATAAGACCTTTCCTGGATTTTTAAACAGAATGTGCAAGTATACTAGATACTAGATATACATTCCAGAGCGCGAAGTTTAGGTGGACGCAAGTTTAGACTTTATAGTGGTTACCCGAGGAAGAACGTCCATGCTTCAGTATATCCCGTCCAAAGCTGCAAAATATGGGGCCCAAATTTAGGATTTTAGCAGACAGTGCAACTGGATTCATCATGGACATGGTGTGTTATCTAGGACGCGTTTTTAATCCAGCAATGATAAGGACTCTACAAGGAACGCAGGTTGTCATTGATATTTTGGCTCTAGACCCTATTATACTTTGGATCTGGCCAAACGTTTTTTGCTGCGTTGCACATATATTACAGGAACACTGCGTGGCAACAGAAGAATGCCGGATGCAATAAAAATGCTAGGATGTGCAGGAGACACTGTAAGTAGTAACAGGCAGCTCCATAGCGGGCCATTTGAATTAACCGCCACTGATGACGTCAACAGAATGCTGGCTTCTGATTGGTCAATTGAATCGACCCACTATAGAGCTGTCTATGACGTCATAACGGGAAGTGCGTCATACCGGAAGTGAGGTCATATTGTCATGACGACAAGGAGAAAGAGCCAATCGTTGAGTTTTAGGCGTGCTTATGACCGGAACTGGAAGGGTTCTGGGGGCCGCCATCTTGGATAACGAACCAATGAGAGCTTTCGTTACAAGAGGCCGGGGTCACGAGAGGTCACGTGAGTTCACGAGAAGTCAACGGCTAAAAACTAGAAGTTGGGTTTTTCCAGTTTTGGGCTGAGAGTGAATCTATTTTAAGAACCGAAACTTTGGATTTTTCCAGGTTTGAGAGAAATCAGTAGTAGGTGTCGCCACAGTCGCCGAGAGTTTACATGAATTGCTGATCCCATATCAAGTGTGCAAGCGCGAGAAGCCGTAGACCGAGCTCAAACTTGAACATGTTATCCTTGTACTAAGACTAGAATTTATGATTGTGTACAAAGGGAGATCACTCTGTATAGACGCTAGACTTGGAGCAAAGGGAGATCAATGTGTATAGACTCTATAGGTGGGACAAAAGGGAGATCACTGTGTATATGGACTGTATACACCAATCCAGAGAGTGAGGGTGGATGGTGAAACCGGAGGTATAGGAAGATTAGCCATCTTGGCTATGGAATCATGGGATATCTAGTTTCATGGATAGACAAGAAATCCTGGCTAATGAGGAATACTTCATTTTACCGGAAACGATAGACTGACTTATCTCACGGCAGGAGAGATATATTGAACATGAAAGTGTGTAACGTACTCAAAGTTTGCAAAGTGATCAAGTGTGTATCGTTGTTATGTTTCAAAGTTTGTAAAGTGATCAAGTGTGTACCGTTCTCAATGTTTGCAAAATGATCAAGTGTGTACCGTTCTCAAAGTTTGCAAAGTGATCAAGTGTGTAACTTTCTCATGTTTCAAAGTTACAACATGTGCAACGTTCTAAGTTATGAAGTCTCAAAGTGACAAAGTACAAAAGTGACAAAGTTGTAAAGTATGAAGTTGTTCACTTACATCGTTCAAAGTTCAGACAGTGAAAAAAGTATCTGTATTATTTTATATTGTTTTTGTATTCAGTATATAAAATGAAAATTTGAAACACTTACCCGGAGGATTTTTTGACGATGTTGACTCTTCGAACTTCGGATGCCAAATGAGCTCTCAGAGGTCTAACTGAACTTATTCTCTAGCTTTTAAAGTTACTATTTTTACTAGTTTGAATTTTTGTCTCATAAATTTTATCGATCAGGTAAAAGAGTTAGTGAATGTTCACATTCACTTACTATAGGTTAGACTTATCGCTACAGTATAACACAAACAGACACAAAAACTTGCATACTTTCAGTTAAGGTTTCTTTTTTAATAAGTTGTTTGGCCCTTAAAAGGGCGTTTGTTTTCGGGTTAAAAACCCTATGCCTTATAGGCACCGGCAGCACACCATCTTTTTCTTCTTTTCTGCTGCTGCACGGGCCTCAGCAACTCTACACCACCTCAGTACTCCGGCCTTCTGTCGTTCCTGGGACACCGTCTTCAGATGCTGAAGAATGTAGTGAGGCTAACTTCCCCAAAACATGGCAACGTCAAGAAACATACTGCTCTGGTTTGCGTCGTTGGTTATGTCATGTTGTCTTCTGAATCGAAGCACGATGAAAATGGACGCGCATGGCTTTTTATATGAGCAGTAAAACGCACGCGACGTACTCCGTCTCATCAACTTTGACCTCTTTGGTGATTGATCTATGCGACGTTGGCAACGTGATTCCACCAATGAAAAAGCAAGCAGTGATAAACGCCTAGGAGAAATCAGTCTAAGAGTGATAAAAAAATCAAACATGGAGTATGCTATGGAGTACACTATGGAACAAGAAAACGAATCTGTGCCGAACGAACTTTACCGGTATATGATACCAAACAGATTATTCTTGATGCCAGAGAGAAGTTACGGAAGATTGAAATTAATATGAACTTCCATCATGTTCATCAGAGACGAAATATACTTTTCAATTCTGTATTGCGATTTGGTAGAGTAGAGAGAAAACGTAAGCAGATGGACGGGAAGTGTTTGCCGTTTAACAAGAGATTCTGTTCATGAATCATGCCAGATATTTAGAAAAACAACGGTCCTTTTCAGGACTACTTACATCTTACGTCTAGACATCTGCGTCTAAACATCTGGCCACCTGTTGTTGACGATTTTTCAAGGACGATTTTCATTTTTTTTTCGTTTAGACATCTACGTCTAGACATCTGGCCACCTTTTGTTGACGATTTTTCACGGACGAGTTTCATTTTTTTCCGTCTAGACATCTGGCCACCTGTTGTAAGGACGAGTTTCTTTATTTCCCCCGTCTAGATATCTACGTCTAGACATCTGGCCACCTGTTGTTGACGATTTTTCAAGGACGAGTTTCATTTTTTTTTCGTTTAGACATCTACGTCTAGACATCTGGCCACCTGTTGTTGACGATTTTTCAAGGACGAGTTTCATTTTTTTTCCGTCTAGACATCTGGCCACCTGTTGTTGACGATTTTTCAAGGACGAGTTTCATTTTTTTCCGTCTAGACATCTACGTCTAGACATCTGGCCACCTGTTGTTGACGATCTTTCAATTACGAGTTTCATTTTTTTCCGTCTAGACATCTGGCCACCTGTTGTTGACGATCTTTCAATTACGAGTTTCATTTTTTTCCGTCTAGACATCTACGTATAGACATCTGGCCACCTGTTTTTTTAGACAAATGCTGTCATTAGTTTTTAGTATTTCTAATTCTATATGAAATATATATATGAGTATATATGTGTGATGATACTTCGTTTGAGTATCTAAACAGTTATTTCCTTTTTCATTATAAATACATGTATACAGTTACCGTACTTCATTTTAGATTTGACAACGGAAGCATACACACAGAATGGCTAATTTACCCAACTTTGATTTATTGTTAAATGAAAGACAAGAACAAGTGAGAAGTCAAAGACAGGCTCACCAGAAAGACCAACGGGGTGATTGATTTAATGCAAACAGACAACTCACCGATTATAGTGATTCCTATGAAGTAGACACCCTGAGTGAGCGCAAATCACTCAAATTTTACACGGCTTCGAATGTGTACCAAGTCTAGTTTAAACATTTTTCTAAAGATACCGTACACTTGGTATCTGAGGTATTATATCATATGTTGACTTCTATAAGAACAAATTACAGTGTGACGATCGGGATAAGATGCGAGTCAATATACATCACCCATCTTTAAAAAAGTGAAGTGTGGGTAGAATTTACGGATGCTAAAGACCTCAATGCTGATCTACTCATGGAGAAAATCAGAAAGTACAACAGAGTAATGAAAATTTTAGAATCACCCTGTCAGTGATCCATGTCATACAACCTGTATGTGGAGGGAGTGGAAAACGAAAATATCATCTCAGTGTTGATAAAAAATCATGCTGAACAAAAAGAGAAGTTTGATACAGATCAATAATAAAGACAACCTGTTTAGCTCGTGGTATTGTAGTTGGTCGTTTTCATTGTCAGAAACCTGGAGACAAGTATAAAAACTGGCAACGATATTTGAAAACTTTTATTTTAGGAGATGCAAGTAGACATACTCTTCCACGACGAAAAGCTCATGACTTAATGCAACAAGCTGAATGTGCTCCCCAGCAAGAGAGTGGGCCTAAGGATTGGCAACGTTTCCAGACCGAGTTGGTACCACACTAACGTTTGAAAATATACGAACTGAATACCAACGCAAAACGATTGACATTAAATATACTGTATAGTGGTGTAGGATCCGGGGCCCCCATTCACGTCTTATACGATGATCACCATTACGATTGTATAGTATCTATGTCTAGACTCTTGGAATGTAGTTACTATTGTGATCGTTGTGATGTGGGTTATGATCATGTAGAAGATCACCGATGTCCTCAGTGTTGCTTTCGATGTTTTGCATCGTCGCCCTGTGTTCCTGACAACACGACAAAACCTATAGTGTGTACACATTGCCAGGGGACATTCACATCGACTCAGTGTAGCGAGAATCATTTGAAACCTTATAGACGAAATACGACCACGACTCCATGTCAGCTAATGACTCGATGTCCCACTTGTCAATTATGGATGAGTAAGAAACAATTCACACAACACTGTTATCATGAAAAAAAGAAAAAATGTCGCCATTGTAAATAGATCATGGATCTATATAATCGTTGTTTTATACAACAGGTCCCTTCTCAGGATGAATCATCTTCACCCCCTTATTACATTTTCTATGATTTTGAGTGTACCCAGGATACCGGAGAACACAAACCTAATCTATGTATTGCTCATCGTGTATGTAAATCGGATGATTGGTGTGAGCAATGTAAAACCATGGATGATCATCGTATTACATTCCGAGGTCCCACGACACTCACTGATTTTTTGACTTGGTTATTTGAATCGACGTGTATGATGACATACATTAAAGTGAGAAACTTTTACATGATGGGGCTATAGCTATTGCTAATAACTTTAAAGGGTACGATGGACAGTTTATTTTACATGGTACATGATGCCTGTGAAAAATCTGATGTGATCATGAACGGTTCTAAGATTATGTCTATGACGGCAGGAAACATCAGGTTTAAAGACTCATGTAATTTCTTGTCGTTTCCTTTAGCTTCGTTACCCAAAGCTTTTGGATTGACTGAACTGAAGAAAGGACACTCTCCGCATTTGTTGAATACAGAAGCTAATGCTGAATACATAGGGGTATATCCCCCAGCTATGTATAACAACCCAGAAGGTATGAAACCTGATGTCCGTCGTGATTTTGAAGAGTGGTATCAAGACAAAATTCAAAAGGGTAGTTTTTCATTTGCAATGCGAATTAGAAGAATACTGTGAATCGGACGTGACTATTTTGCGACAGGCTTGTATGCGTTTTCAAAGCATGTGTTTGAAACTAGCCGATGTGGACCCATTTTCTGAATCGATTACATTTGCATATCGTCGCAATCATATGCAAAAAAGATACGATTGCTATTATACCTCCGCGGGGATATCCTTCGGCACGACAGTATTCCACCCTAGCATTACGCTGGTTGAGTTGCAAAGAACATGAAACTGGTTAAACGAATTGACATGCTCGTCATGGAGGTGAAGTCCAAGTAGGATCTTATCGAGTGGATGGTTATCATGAAGACTCGGACCATTTACGAGTTTCATGTCTGTTTTTGGCACGGATGCCCCTTGTGTTTTCCTAACTTAAAGCAAAAGCAACACCAGTTTCACCCCTCTTTGACGTATGAAGAAGTGTGAAAAGACCTTAGAGAGAGATCAGTATTTACGTCAACAATTATCAAGTGGAAACGTTGTGGGAATATGAGTATTGTCAAAGGTACAAGACGGATCCAGAGTTTCAACATTTCATTGATAAAACGTATGACGATTTTCCCGACCCGTTAGTTCCTTTATTTAGATGCTTTATTTGGAACGAATGCTACTCGTTTGCTTTGTGAAGAAGGAGACATTCATTACGTGGATGTATGTTCTTTGTACCCGTTTGTCTTAAACATGGGACTTTTCCAATTGGACACCCAGACGTGATTACTCATAATTTCAAAGGTCTTGATCAATATTTTGGGCTGGTACAATGTTGAGTTATTCCCCTCGTCATCTGTGTTATCCCTCAAAGAGATTGAAACGAGAGAACAACTGATCATACGAGAAGAAGATGTAGAGAAGTATTCTGTCTTACGTACCATTGCTAAACTGTTTCTGAACTGTTTGTGGGATAAATTTGGTCCACAAACTTATTTACCTCAGACACTGTATGCGGAGAGTTACGAAACATAACAACTGTTGCTTCAAGATGACACTCGTGATATATTACATTTAGAACTACTTCCAAAAGAGGCCATGATGAGCTAGACATGGTGAATTCGAAACCGAAGGATGACTTTGATGAACCGAATGATTTTAGCAATGTAGTGCTAGCAGCCTTTACTACGTCTTTAGCACGGTTACATCTCTATGCCACCCTAGAACGTTTGGGAGAACGTGTGTTGTATTTTGATACAGAGAGTATCATTTATCAACACGATCCACAGCAGTGGAATCCCGCTATAGTGAACAGTTTAGGAGGATCTCTTTGATGTATGTCATCACACACGGTCATTTCAAAAAATGAAGTCAAAAAACAGTCAGTGTCATGGGACCTCGGAATGTAATACGATGATCCTTCATGGTTTTCACTGCTCACACCATTCATCCGATGTACAAAAGGGACATATTCGATGAGCAATACATAGATTAGGTTTGTGTTCTCCGGTTTCCTGGGTACACTCAAACTCACAGAAAATGTAATAAGGGGGTGAAGATGATGCATCCTGAGAAGGGATATGTTGTATAAAACAACGATGATCTAGATCCACGATCTGTTTACAACGGCGACATTTTTTCTTCTTGTCTTGACAGCAGTGTTGTGTGAATTGTTTTTTACTCATCCATAATTGACAAGTGAGACATCGAGTCATTGGTATTACTATGTTAAGGTTTCAAATGATTCTCGTAACACTGAGTCGATATGAATGTCCCCTGGCAATGTGTACACACTATAGGTTTTATCATGTTGTCGGGAACACAGGGCGACGGCGCAAAACAACGAAAGCAGCATTGAGGGCATCGGTGATCTTCTACATGATCATAACTCACATCACAATGATCACAATAGTAATTACATTCCAATAGTCCAGACATAGATACTATACAATTGTAATGGTAATTATATTATAAGACGTGAATGGTGGTCCCGGATCCTACACCACTATACAGTACATTTAATGTCAATCGTTTTGCTTTGGTATTCAGTTCGTATATTTTCAAATGGTAGTGTGGTATCAACACGGTCTGGAAACGTTGCCATTCCTTAGGTCCACTCTCTTGCTGGGAATCACATCCAGCTTGTTGCATTAAGTCATGAGCTTCTCGTCGTTGAAGAGTATTCCTTTTTGCATCGCCATAAATCAAAGGTTTCCAATATCGTTGCCAATTTTTGTACTTGTCTCCATCTCCAACCCCAGGTTTCTGACAATGAAAGCGACCAACTACAATAGCACGAGCTAAACAGGTCTTCCTGATCTGTTTCAAACTTTTCTTCTTGTTCAGCATGACCTTTGTGTATCAAATTTGAGATGATATAATATACCATAATAAAATTTATTTAAAAAAACAGAGATGATATTTTCGTTTTCCACACTCGCTGGCTACAGGCTGCATGACATGGATCACTGACAATTACTCTATTGTACGGTACGACGGTATGACGTACTTCCGGTATGACACACTTCCGGTTATCACGTCACAAGTAGCTCTATAGCGGGCCATTTGAATTGACCAATCAGAAGCCAGCATTCTAATGACGTTATCAGTGGTGGTTTATATAAATAGCCCGCTATGGAGCTGCCTATAACTACTACTGCATATGAGATAGGACGAGTTATTGACTGCGGCATATAAAAGTAACAAAAGTAGAAAAGTTGTGAAAATGTTGTCAACATTTGTGTCTGCTAAAAATATAATACAAAAAACACAAATAGTCCAGGGCTTCTGAATACTGTGATACACCTTGAGTCATTGACTAACAATGGATTTATTGTAGCTTTGCTTCATGTTGTCGTTGATGTTGACGAAAATAGCCAATGCAATGGTCTGCAGGCAGTTAGTTCATTTGGTACATTTCAATGGTGAACTACACGTGACATTCTTATCCCATCTATATTTAGTAAATTTAGTAGTTTGTAAATTCATGTTTGTCTCTCGACCTAGTCACGAACTGTATCGTAGATTTCACATCGTAACGTAATGCGCATACACCTTATTTCTAATACACATAAACGTTCTCTCATAAATATGTTATCTTGTAACATGTGATACACGATCCACATAAATTGCCTGGATGTTTTCACAGCATGTACATCATGTATCATTTTTCTGTGTAATAGCGAACAGTAGATCATCCATACAGATGCACTGATGATTCTTTGTATGTGCACTCTGTGCCTTCTTAAGATGCGTTGTGAACCAATGTCAACCCCCAGATAGCAAACAAGTCATGTGATTCCTGAATAGCAGCTTTCTACTCTCTTCCTCCCTTCCCAACCTCCCTGTGTTTATTTTTTTTCTCTCTCTCTTTCCTTTACATCATTTGTCTCAGTTTCAACAAAAAATTCGATCAAATCAATTTTATTAGAAGTAGTTCTTCTAGGATTGGACTATGTACAGTGATACAAAAAGGGGTGCATTACGTCTCATTACTCCGGTTGATCTTGTCCATACAGCGCGTAGCAAATGAACGTAAGCTTTTGTCCTAGATCGGTCGGTTCGGATTTCTTGACGTAATTAAAACCACACTTGTCGTGACTGACGAGGATTGATAGCTTGCTGATTTTGGTACAGGTATACGGTTTTGGTCTCTAAACCATCTCCAAACAAACTAATTCTTCATGGACAATGCAGTTCACGCTTCCAAGCATTCAAGCCTAGGATACTTTGCATGGTTTCAATAGTCTATGGCCACTGTTCTCTCTTTGTTGATTTCAATACGTAAACAAATTCTCCATAGACAATACAGTTCACATTCTCTGCTAAAAGCTTGAGCAAATTGAAGTTCGGTGCGTAGATTTCCTATTTTTATCCAGTGCAACTGGCTTTGATCGTTGTCATGTTCAAAACACCACAAGGTATATCCTTTTCAGTAGTTGTCACGGAAGGGGCCCAGTCTTCTCCTAATCCTTGATATAAGTTGAAGTATGATCTCAAGTACAAGTTGATTTCAAAGTCAGGCTCTAAAGGAAGAGAGCAATGGAAATTGAGACTTTCTCCATTGATACTCACATCCACTTTATTGACATTACAATGCTTAAAATAAAAGGGATTTAGTCGCATTACCATTTAAAGCGACATTTCTCACCAAACCTGCTACTATATGTTTTGGCATTTGACCTTGATAAAAATGATCTATAAACTTTGAACGTATACCAGCAGGAATAGTAAACATTTTTACTCCTACATGTCTCAAGGTAAATTTAGCAGTACTTGTATACATCTGTTCGTTCATCTGATTCAGTAACGTAGGCTCAATGGGCTTCATTTTACTAGATACATTTGTAATGTCTTCAAATAACCCAATTCACCTCCTCCACACATCATGTAAAACGACTTCTATTAAACCGTAGGCGTACATTACATCAATACCATTAGGTAGATACTGTTTTTGTTCAAACAGATCCAAATGGAGTCGATCAATGATACTTTCACTTACACGTTGATGACGATCAGGTAATCCTGTTTTTTTTTCGGTGGTATCACCTGCATGGGAATTCACCTTGCCAAATCGTCAAGGTTGATCCTTGTACCATAAACTCGTAGCACTAATTTGATATTTTAACGTTTCGGCAGAAAAGGACAGCAACGTTTCGAGATAAGCTCGATAGGGATAGGTATTGGTCCCAGGAGTGACCACTTTTTCATTTTTAGATTAGAATCGATCTCGGACGACAAACTATGCAACAAGTTGTTGGGGTGATTTGACAATATTAGGCCTACCAGGATGACGTATAAGTTGTCCAAAGATATATGTTGTAGTATCTGCTGTAGCAGAAGTTCCTGCTACCGGGCTCTTGGTCACAGGTGGAGACGGTATTCGTGTAGGAAATGACTAATTCAATGCGTTATCTTTACGATTTTGTTTCAGATTCAATTTTAGAATCAATGGTGGTTCTTTTTCTTAGAACTCTTCATCTTATTATGAGGAGGAGCGGTTGTCTTTGTTTATTTTTCTTTTTAGGTGCAGCGTTCCTCTTGAGGCGTCAAGTCCATTGTGATAGGGATCACCCCACATAAGAACCCTACCCCTCCCCGTTGAAAGATAGCGGTTTTATTAGGTTTTCATCAACTGTTGGGTCAAGTATGATTTTGAATGATCAGCATTTCTCTGTACTAACGTTGTTGTAGGTTTGAGCAGTGGAACAGTGCCAGACAGAAGATTTTTAGCCCCATACCAAACGTTTCTGCCTAATTATAACAGTCCTTGACGTCTTATGGGATCTCTCTCCAATTGAAATTTTCTCAAAGTAGTCACAAGTTCACTGGTGGCTTTAGGTAAAGGATTCATGATTCTACGTTAACGGGAATACAAGAAATGACGACCTAGAGAAAGGCACTGTCCACTTATAAGGTGTATACAACACAATTGTTCCCGTACACCGAGGATGAAACAAATTTATGGCACGGTATTGTATAACATGACCAAAGAAGTTTTGAGTGATGTAAATCACACTTGTGTTCCGATGATGTGTTTTACCTGTAAATCATTCTACGATGGAATCGAGAGCTTTACTACCCATCATATCATCAAAGACAAGTAAGGGACTATAAGTTTGATCAGAAAGTAAGACATGTTTTTTTGCGTTGTAAGATTTCTTAAGCAGGTTGCCATTTACGGTAGCACCATACAGTTTTGTCGGGATGGTGATCATTCTATTTCATCAATTGTTTCACAAATTAAGTTTTACCTGATTTGGTAGGTCCTGTCACAATCATGGTAAATTCATGCTTTAATTCAATCGCATCGGGAGATATTGACTGATAGTAAGCCATTCTAATACTAGTAAAGAAACTGAGAGATGTAGCATTATATACATGGTCATTCCATGTATCGTAGTGTATGTATAGATCATCTAAGGTAAAAGACGAAAACGTTCTGAGTTCAAGTAATAGGCGTCAAGAAACAACCAATGCTCCGAATAGACCTCTGATGTCATATGTTGCGTGCGCGTTTATAGACTCTATGTAAACCAGGCATTGTTTTATTCGATATCAGCTCAACATAGACAAATATGGTAATACAATATACCTTTTGAGAGTGATTTCCATCGAGGAAATCGACGGTATCCGTCGCCAAAGTGAAAAATGTTGTCGTAATACCTATTCCAAGAAGGCCTAAGTTTAAGGAACGTCGGTCACCACCATCACAAGCTTTAAGGCCTAGGACACCACCTAGGCCTCATCCGCCAGGAGCTTTACCATCTGCGAGCCGGAGCTGCGGCATGCAATGGCCCAGGCGGATTAGACCTTGATTTTTGTAGTTCTAGTTATTCTTTTCATCAAAACATCGTGATTTTGGGATAAACCAGGAAATGTGGTCAAATGTGATTAAACCCTATATATATATTATAGATATATTTTATATATATATATATATATATATATATATATATATATATATATATATATATATATATATATATATATATAATATATATATATATATAGTATAAAGACAGTATCTCATCTCATTTTACATGTTTACATTGGCTAAATATATATATATAATCATCATCAACACGTCTAGGACCCGTTTTTCTAAGTCTTAAGTCCTAATTTTTAAGTCTTAATCTTAATTGTTATGGGACTGGCCAATCAGCGATGTTTTGCCATGGTAGTTTGGACTAAAAGTTGGGATTTAAGACTTACAAGAACCTTTGGTAAAACGGGCCCCTGAATCCTAATTTTTACTCCTAATTACCATGGCAACGCAACGCTGATTGTTCAATCCCATGACAATTAGGACTTAGGACTTTAGGTCCTAAATCTTAGTCCTAATTGTCATGGGACTGACCAATCAGCGATGCGTTGCCAATGTAGTTAGGACTAAAAATTATGATTTAGGACTTGGGATCTTTCGTAAAACGGGCCCCTGGAATCCATAAAAAGACTACCCACAGCTTTCAAAAATAAAACTTTTCGTGGACTCCGTCATCATGCTCATGCATTTATGTTTGATGAAAGTCAATTTATTTTGAATAAATGATACGTATGTAAATTTAATGAAAAAAACGAGTCGTAATGTGATGATTAATTCTCTGGACTTTAAAATTTGAACATTTCTAGAAAGCATACCCTGAACAACGGGGAACACCGATTTTTGTGTCTGAAAGTTAGAGAATACCTTGTCGGGCTTCAGAATTTATCAACGATATTTTCAAAGAGGTAACAATTCATTGTCTAAAGGATACTAGGCCATAATTCTGCTCCGATTTTAAATTGCCAATTTTCTTTCTTTCTTTTTTTATTTTTTTTTTGCTGATCCAACCTTCTTTTGAGAAGCATAATCAAAATGATCAATATAAGTGGAATTCTCTGCGTGTTTTCGCGTCGGAATGCAGAGGCCCATGGGCCACATTGCTCACTTGAACAGTGTTGGTATCATATATACATTGGCGTCGGAATCAAATTGAAAGTGGGGGGGGGGGCTAAACCAACTTAAAACACACACACACACGCCAGAAACGTCTGGGGCCTAAGCCCAAATTTTCAACACCTATGTCTATCGCCCCCTCCCCCCCTAGCACCCCCCCGTTCCGACGCCTATGATATATATATATATATATATATATATATATATATATATATGGGAATCTCAATTTACAAATTATTATAACACATTCCTTTGAAGTGGAGGAGACTTAAATATGAATGAAAATGACAAAGTCAGGTAAGATGCAAGATACACGTCAAAGATCAAGTTTCCGATTTATTCGAAAAACACGAAATTGAATCATATATCTATGTAAATCACTGTGATCCAACTGGTTTTTCAATTTATGCAGTGGTTCTGGAGACGATTTTCAAAGAGGGGTACAGCTGAGACCTTTTTTACCCGACTTTTGATCCACCTCTGAGTCGATCTGGCCAAAAATCACAAACTTGGTAGTTCTTGGGTATTTCTTTCTTGTAAAGCGGGTTTGAAGGAAAAGCTAATACTGAGGGGAAAAGAATCCCCAGGTCCCTTTCATTTTTGTGGGTTTAAAAAAATTCATAAAATAGAACATTTCTCTACCTAATTACAGGTAACATACATAAAATTAATCCATCATAATGAGTAAAGAGGAGAAAATTAAAGAAATTGAAAATGACAAAATCTGAAAGACGTGAAAACGCTTGAAATATTTATTTTCAGATTCCTACTAAATTAACCAACTTCAACCACAAATACATGTAGATTACTCGGATGGAATTAGTTTTTTAATCCATGAGAATTAATTACATTAATTCTGGAGAAGAAGATTTTTTTAAAAGGGGTACCCCCAGAAGCCTATTTTGCTTCACCCTGGATCCACCCCTTGGTCGATCCGCTCGAAATGAAAAAAATTGGTAGATTAAATTGAGTACTTATTTCCTATAAAGTTTAATAAAAATCACGGAAGCAGTTTTAATAAGGCACTTACAGTGTGAAAAACTACCCCCCCCTTCATTTTTGCAGTCAAAAAAAATTCGGGGAAAAACTCAGGAAAATTCTTTCGAAAGAGCATTTCTCTATCTAATTACAGGTAAAACATATAAAATGGATATATAGTGATGAATAAAAAGGGAGAAAATCAAAGAAATCATGAAAATGAAATCTTAATTACAGACATCAAAAAATGAACGCGTGAAATATTTATTTTTCCGATGTCTACGAAATTAACAAACTTGAATCATACATCTATGTAGATCACTTGGTTGCGATTATTTTTTTTAACCATACAGCGGTTCTTGAGGAGAAGAATTTTGCAGAGGTTAGGACCTACCCCCTGGGTCCCATTTTGCCCCATTTTCATAAAAAATCCCCTCATTTTGATTTGCTTACCACTGCATAGAATACACAATTTTCACGCGTACAGCGTCTTAATTATCAGCCCTCCCCCACCCCGCAAAAATATAAGCCCCCTTTCTGGATCCGCCCATTTTCGCAGTATGTAGGGTTCTTGTTAATTTCCTTTTCAAGCCTAGTAAAGTCAAGATTCGGTATCCAATGGTGACGAGATGCCACTATCGGCACAAATTTGTCGGGAAATTATGTTATATGTAACTTGTTTTATGAGTTCAACAAAATTAAATAAACATATCCATTGTGTTTTCAAAATCAAACTTAAATTGAAAGAGAGCAAGTTGTAAAAATCATTTTATAATTACCACCCCCTCCCACTGTATTACAGCGATTAAAATTCAAGGGAGCGAAATGCGAGTTTCCTGTGTTTGATGGTAAAATCTTGCATGGCGGAGAAAAATAGTTCCATACATGTGTACAAAAAATACCAATGATGTCGGTCATAAAGATATGAGGCAGAAGGAAATGCAAACAAATATTATCAATGATTATTTTTTTTAATCATGATTCTAATTTGTGATATATCATAGAATTTCCATTGAATAGGTGTTACCTTTTGAAGCGAATGAAACAATGACGTCATTCAGAGTAATTGGTCTTCCGCCATTTTAATTAGTTTCAGTAAGCAACTGGAAACCAGTATCTGACAAATTCAGATCAAAATGTCGACGGAGAAAAAGGTTTCATTTGTTCGTGCAGCGAAAGTCGCTGAACAGGCAGAGCGATACGATGATATGGCTGAATCGATGAGGAATTTGGTTGAATTAGGTTGCATTTTATCAAATGAAGAGCGAAACCTTCTCTCGGTGGCCTACAAAAATGTTGTGGGTGCGCGCAGATCATCTTGGCGAGTCGTCTCAAGCATTGAGTCCAAATCAGATTCAGGAAAGGACGGGAATCAAGAAAAAAAAGCTAATTTAGTTAAAGAATATAAAGCGCAAATAACTAAGGAATTGAAAGCTATTTGTTGTAATGTTTTGGTGAGTGTTTGCATAATCCGACATGTAGAAACCAAGTAACGGCGCGAATCTTGAAGGGTATCAGGCTTTTTCGTACCAGAGCTTGTTCGTGTCAGGCTTTTTCGTACCAGGTATATCGTGTAAACAAGAAGTTTGCACTTTATAGCCTTAAGATGGAATGACTTCATAGTGGTATCAAAATCGTATGAATGTTGTAAAATTAATTTCATTTCCAGTAAATGACGTTTGTATATTCAGATAATGTTATAACTTATTGGTTTGTCAAACATATGATGCAATAGTTGCTACATTTGTGTTTACAAATTGTGAGACAGGCCAAAATTTCTGCCCAGATTTTTAGCATTTTCTCTTTTATGGGGGGTGCAATCAGGGGCAGAAGTGTTGGTGTGTAGATGATCGATTATAATCGATAAATTAAAATAAATTGGGGCGACAATCGATTACAAGATTGGTATAATCGATTCTGGAATTTCTGCTTTGTTTGTTTCCTTTTGGTCATTCATTACCTGCATCATTGATATTCCAGATCCAAACAAATGACTGAAAGCCAGTGTAAATGAAGTATGAGATATAGTATTTATAATTACGACTAGAGCAGGATTTACAGGGTGCAGAATCTTTCATATATTACTCCCAAAATTATGTTTTGACTCGCAGATCAACTTACACTGTGTTAATTCCAAATTGCAACAAAACACATTGTATGGCCTTGAAACTTACTTTTAGAAGTAGAATAATAAATGAAATCATATTTGCATTTTAATTTTGGAAATATTTTATTTATACAATAGTATTTTAGTAATGGTGAATATGATTTTGACTCAGATACTACATTGTGTCTTTAATATTTTATAAATATTAGCCAATTAGAATAGATTTGAAGAACACATTCAATTATTTTGATTAATCTATTGTCAAATTCCATCCGATTCCCAACACGAGGCAGAAGTCCTCCCATATACTTTTTCATAGCAAGAAGCCATGACATTTTTACAGCAGTTTAGCAGTGATTTTAACCATCTTTTTTTTATCGCTGACGTCTGATTTTTTATATGATTACTTGATCTTTTAGATTTATAAATCCATTGTCACTAATTAAGATGTATAATTCCATATCTGAGACTTCAAATTTTAACTACCTGTAGATTTTTTTGTATTCACATCATGTCTACATTTTGAAATAACAATAAGTTAATAACATGCATAAATGACCAAAATAGTAGCACCTGCCCGGCTGGACAAGTTGTTAAAAATATTGAAGAGCACCCTGAATAAAAAATGAAAATTTCTGTATTTATAGAACTCGTCATTCTAAGAACAACATCGAAAACCTGATCAAAATCAGTAGGCACTTTCTCGACTCGAGATTTTGTCCGCCAAAGTGAGAGATTTTACCTGCTTTCAGAAAACAATTAAGAATTCATTCCACTTTCGGAAAACTTCTTACACTGTAGGGGTGTGACAGTTCAGGATTTGTTTGGTTCATCTAACAACTGACTTGGACTCCAAGTGGAACCACAGAAGTGTTAACACATTCTAGAACAAATGTCAGTTGAATGATACATGTTTTTAACCCAAATATGAGACCATGTGGTGCAACACAGCAGTATGTGGGTTCTAGTTCATATCTATGGGCCTCCTTGGTTAGAGCATTGCGTTTCAAATCACAAGACCTCTCACCTCTGGTTTGAATCCTTCTAGGGTAATTTCAAATTAAGTGGGAAACTTTGCCAGTTTTCTTGTGGAAGGTCGGTGGTCATTACCCGGGTAACCAGAGTTTCTCCTCCACCAATATAAACTGGACGCCATCATATGACTGAAAGATTGTTGAGTATGGCGGGAAACAAATCAAATCTAGTGCATATCGCTAGCCTACTTTACACTATATGTATATTGTGAAAGATAAATCTGTGCATGGCACTGTAGCATTTCTAAAAAGCTACTGATCAATGTTACAGAAAAACATTATAATTTGCTTATATGGAACACTTGCATTTGAAATATTTTCTCCATTTACACGTAAGAGAAATGTGCTGTTTTGCTATGTTTAATTCGCTAACAAATTTTACTCTTGATATCTTGTTAATCCTAACTTCTACATTACATTACATTTTAGAGAAAAATATTTACGAGAGGGTATAGAATACCACATGATGAGGTTAACGGATCAACTGTAAAAAAAATTTGGCCTTTCTGCAGTAGAGCAACTCCGTAGGTGTGTAGACACTACGGAGTAAATGCTGCAAGTCAAATTGTCATGTTTATTATTTGAAAGACTTGCCTATTCACTGTTGACTATGCATTGCCATATTTGTCATCGGCATTATTAACTGCTGTACTATCAAAAAGATATTGCAATTTGCAGTTATGCTTAATCAGGTGTGAACTTGATGTGTGTAGTCGCTAAATGATACTGTAATAAAAAAAAATTAAGTATCTACTGTGAATGTCATCATGGTTTGTAGGCCTATGTGTTGTCGCTCTAGCTAAAGGTACAAGTCAACATAATTTTGCCAGATGAAAGGTTTCCTAGACTGCATGTGTTCAACACTATTTAGTCCATTCAGTCCTTTGATTTTAGATACTCTGCTGCTTGCTATTTTGAAGCCGAGCTGGCCTGGATCAGTCCATAACGCTCTAATCTTGATCATGAGGTCGTGAGTTCGAGTCCAGCCGGCGGCAGGTTTTTTTTTTTGTTTCCTTTGGATGATACAGTAAAAACTGAGGTTCCTTGTCACAGTAGGTGGAGGCACGTTAAAGATCCCTCACTGTTCAATGGCTGTAAGTGCCGAGCATAAGCCCAAATTTGAAGCCCTTCACCGGCATTTGGTGACGTCTTCATGAGATTGAAATTTATATTCTTGAGTGGGATGTTAAACAACAGTAAACAAACAAACAAGCTATTCTGAAACCACTTGCCAAATCTGATTTTCACTCATCATAGATGAGTGGTTTACCTCAGTCCTGCCTACATGTATTGTCAGACCAGGTGAATGTAAATATTATTCGGTACAGGTAAAATTAATGTTAAATTATTGTCCACAATCCAAGGTAATTAGATATATATGTCTTGTGTTTGCTATGGTGTCAGAGTTGCAATTAGTTTATTCACCAAAAGTATAAGCCTATATTGTAAGCATGGTATCAGATACTTTTTGAATTTTAGACTTTAAATTGGTAAACCTCAAAATATTACCAAATTTAAGGAAACAAAAGGTGATGGTATACATGTAACAAGGAAGAACTGTATATACTTATTTGAACTTTGGGCCTGTTCTTATCAATTCAAGATTGCAAAATTGCCCAGGAAAAACATGGCATGACAAATTTAATGGTACCACTGTCAGTATGGGTTGTAAAATTCTAAAACATTACCTATTTCTGGCTTACATTACAAACTAGATACATGTGTGACGAACCTGTCTAGCCTTGCTGATATTTTTCTTTGACTGATCATTTAGTTTATTATAATTTATTTCTTTCTCATTTATTTTCTAATTACCTAACTTTAACAGTACTAACCTCATTTAACAGTCTTAATATAGCAAGCTGCAACAGGTTTCGTTTGATTACATTATGTCTGCTCACTTTTCTGTGAATCTTATTGACTCATTTAGTTATTCGGGTACTTTCGGAAAGTGTTACAATTATAAAACAGGTGTGACACAATGTTACACTCTCTATTTCACTTCCTTCGTCATCTTGACATGCTCTTGTTAGGTGAACTTCATTTTTATATCATTTTCAATCCATCCTGTCTGTTGCCATCATTCACTTCTAACAAATTAAATGACTATTTTAGACATTAATCATGTGTGTTTTCGTGTATCTTGAGTATGTTTTAATGTTTTTGTTAATTTATATTATAATTTTATGGTGGTAAGTGGTAATTTTTGGTGTCGGGTCTGACACCGGGCACGATATACCTGTGAAATAGTTTGGGTTCAGTAAAAATAATTACTACCCGGTATTTGTTTTCATGCTTTAGTTTTAGGAAGAATGAAAAATAAATATGTATTTTTAGTTTATTTTAGTGGTTTTATTTGGCAGTGTGTGCCCTATAACACGTGTACCGGTGTGTGTGACCGGTTTTCACTTCGTATTCTAGTGTCCCTAGACTTAGGTCGACAGACAGGTAACTTAAGACCCATTTTTGTTTTTGTTCACCACTTAAATTTCGGCTGTCTTCGTATTCTAGTTCTGTCTTATTTTGTAATAAATGTTCTAGTGTCTAAAGTCAATTTGATTGTCATTTTATTTTCTGAAAGAGCTAGCCGGTTACAGAAATCTGCAACTGAAAGAGTCAGTCGGACCCGTGTTTGTTTATATTTGTTACTTGCTAGTGTCTACCTGTGTAGTTCACGCTAGGGTGAAACGTTACACATGTAGATGTAGTAAGAACACAACAGATTACGATCACAATCTTCAGAAGTGACTTTTTACCAAAATACATGAATTACATGGAGAATGATTTGGACTATTGACAGTGTCTCTATGTATTTATATATTATTTTATACAGGAGTTGTTAGAAAAGTATTTGATCAAAGATGAAAGTGGAGATGATCAAGATTCACAAGAAAGTAGAGTTTTTTATCGTAAAATGCAAGGAGACTACCATCGCTACTTAGCAGAAGTTTCAGAAGAAGAAGATAAAAGCGGTAAGTTCCTTCTAGCTTATTGAGCAGAAGGCTCAATTGAGCTATTGTAATCAATCCTTGTCTGTCATGGATTTTTCACATATCTGATTTCTTTGAAAGCCCTGTAGGAATTTGACAAATTTTTACAGGAAGCAAGTGCTGAAACTTAAGCTGAACTAGGAAGATAAAGAGCTTTTGAACTTTGAGTAAAAAAGAAATATGTGTTGAAAAAATGTTTTGAAACATTCCCACTTCATTTCCCTACACAGCAGACATATTTGTAACAAGTTCCACAACACGTATAAAAGGTGGATTAGTTATATTGTCATCATTGTATATCTGTACTTGCAACGCGAAAGTCCTAGAGACTGAATAAAACTTGCAGTCTCTTAGTCTTAACTTCTAAAACAAAATAAACATCTGTGGCTCGAGTGAAGTTTGATTAGTTCATCCATTACTCTTAAATATCAAACACCTTCCAAAACAATGCGATCTGCTTCTTCAGTGCTCAACAATGTGACCAAATCACTCGCAAATGCGACAAATTTTTAGGTTTTGGCGAGTGTTTATTTTCATTCAATCGCCACGTTGCGACCAGTTTTTTCCCCGAGCTGGAAATCAAAAGTTTGTCCGTTTTCACTATGAAATTACATTATCGAAATCATGGTATTTTATGCGCTTTACAACAACCAATTTGGCTATTCAGTTTTGATAGACTGGAGCATCTAACTCACATTGATTACTGTTTAAAAACACGCTGTATGCTTTCGCGTTTTCGACTTGAAACTTTCCAAACAGAAGATGATGACTTTTAGTTTTCAGTGTCAATTTCAACAGAAGCATCTACCTCATCATTGGACACTAGCAAGTTTAAACGATCTTGGTGAAAGAAATACCGGACCCAAGTTTTGGCTAGTGTTCGAAGAGGATGACAGGCAGACCACAGCTGGGATTGGAAATTTTATCTGTAAATTAAACTCGAAAGTCAAACACCCGATTGTCGTGAACAAACACCTATAAAGAACTTCATAGGTGCTTCAACAATCAGGTAACGAGTGTTTGTCTCTTGATTTTAACTTACAGATAAAATTTCCAATTCTTGTGGACAGACAATAAAACGGCCGCGACAGAATCCCCCAAATGATTAGTGGACAGACACCTTTTTGTAAATTCTGTTGAATAGAAACCGGCGTTCAAAATTCAAAAAACGAATCTTAAATTTGTCTCAATATTGGAGCAACAAATGCGAAAAATATAGCCTTTGATTGATTTTAAAAAATGCACAAAAAACACATAACAAGTACACACACATACATATATATATATATATATATATATATATATATATATATATATATATATATATATATATATCTTGGCAAGTAAAGTTCATGGCTGGCTAGTAAAATTTCTGGTTCACTAGCCAAATGAAGAGTGGATTTTTTAGTGTTGTAGAGCCCTGTTCTTACTATCATTTGGCCACTGAGCCATGTTTCTTCTTCTGGTTTTATTGGAACACCTTGCAGTTTATCAGAAGAAGAATAGCCAAATTGTGATAGGAAGCAGATCGCTTTGTTTTTATGGGTTGTAATGTAATAACAATCTATTATGGGTTTACTTTGACTTTTCATCGAGGGCTATCCTGTTAGCAATGAAGAGGTCAGGGAGGTTGCTTTCGCAAAATATAGTCAAACTCAAAAATTCAACTTTTACAGAAAAGTCAAATATTTTGGTGTAAATAAAATTAAATCTAGTTTGAATAATCATTAAATGAAATACCACATGATTCTATTTCTGCCTTTTGAAATTATACAATACGATTTGTAGTAAGTTTCAACAAAACGTCATCGATCTATTTATAAATATGGAATTCCATGATTTCCCGTGATGTTGAGCCTAAGTTTATTACTCTGCCATTCATCATATTGATATTGTCAGCTAGCGAGCTTCAAGCATGCAGCGATGTAAATAGAAATAATTACATATGGCTGATAAAACAATGGGATTGTGCTGTGGCCGACCTGTCCTGCTCGTCAAATTATGTTAAAGTGGAAATTTCTCACAGTGAACAAACACCATTTTCAAGAGACAAATATATAAGTTGTTTTTCACCTTTTTGTACACAAGTTGTTTTTTTTTTTTTTCATGATTTCAGAAGATAATGTGTTTTTTTTTTTTTTTTAACATTTATTTCAAAAATTGACAACAAAAGATTCGAGGCAATACCTCCGCAGAGGCCCTCAATATATTCTTCCCCAGGGGTGCCAGGGGCTCCCTGGAGTCGAAAGACTCATAGTACATTGCTTATTTTTTCAACAATATATTGACAATGCAAATTCAGTCTTTTGTAGATAGTGAATAGTTTTTCAAAGTTGTTTTAACATGTAAAATAATATTTTCTGGATTTTCTTCTAAGTCTTTCAATCGGCAATACATTTTATATTTATATATTATATTACTTATTGTAGATATCACATTATTTAAATCAAAGGTTTTCTGATTATCTTCAAGATAAAAACCTATTATTATATGTTTTCAGCAAACATCAAATTTTAAAATTTTGGATGTTTTTTTCCAGATATAAGTTGATATTTGTACTCTATGTGTCATGATATGGTTAAAAGAAAATGTAGTTCCAAAGAGTGGCTTTAACTACATTGGTATAACAATTCTATCTGCACTTTGATTTTTAACATAGATCTTGATTACATTTCTACTTTTCTTTTTTCACAGATGCAGTAAAAAATTCGTTATCAGCATATGAAGCAGCAACAAAATTGGCAAATTCCTTACAACCTACACATCCTATCCGACTAGGTCTTGCACTAAATTTTTCTGTGTTTTATTATGAAATAAAAAATGATCCAAACCAGGCTTGTCATTTGGCTAAACTGGTAAGTCAAATAAATTGTATCTAAAGAGCTCAACAATCAATTACTGGATTTTTCAGTATCAGATCACTTTGCATTCTGAAAAGAAAATTACTGTTTTGGCCACACGGATTAAAATAATTAGACCTGATTTTAGCTCACCAGACCCAGTGAGCTTTTGCTATTTCTACCAAAACTTCTGTTGTTATACAACTCTTAAGTGGTTGTATAAACAAAGCTGCAGTACGTTAGATATACAAATAACCAACAATAAATGAATAAATCTCATTGGCCGAGCCTGCACTACTACTGTAATGAAATGTTTGTACAGTACAGGCCACACGAATTCCACAAAAGTCACATCATTGCAGTGGTCATATTCACTTTGCTCAATAAATTCTCTGCAATTCTGCGATTGAGCTCTTGACATGGTCGATGCAGTTTGTGATGTAAAAAATCATCACTGCAGTTCACGACTGTGAAGGACTGAAATTATATCGTAATTAATCAGGATATATGGCAGCGATACATTTCTGCCAAATTCTGGTCTATGATTTAGATACCTTTTGTTAACATAACTTGGAAATTTCCCGCCCAGCATGGTCTGCTGAAGTATTGTCAATGTTTGACAGCTTAAGCTAATGTACTTACGTAGTATGATGTAGATACCTGCCTATAAAAAGCTATTTTCATAACTTAAAATTGGCCCATATTGGGTCAGAATTTTGGACTACCAAACTTGCAACAAAGACATCAACTACTTCTCGGAAGTTGGAAATGCCTTCACAGAGTTCTAGTTATTCCGGCATAAAGTTATATCGACACTTCTATAATTAACTTTGGCTCTTGTACAAGTAACTTCGGCACCTATCTTTTCAGCTTCAGGAATTTTCGGCACTTGAATAGGTAATATCTGCAACTAGATCTGATATTGATTAAAGCTGAACTAGGAAGATAAACAGCTTTTGAACTTTGATTTAAAAAAAATTGTGTTAAAAAAATTTTTTGAAACATTACCACTTCATCTCCACACACAGCAGACATATTGAGTCATGTATGTTTCTTCTTTCGGTAAACAGCAAGGTGTTCCAAAACACCAGGAAAAAAAAACATGTTTCGGTGACTGAATGACAGTAGGAAGCAGATTGCTTTGTTTTTGTTTTGAAAGGTGCTCGATATTTAGTGTAATGGAATAAATTTTGGATTTATTATGGATGAATTCATCATTCTTTGTTTGTTGCTGTTTGTACGTTGCAGAAAACTTCACTTGAGGCACAGATCTTTATTTTTGTCAAGAAGTACTGATAAGCCTAAGAGTCTGTTAGTTTTATTCAGCCTCTGGGACTTTGCACTTTTCGCGTTGCAAGTACAGATATACAATAATGACCAATATAACTAATCTGCCTTTTATACCTGTTGTGGGACTTGATTTTTCGGTGAAACAATTACAAATATGTCTGCTATGTGGGGAGATGGAGTGGGAATGTTTCAAAACATTTTTTTCAACACACATTTTTGGCCGGATTGCAAAGCAAGTCTGGTCTATAGATGACAGTGTCCATCTATAAGTCAGTAAGTCTGTCTGTCTGTCAACATTTTGATTAAAATTTGGGTTTAAGCAAATTCTCAGTAATTGATAGAGGTGCAGATTGCCTGTAGGTTACCTGTGGCAAGAGCATTTGAATTATGTGGGTTCCTGTGGCAAGTGCAATTGAATTATATGGGTTTGAATTTTAGGGGTGGATTAAAGTAGTTATTGGGGTGGGGATCAACATTTTGGTTAAAGTTTCAGGTTGAAGTAAGTTCTGGGTGATGGATAGAGGTACAGAATTCAAACTTGGCCTGTAGGTTACCTGTCACAAGTGCAGTTGAATTAAGTGGGTTTAAATTTGGGGGATGGGGATCAAAGTAGTAATGTGGGTGGGGATCAATATTTTTGTTAAACTTTTTGTTGAAGCAAATTCACAGCAATGAATAGAGGTACAGACTTCATACTTGGGCTTTAGGTTACCTGCGAGTTTTATTCGGCCTCTGGGACTTTGCACTTTTCTTGTTGCGAGTTCAGATATCAAATGATGACCAATATAACTAATCTGCCTTTTATACCTGTTGTGGGCCTTGATTTTTCAGTGAGACAATTACAAATATGTCTTCTGTGTGGGAAGATGAAGTAGGAATGTTTTAAAACATTTTTTTTTCAACACACATTTTTGGCTGGTTTGCAAAGCAATTTCGGTTTATAGATTGACAATGTACGTCTGTCTGGAGGTCGACATTTTGGTTAAAATTATTGTTTAAGTTTATAAATTGTTTACTTTTTATGGCATAATGTTTCTCAAACTAAATTTTGTTGTAAATAGATAAATGATATAAAACTAGCATTTCTTTCATATAGTTTAATTACAAATACTATCATTTTCAGGCATTCGATGATGCTATAGCAGAGTTAGATAACTTGAATGAAGATTCATACAAAGACAGCACACTTATAATGCAGTTACTTAGAGACAATCTAACTGTGAGTATTGGTTACAATGGTTCACATAATCGGTAATTACTCAAACTCAACATAATTGTATATAAGTTTTCAGTACTGGGACAGGAAGTGTCACTTTATCCATCAGATTTAAAATTTATTTAATTTTGTTTACTTTTATGGTTAAATAAATTTCATTTCAACAAGAATGCAGACATGATAAGGAAAAGATAGTGTGGTGTTAAGTTTTTCTGTAAAAAGCTTCAAAATAGAAGCTCACCATGAAATTATGGAAGTAACGTAGTGTCCGAATGAGTGAATATAACACCATTATGGCTGCATCTTTGATTATGAAATATAATTATTCATAAAATGTCTCTAGAGATTGTAAAACAGAAAATGAAAACTGTAATGCATAATTTAGCTTGGACCTGCTGGTCAATATTCTGGACATCGTTACTTCCATAATCTTGACAAGTGATTAATTTAGTTAAAATGACATAAAAAAAAACCCATTATTAACTATTATCTAGCTTTGATGATCCTTTTCATTTACAATTTGGTGTAAATGAAAGTAAAATTAGTATGAGTGATCATTAAATGAAAGTAATTCTACTAACTAGGGGTGAAACGGTATACCACGGTGTAGTTAAACCGTGGTCATTTTTATTTCGGTCCGGTGACTCCAGTTGACAGTATGTACCGTGCCCATGGTAAATCTAAAGCTGGATGACTATTTTCATTGACACGGGTGTAAATTGAGCCACTTATAAAAGCAAGTTTTTGATTGGTCGAAAGATTTTGATGTGCGGTCTTACATTCACCTGTTTGGTGATAACTTATTACAACCAATATGGCGGATAACAATGTTCAACTTCAAAACACCCCTTCCACCTACGGATCACCAGTGTGGAAGCATTTTGGCTTCAAAACAAAAGATTCAAAGATGGCCACATGCATTTGTTTTGCCAACATTCCATACAAGCATGGAAACACGTCAAACCTAAACACACATCTAGTAGGAAGACACAGCATCTCATCGTCATTGACAGAATTAAAATCACTTGATCATTCTTCCAAACAAGCCCAACCTCAAGCAACCATCAAAAAAATGTTATTAAACAGGCTGCTACCTCATTCAAGCACCAAGTCTAAGTATGTTACCAAGGCAATCGGTGGATTTATTGCTTATTATATGAGACCGTACTCGGTGGTTGACAACGTGGGCTTCCAACATTTACTTGATACACTTGAGCCCAGGTTAATTTCCATGGAAACGCTGGGTAAAATCAGAGAATTTTAAATGCTGGGACGTATTAAATTCTCTGATTTTACCCAGCTTTTTCCACAGAAATTAGAGCCCAGGTATGCTATTCCAAGTCAAACTTAACTGTGATTATAAATTTGTGAGATAGACTGAGACTGTGCAAGTGTTTTGAAGTATATCCAAAATGATCTCATCTACAGCAGTATTGAATAGTTAAACATTTAATTTATTTTGTTTAAGAAATTCTAGTCTAGGCATGACATTTTGTTATTTGTTTGTTGTTATAAGCTGAAATAAAAGTTAACATTGAAAACACTTTGTTGTTGAAGAATTAAGTATAACACATCTGTACCATACCGAAAATAACCGAACCAAAACTTGTGTACCGCAATACATACTGAACCGTGGAAGAGGCGTACCCTACAAGCCTTAAGACAGTAAGGGCTTATGTCAGACCACAGGATTTTAATTATTATCATTTAACCTTGAAATGTAAGATACAACAAGTAAAATTTAGAACTTGAATTATAAATTTATTTGGAGGCTGGGAATTGAAGTTTTTGTTTTTAGATCTACTATAATTTGATTTAATTTGATTTATTATGTTAGATAGAAGTAGTTTGAATCCCATGGCTATTTTGCCAAGATAACAACCAATTTCAGTACTTTGATATTTTTTTTGTAAACCGCTAATGCACCTTTAAAGAAATTCAAAAATGTGTGTCTGAATTATCATAAGTGGTTGCGACATGACATAACCAGGGGTTTTCCTAGGCCATTTTTGGGTTTGGTTACAAGAACCATTCCCAATGCAAAAATGCCTTGTATTTTCCCAAAAATATTCACAGAAAAATTTCAAAAAACTGCAGGTCAGAATTACATGTGGTCCCACATTATGTTGGATTTACATATTTTGTAGAGCAATAAGTGATTTGTTATTGAATTGGGAACGATTTGGGATCTTTAAGGGGCATTTTGGGGGTCGGAAGGGATTTATGATTATAACTTCAGAAACATTAGGTGGTAGACACATTTTCTTCAGTAATGATATTGGAACCATATATCAAACAAGATCGATGGTCACTTTTGACCTTTGACCTTGCACATTTTTTTTCAATTTCATGAAAATTTAAAATGTATATTGAATCAACAGAATGGAAAACATTCTGCACTATAAGAGAAATCAAATGATATATAGAAGTTCCAAGGGGTCATCACCATTGTAGTCCCACCCCCTATCATAAAATAATGTTTAGATATCTTTTAAGTGGTCAAGATCCCCAGTCCTAGACCCCTTCATCATATATATTTGTGTTTGTCTTGTCAAGATGATTTGAATGATATATTTGGTTAGCCTCCTGGGGTCATTCATACCCCTACCAGTTGAGAATATTCTAATGTCTTTTATATGGAAATGATCCCCACCCAGAAACCATATATTTCCTGCAAGATGACTGATACATAAGGGGAGTCATAAGAGTTTTATACTAATGGGAACTTTGTTTGGGAGATTTCATAACAGCATCCCATTACAAACATTTCTTGTTTTACTCGTTTCAGCTTTGGACTTCAGACACTCAACAAGAATGTGACAACGAAGATGACAACAACTGAATAATATCAAGATGTCACTTAATCACAGTTGAAATATTTGACAGTTTGCCATCATATCTCATGTATTTGGATGAATACAAACTATTTGCTTTGACATACTTCATCTGTGTAACAAATCAGAAAATTGTGTGATTAATTATGGAAGTTTTAGAAATACGTCATAATGAAGTTTGTTCAGTGGTACCCAGGGAAGGTTGTCAACAGAATGTGGGGATATTGATTGCAAGTTTGCTCTGCCAACAGGAAAATGGAATCAGCATTTACAAATGTTGTTGGTGTTAATTGCCACTGAATAAATCTCAATGAGAAGATTCTCCATTTTAAATTTTAACAAACAGCTGAGAGGACAGGTTGCATGAAGCTCATCTTATTATCAATAACTCATAGCCTAATAAGTATCTGCTCCCTGGATTTCTTTGTTCTTCATACACTCTGTTCTATGTTGTTAGTTAGCCATGTAATACATGTGTTAGTAGTAATCAAGCCTGCATCTATTGCAAGTTATTTGGAAATATATTTAGCATTTATGCAACATTGGTCTATTCTATTCTCCTTTTTTGTATCATTCAAACTATTGTTGTTGGTTTGGCTTTTTTTTGGGGGGGGGGGGAGTGGACCTTTTCTATGTATAAATCCATAGTAAGCTCACACATTCTTCTGCTGAAGTTTTACAAAGAAGTGAAAATGCGACCAAAAACATAAACCTTATGTAATTCTAAATGACCATCTCCCTACTACTAATTGATATAGGTCATACCAATTTTCTTGTGTGGAAGAAATGAATTACTGGTATAATTTATAAGTAATAGATGTAACATTGTCTAGGTTGTTTTCATGAGTTTTCTAACCTTTACATTTCTTTTTTTTATGTCTTTGTTGTTTTTTTTTTCTAGCACTGACACAAAAGCGTGTATATATACTTCAGATGAAACCAAAGTATAACCAATCAAAATGGATTTGTAGTGAAGTATAGGCCTCAAGAAAAATAAAATGCTGTTCCAATGGGGTCTAATTAAATCAGTATTAACAAGCTTTTTTTTCTAATGTTTGAAAGTTACAGAGATATTGTTTATATAAGCAGTTGGTAAAATGTTACAAATATGGAACTTCAGTATTCCATTAATATTCTAAATCATTTTTGTCACATTTTAGGAATTCTTTTAATACATCCTAATTTAATACTTCTGGAAACATTTCTTTCCCACCGTTCAAATCCCAGTTAATTCAAGCATCCACTTGCACCCAGAAAGGTTATGCGAAAAGTTATCATCAGATGTTGGATTTAATAGAAGTTTTCATATAGATTAACCTGCAGTATTTAACTTAGCATTAACAAAGCGTACTCTGGGCCACAACAGATACCAGAAGTGACTAAAGCCAAATTGTTTATGTAGTTGAGAAATTTTTTGAGTACCGGTAGATCATTTCAGTTATTAGTAATTGATTTTCCGTGCTTGCAGTTACTCTGAATTTTTGTAATTTATATAATTTTAATTTGATTTGTTCCAGTGAAACAAGCTCTGCAGATCTAAAACCTGCACATTTTGTATTCAAATACATAAAAAAAAATGTACAGAATCATAAAAAGGCAGGTGCTTCACTATGACATGAAATAACTTAAGTTACCTTTGCTTAATTGAAAATGAAATTTTGGCTGAATCTCTTTCACCAGCATTTTTGAAACAATTAAATGGAATAAAATATTGTTAGCAGGTAAAAGGAAGGTAAAAATCGTACACTTCTTTTATATTGTCTAGATATGATAGCAAGGGATGGTCTAAAAACCTGTCGGAACACCAAAAAATTAGATAATAGTTGATGTAGAGTATTCCTCATGTAAACAAGAACAAATTATATGGTGGAAAGGGAGCATATTTGTTCGTCAAATAGTAGTGAATTATCATTTGTTAATTGAAATGTATTTATAGTGCTTAAGGGTGATGCTATCTTAGAATTATTTATTAAGTATATCTATATTCAGGTCTAACTTTCTATCTTATTACACAGTATTCAATAGATTAATTGTGTCCTTTTTTTCCAGCTGATGTGAATGTTGACTTTTAGTGACCTTTTTTTTTCTCCCCGTTTTGACCTTTAATAATGCTACTTCGTGGTAACATATTGTTATAAACTGATATTCTCTTAGTATATAGAACAATAAATGTTTTGTCTACATCATATATATATGTACTCTGATTTTCTTTTTATCAGAAAAGAATGGCATTTGTTGGTTCAACTTGCAAATAGAAGGTTTTTAGGTTTAAACCTTGGTGCCAGGACACTGCTTACACTGTTTAGAAGTGATATCTGTTGCTTTACCAAGCACTCTAGATAAAAAACAAAATTCATGTTTATATGGATTGTTATGTAATAACAACGTATTATGGGTTTACTCCGACTTTTCATCGAGGGCTATCATGTTAGCAGTGAAGAGGTCATGGAGGTTGCATTCGCACTTCCTGTAAAATAGTCTAATTCGAGAATTCAACTTTTACAGAAAAGTCAAATATTTTGTTGTAAATTAAATTAAATCTAGTCTGAGTAATCACTAAAATGAAATACCACATAATTCTACTTACTTCTGCCTTTTGAAATTATGCAATACGATTTGTAATTAGTTTCAACAAAACGTCATTGATCTATTTATAAATATGGAATTCCACTGTATAAGATTCCAGTGATTTTGAACCTGCCTTGAGAAACTGCTGTATTTATACTTGGCCATCCATCATATTGATATTGACAGCTTCAAGCATACAGCGATGTAAATACAAATAATTACATATCGCTGATACCAACATAAAGCTAAATCAATTTCTATTGAACTCTCAAGAATATGCATGTTTTCTAGTCCATGGAAAAATGAAAATTAAAGCATAATAGAGGGGGAATAGCTGATGGAGGGTGCGATGAAATTCATTAGGAGTTTACTGTGCTGATTCTCCATATTACAAACCTGCCTTTGAAGCCCTTCACCGGACTCATCGTAGATTGGATTGACCGTCTCCATATGAGTGAAATATTCTTGAGTGGGACGTTAAACAACAGTAAACACTTCCTTTATTTATACACCCTAGATGGTGACCACATGCTTTACATAACAAGCGACTGCTCATTGCAGTGGACTGTCAATTGTATATTGTGTGTATTGATATCGCAAAGGGTGGTAACCCGAACATTGAACGTTACAATTTCCAGTTTTCGTTTCCGCGGAAGTTGGCAAAATTTGCCATGTCCAGTGTTTACACAATAATTACCATAACTTTTGAAGTTAATCACAATTAGATTGGGATGTATAAACCTAAACTTTTTTTTTTTAAAATAAACATTGGGTAAACTGTCTTTTTCACCCCATACAGTTATTTGTGTTCATTAATACAAGACAGAGAGCATTATTTGGTTGTTTATTTAGTCTAGGCAAAGTAATGTTCATGTACAACCATTTTTCACTATGAAAAAAAAATTGTTTACGTTTTTTTTAGGTTTGTTTTAAGTAGTTTCCATAAATGCTCACATTTTATTTTGAAATGAGTGTTAATGCAATAAAGATAATATTTAAAGTTGGTGCTTAAGATACAAAAAAAATTTAGAAAGTTTATTTTGAATTTCTTTAGAGGCTGGAAATTGAAAGTTCGTTTTTTGGTTTTTAGATCACCATTAATTTGATTTCTTTTTATTTCATATATGTTAGATAGAAGTAGTTTGAATCCCATGGCTATTTTACCAAAATAACAACCCATTTCAATACTTTCAGTACTTTGATTTGAATACAAAGACTTGTGACCAAAGTCACACTCTATTTTTAAAAAGTATGTGTCCATTTTGAAAACTCAAATGTTTTTGTCAACTAAACAGTTGAAAACTACTTTCTTTTCATCTTTGAAATTCTTCTTATGAAATGATGATCAAAATGACTTGTATACAAGGTTGTACAGTCAGTATCTTTGATATTTCTTGTCCCATGGGACAGTTGAAACAAATCCATAATATTGATAAGGTATCTATGGCAAACCGTGGCTTCTCATTGGTTAAAATTTGTCTGCATGTTTTCTTTGAAAATACTAGATGGACTATAAGACAACTTCATATGATTATAGGTTTTTGTGTGCAGATGTGCACAATGCATGTTGTGACATCATAAACATTTTACAAGCATCAAGTCTTGATTTTTCGATCCTTTACACAACAATTCCTCATCAAAAACCGGTTAACATCTATTATACAAAACTCCTGTGTATATAAAAATGAAAATCGCGGATATAAATATTTAGTGTTAGGTCATGAGGAACCTTATTTTGTGAAGGAACACTCGGATTTCAATAACAAGTACATTGAGAACGATATCATCAAGATACTGGCGTTATTGGTAGACAAAATATTTGTAGTTTTTGTTGGAAAGGTTTTCCAACAGATTGTCGCATTCCAATAGTGACCAATTTTGCACCTCTTATGGCTGACATCTTTTTGTATTCATATGGAGCGGAATTTATACATTCTCTGCCTCATCCAAAGGAAACAAACCGTTAGCATCTCGCGGTTCAGTTTTACTTACAGGTATAATCGATGACGTGCCTGTCCACAATAATATCAGAATTACCCTGGCCAGATATATCCTGTTGCGCTAGAGATAAATGAGACGACAGAGAGCAACAGATCTGCTTCTTACCTGGATTTACTCCTGTCGGTTGGAAAGGACTGTGAACTTCACACCTCCCTTTTTGACAAATGTGACGATTTCAATTTCCATATCACGAACTTCCCATTTCTAAGTAGTAATATTCCATCTTCTGCCTATGGCGTTTTCATTTCACAACTTATACGATTTGGCAAGGCATGGTCTTCTTATGAATGTTTTATTCTAAGAGCGATACAACTCGCCAATGAACTACTTACACATGGTTACGTTGTTGAACTCTTGAAATCGTCGTTTAAGAAGTTGTATGGTCGATACGGGGATCTTGTTAAACATTAGAAGTCCCCCTATCAATAATATTAGATAATATTCTGGAGTACGGCCACAGACAGTGACTCCCTTTCGCCTATCATGCTTTTCACCGAACTTGACTTCTTCACCAAACTTGACCTTTTCACCGAATTTGATCTGTTCATCGTACTAGAAAGGTTCTATGGCACATTTGCGACGGGTGTGGCATGCCAGCAGAGGATATTGACTCCTTCCGGACACCTGGTCCTATTCCGTTTGGATTTGCAATTGTTCATGTTGAGTCCAGTGCACATCTAATTCGTCGTGTACTAATGGACTTGAGCTTCGATTTTTAATTGGTACTTCTGATTGGTCGATATTTCAACATTGTCCGATTTTGATGAAATTTGGTATTTATGGGTATTAAGGGGTTGCGATTTCAATGATATTGGTTTCATTGACGTCCATGGTAAACAAAGGCTTCTGATTGGTCGAAAGTTCAACATTATCCAATTTTGATGAAATTTAGAATTTATGAGTATTGAGTGATTTAATTTTATTTGATTTTATTTCAATGTTATGGGTTTCATTGTCGTCTATGGCAAACTGAGGCTTCTGATTAGTCGAAATTTCAACTTGTCAAATTTCAATGATACGAGTTTCATTGCAGCCTAAAGCAATCTGAGGCTTCTGGTATTAGTCAAAATTTCAGCATTGTCAGATTTTGTTGAAATTTGAATATATGGGGATCAAGGGATTGCAATTTCAATGGTATTGCCGTCTATGGAAAACCAGAGCTTCTGATTCTGATTGGTCAATATGTCAACATTGTTTGATTTTGATGAAATTTAAAATTTACTGGTATTGTGGATTGAGATTTCACCCTGTTACAATTAGCCCTTGTTTGCATAATTTCCTCTAACATTTTGTCTATGCAATTAAGAGAAATTCACTATGCTTCCAAACCCGCTAGCCACTGCCGATTTCACTTCATTTTGGAGGTTAAAGCTGTCCAGACATCACTTGGACACTGTGGAAAGGCCAGACCTATCCAGATCTAGCGTTTGGAAGCTATGACTAGACTTTCGATTTGTTTAATTTAGAAAAAATTCTGGTTCCTGCTAGCAAGTACTACGGAAGCCCACTGGTGCCAATGTTATATGTAAGAAAAATTGCGAATATATGCAATACGTAAGTATTTTCCCACTTAGATGGAGATGTGCCATGCCAAAATCACAGAGGGTTAAATCTTGTTTTTATTTGTCACAGTTCAACCTAGATTTTCTTAATAATCCACAGAAAATGAAAAAAAAAAACCTAGGTTAACTGCACCAAAATAATAAAAAATCAATTAAACCTAGTTTTTCTTGAGAAAAACCTAATTTAAATGAGAAGAATAGGTTTAATTGTGCCACAATCACATTACTGAATATCAATGAATTGTTGTGGTTGTTGTTGTATTGTTGTTTAACGTCCCACTCAAGAATCATTCACTCATATGGAGACGTCACCAAATGCCAGGGAAGGGCTTCAAATTTTGGCCTGTGCGCGCCACTTACGGTCGCTGAGCAGTAAGGATTCTTTACCGTGCCGGCACCTGCGACAGGGGATCTAGGTTTTAACTCTCTCATCCGACGGACAGGAAAAGCCATCCCTCTCCGCCGAGGCTCGAACTCACGACCCTCCAGTTGCGAATCCAGCACTATACCGCGGTGATGCGACGGCTCTCAAGTAACAATGTGATTTAATTTGGTGCAGTTAATCTTAGTTTTTCTCTTTTAAACCTAGCTAGCGCTGCGATAAATTAAACAGCGATGAGAAATGGATGTTATCCTTTTCATGAATGATCATCCTTGCAGTAATTCTTATAGTTGGAAGGAAGAGTTTATAAAATATAAACTATTTACAAAATATAACCAATTCTCATTTACATAATAATAATAATAATAATAATAAACGAGGTTTCCAAGTAAATATTAAACAAATGACTGTTCCGGTGTGACGTCATAGGAATTTGTTCCGGTAAATCAATAATTGATTTCGGGTCATACTTAAGGGTAATTTGTTGTCTATCCTCCTTCATTTACCCCGTCCAAGACCCCAGTTTTCCCCTCCCCATTTCTAGTCACGTGACCCGCATTTCCGATCCGATTTTTCACTACAACTTTGTCCATTCTGATTGAATGAGAACCTTAAAAGGGGCTGGGTTTCACATGATTACGTCATTTAAGAAAACACTCGTGACGAAGAGCAAAATGACTATACTAAATCCCACTATACTAGATCTACTCATAATTAGTGTGTCTACATACCATCTTACACTGCGGTCGACATTTTAATTTCAGTGAATGGGTCAACAGATAATGCGGATTTGGTTTTTCCTTGGAAAACACCTTAAGGTGAAGAATTTTAATTTGAATATTGTTTTACGCTGCATTTAACAATTTTTCAATTATTTGGTTGTGGTCAGTTTTTAAAGGTGGAAGAGAGAACCCGGTAACAATTTACCAAGAAAGAGACCATCGGCCTTCCGCAGGTAAACTGGCACAATTTCTAAGAAAAAATCAGCTTATATTCCTGTGGGACTCGAACCTGCGCTGACTAGAAATAAGAATTCATGATTCAATGAAGCGCTAACCACAGATGAAGAAAAGATGGGAAAACTACTGGCGGTGTTATTGATCCGTTAAAAACATATTCTTACAGATTTGTTCACCCGCAGGACTAAAATGGGCTACGATGGTCCAAACCGAAAGAGGAAGTTTGAATCATATAAAAAGATCCTTCTAATTTTCACACTTGGTCACAGGAATGTGAGGGATTATAGTTCAAACCATAATAAAGAAAAATCCAAAATGATTAAGTTTAAAAAGTGTTGGTACAATAAAACACACAGTTTACATACACACAAACAAAAGAAATATCAGTTGAAATTATCTTATATGTTGAAATAAGTCACATTACAAGTCAAAACGGTAATGCCATAGATTGGAAAAATTATCGTCAAGTCGATATGATAATTCCATAGACTGGCAAAATTATCTGACAGGTCGACATGCTAATGACAAGTTGACATGTTTTAGTGGGAAATATGCACACCAAAATCACATTAATTAGTTAAACCTAGTTTTTCTCCAGTTAATGTGGGTTACGTGTTAAAGCTAGTTAATCCTATTTTATCGTAACCACATTATCTGGAGGACAACTAGGTTTAACTGAGAAATCTGAGATAAACTGCGCCAAAATCAGATGAATACTCATCAAAATAAGTTTTTCTAAGTTAAAAATAATCTTTCTCCAGTTACTGTGGGTTGCTGAGAAAAACCAATAGGTTTAACAGGAGAAAACTAGGTAACATATCTCAAGTTTTACTTGTGATAAACCTAGTTTTTCTCGGTTAAACCTAGTTTTTATCCAGTTAATAATAGTTTTTCTCATAACCCACGTGCACATTGATTAGAGAAAAACAGGGTTTAACTGAGAAAAAAAACCCTAAGATTAACTGTTCAGCATTGATACTCATTAATGTGATTGTGGTGCAATTAAACCTATTCTTCTCATTCAAACTAGGTTTTCCTGGAGAAAAACTATGTTTAACTAATTTTTTGTGATTTTGGTGCATTTAAACCTAGGTTTTCTTCATTCTGTGTGGGTTACTAAGATAACCTAGGTTGAACTGTGACAAGAGAAAAACAAGGTTTAACCCTCTGTGTTCTTGGCATGCCACATCCATCTAAGTGGGAAAATATTGACAGGCTGTACAACAGCAATACAAAAGAAGTTGTTTTTATTCTAAAAGGTTGCCTTTTTATTCTAAAAATAGAAATTAACAGTAATATTGCGTATATTCGCAAAAGTATTGCGTATTGCATGTATTGGCAAAAGTATTGCAAATATACGCAATATCTTAATTTTTTTTACATATTACATTTGGCATCAATGGGCTTCCGTAGCATTCACCTGACCTTCTAGCATTTAGCTTCTATATGGATTTGCTGAAACATTTTTTTTTTTTGGAAATGGATACTCATTGTGATATGTAAACGTAGGCATTGGAGTGATATGTTGTCCATCTTCCCGCATCTAAACGTAGGCAGAATGTCATGTTTGGAGTTGAAAAATATGTTGTCCATCTTCCGCATCTCACAAATTTAGATGTATGTACAATAGAGATAAACTCAAAAGCCCAGAATTTGATAAAAAAATGTTTCTACATTTTTAAACAAAAAGTTGAAAAATTAATAAAAATGAATTACCAAAATTTTAGCGCCTCGCTACGTTCGGCAAAAATAATGTTATGATGTTCATTTCCTGTAACTTCAAAGCACAGATCGCGCCCTGGCTTTGTCTATATATTTTCAAATTTCATGCCTTATGACTACCTTTGTTTTAATTCAGTTTCTCTCTAAAGTGAGGGCCTCCGTACGTAGCCGAGTCCGTTTTTCAATTCATGGAGTGGTTCTGGAGAAGAAGATTTTTAAAGAGGGGTACCTTTTGGGATCTATTCTGCTCCGCCCTGGATCCACCCCTGGGCCAATCTGGCTGAAAACTACAGATCTGGTAAACGACCTTGCGCACTTGCTTCCTGTAAAGTTTCGTTAAAATTTCTTTAGTAGTTTTGAAACAAAAGCTGATAGTATAAAAAATGCACCCCTTTTTTTGCAGTCTTAAAAAGTTCATAAAAATTCTAGAAATCAAATTTCTGCAAAATTCTTGCACAAAAACATTTCTTCACTTAATTAAAGTAAAACACCTTAATCAAAGTGAATACAAGGGGAGATAATTGAAGAAATCATGCAAAAATGAATGAAAATGACTAAAAAAAATTTCAAAAACGCGTAAAAAATTAATATTCCGATTTTTATGAAAAATATATCCTTGTAGATCACTCAGAATTTATCCGTTTTTCAATTCAAGCAGCGGTTCTGGAGAAGAAGATTTTTAAAGAGGGGTACCTTTTGGGACCTATTCTGCTCCGTCCTTGATCCATCCCTGGGCCAATCTGGCTGAAAACTACAAACTTGGTAAAGGACCTTGAGCACTTGCTTCCCGTCAATTTTCGTCAAAATCCTTTCAGTGTTTTCAAAGAAAAAGTCGAAAATATGAAAAGTTTACGAGCGGACGACGGACGGGGGAGTGATCAAAATAGCTCACTTGAACCTTTGGCTCGGGTGAGTTAAAAAGAGGAAAATGCTTATGAAAAAAACAAAAAAGACCGCCTCTTTATTTATTCCAATCCCGTCATTGTTGATTCCGTATCCGACCCCGACTCCTAATTTTAGTGAGGACCGCGATTCGGGTTTTTACGTTTACTGAGTACCTGAAGGGTAAACATGACGGACGAAGATGGGAAACAGCAGTACGACACAGGAAAGCACACACGCGTTGTGAAAACTGTTCTACCACCACACTTAAGTGGGGGCCCTAAAGGCTTAGGTGATTTTTCAGATTATCTATAGGCCTGTGTAATTAAATATAGGTTCATCAATGTTAATTACTTAATATCACTTACGAAATAGAGATAAATTCTAAGGGGTTGGTGGGGGGGGGGGGGGGGTTTACTTCGGGAATCGTAAATAGTCCACAGCTCTGTTATTACATCACCTATCCGTATTGATATGACTTAAGTTTCACATATCAAATATGTTCATTATTAAGCATGTTCAACTTACTTCAGAAATAGGAAAATAGTCCACAATTCTGTTATTACATCACCTATCCGTATTGATATGACTTAAGTTTCACATATCAAATATGTTCATTATTAAGCATGTTCAACTTACTTCAGAAATCGGAAAATAGTCCACAATTCTGTTATTACATCACCTATCCTCATTGATATGACTTAAGTTTCACATATCAAATTAGACAAATGTGTTCATTATGTATCTGCATTCCTAATTTCTGTGGAAACGCTGGGACCTGGGTATTCCTCTGGTTTTATTTAGCATTTCCATAGAAATTAGATTCGCTTGACCAGTGTTCAAACGGGAACAGTGCTCGAACACTTCACAAATTTACTGTTTCCAAAGGTGTGCAATGATGGTTAACAATCCTGGTTAATAGCCGTTGTAGATTGTTTGGCATGCCTACTATATTGGCTCTGCCTCTTAGCCTGGTACCAGAGGCCTTCTGATGTTCATGTACCAGGCTACTCAGTCCCTGCAAAAGAAATGTGCGAGTTGTCTCCCTTCAGATAACACATGGCTGAATTTATTTGCAAATCATATAAGGAAAATCATTGTATTATTAGATGCTGAGATGTGCGCACAATTATCAAGTGCAATTACAACAAGTGGCTGTGCCACTAATTGATTTCAGAAAGTCCTAAAGGGTTTAACTGCAAATGTAGGATCTCAAGTATTGGAGGGTCTCCTTCATGTTTTAATGCAGAATTGATTATGACTATGACCTTCTATAAATAAAATAGCAAATGTATTGATGATTTCTTTGATGTAATCTTAAAAAAAAAACACTTTTCAGGTCTGCTGGGACACATTAAGCCATACATGTAGGTAATCCCTATGGGTATTCTGTCGAGGGACATTTTATTATGCTTTGTTTTACTGTGTTTAGCAACTGTAAAATGCAGCATAATAAAATGAGCATAGACAGAATCTTCAAAGTCCACTAATGCCATACATGTAGCTAGGCTGAAATTCTGTCCCATTTTTAAGTTACTTTTTTGGGGGTAATTGTATCTGTATAGGTTACATTGTAGAGACCCAGTTCCAATTTTTTTACGTCAATGGCAGAGAGAGTGCTGATCTATTGGCGATGCTCCTGTAGGGCAATCTTAAAGCCCTCTACAGTGCCTTCATACACGACAGAGTCTGGTAGATGGTTCTAGATGATGCAAGTGTTGACAAAGAATGAATGTTGGTATTGAGATGTCTTACTGTCTGGTATAACAAGTCCTCTACTGTTGTAATACACGTGATTGTTTACAATATTGTTTGTTAGATGGTCACTGAAGGTTTTGGGTTGACCTGGCAATTTCTTTTGGCAGGTTTAACTGATGATTTAGGAGGCAGTACCATTCCCTCAATCCCTTTCTATCAATTTTGATCAGTTCAATGTTTTTTGTAGCCCTAATTTTTTAATCTGATGGATCCCCTTACAATGGTTTGGTGATGACAGACTTACGGTAAATTGATTTAAAAGTATATCTGCCTTTCCTTTCCTGTCATTGATTAGTACTGTCACTTTCTTGTTTGGTGCTATTCTGTTAGAGTCTTGTCTTTTTTATTTTATGTACTTCTAGAAAGGCTTGGTATTATTGTTATTTTACCCTATTAATAAAATTAAAGTTCATTTATTCCCGCTCCTCTCTTCCAGGGGTTAATAAATCCTTTTTGGGACAGGGTCCTGTTCCCTTCCAATTGGGAATTTTACATCACAATGGACCAATTTGGAAAAAAAGTAAATACAGTCATTTAATTCATAAGAATAAAGGCATAAAACTTGTGATTAATTTAGCTTCTCTTATTTAACTGACAACACAGTTTTCATCTGCAGATCTTGAAGTGCAGTTTATACATGTAGAAAATTCTCCTTTTTATTGTTGAATACCAAATCTGAACTACACGGTGAACATAATTGGGAAATTTTTGCTCAAAATTAGGGGAAATGAGCAGACTTTGCAAGTTGGGAATGGGTCCTTTTATCGGACCCACATGTTGATGATATTAATCCCTGTCTACATAGTGTTCAATCTGTTGGACCATTTTTTGGTCTTCCTGGCTTGTTTGTATAGCTGGTGTTTCTTTTTGTTAGCATTATCATGTGTCATCTCTTTAGCCAAGGAATGTTATTTATTTTTTCAAATCTTATTTCTTTCTGTAGTATGGTTTTGAATACATGTCGATTTCTTTTAAAGGTGTATTCTTGTTGATATTGTTTTGGGCTTCTTTTATTTCATGGAGATCTTCTTGGTCTTTATTTATGTTGCCCCAGTTTGCTTTGCTATAAATGTAGCATTTCCTGCCTGTTCATATCTGTGATGATGATATCATGGTTCGATATTCCAGTTACATTTATAGATGATTTATCTTATGTGGGGTTAGTATCTAAGTCTTATACATGTAAGTTGTTTTCTCTGGTTGGCAGTTTGTGAATTTTAGTCAAGTTGTTAGAGCTCATGATATCTGCTAGTCTCTGTATCTGTATTTCTGTATCTGGACCATTTGCTGTTTTGTAGTTTCCAGTTTATGTCCAGGCAGTTGAAGACTGATTTTACCAAAGAAAAAAAAAGTCACTTAAAATCAGGGCAGAAATTCAGTCAAGGCAATAGCTAGCATTTGCGGCTGGACATTTGGTGTTTATATAATGCATGTACTGAAGTTAAGCAACATTAAGCACGGTCAGTATCTGAATGGGTGACCATGTGATGTGGTGCTCTCTGGAGACCCCAGGAAAACATTGCATATGGTGGCAGAGGTGAGATGGTTTAATTTAGGGCTGTAAGAGAATGTTAGGGCTGTTAAGTGCCTACCATGGTGCTTTAAGCCTTTCCTCCCTACATTCTACAACAGACAGGTCTAAACAATAGAAATTGAGAATACCATAGAAAAAATATAAGGGGCTTAAAGATTAGATGAAGGCTTACAGAGATTAGCGTTTATTTAAACATATGTAATTTGTATGTCTTCATTTGGCGTTTGTGTGCATATTTTGTAATTAATCATTTTCCAGAAATTGTTATAATTAAAATGTTGAAATTAAAATGATAAAAAAAGTTCTAAAAATATTATACCAATAAATTGTTTTTATTACTCTAAATGATGTTTTACTTTGTCACATTCTTAGGAGATCCAGATGACCGCACGCTGCGAACAGGGGAAATACAATTCATGGTACCTGCCATAAAACGAAAGAGAGGATATGAAAAATGTGCTAAAGAGCTGAAAAGTATGTGATACGAAAAGTCCAAAACTACATGAACTCAACATTTAGACTCATCCAGATCAATGAATAGTATGGTTTACTGTCATAATTCAGGTGTGAAGAAGTTCATATTGCATCAGGGCTTTTTCTGACCTTTTTTGGGAACATGGCCTATGGGAATTTCATGGCATTTTGACTCAAAATTGGGAATTTTTTGCATATGCCTCAAAAGCATTTCATTTATTTTGTTATTTGCTAATTTTTGTTGTTATCTTTTTTATTGTCAAGCTGTCATATTTCAACTTAAAAATGAGAAATAATAAAAAGATGTTATGTTCCTGATTGGGAATTTCGGGCAAAAAATTGTGAAAAAAAGATATGATTTGCAATTGGGAATGTAGCCCAACATCGGCTATAAATTTGGAGAAAAAAAAACCCTGGGCATGTAAAAATTATTATGAAAATTTTTTTCTAAATCATACACCCCTAAATTCTGACAGTGGACTTAACCATTCTTTGAAATAGACAAGATCAAATGTGACTTCAGGGATTGATAAGTTAAACATATACAGTACTGTAAATTTGGATATTTAGGCCATTCTTTAATTATGGCCAATATGGCCATCCCTATTTAAATGGCCAAAATTAAATTGTCCAAAATATGTACACAATGTTTCTGCCATTGCTGTTTAAAAATATTTAAGTGTTTTTGATGAACAAACATGGGATTTTTAAAACAACACTGTGTAAATGTTAATCTTAATTTAAAAAATACTATGTGACATATCAGTTCAAATTATTGGGTACTTTTTAATATTACAACCACCTGGAAAGTTCAGTATGGTAAGACCAAGGTTTGATGGTAGGCCAAATTTAAACATGATATAAACATAAATGGCCAAAATTTGACTGGCCAAAAAATAACCCTTCATTTTATGACCAAAATGGCCAAATTTTAGTGATGCCAAAATATCCCAATTTATGGTAGCTATGTCTTGTAATTGGATGCATCTAGTAATTAGACCTTACCAATGATTGTTAATTATCTCACAGCCATAAATGAATTGCCAGCTGTTTCAAACAAATGACCACTTTTCCAGCCAGATTTTGTAGGTCGTCTGGGCCAAAGGCTCGGGGCAACCTATAGCTACAATGTATCGTCTTTTGTCTGTTGTTGTGCATTGTCAACCTTTTGACATTTTTGACTTCTCAAGATCAGTTGAGTTAATTTCAAGCAAACTTGGTGGGAATAATCCCCATGTGAAGCTTTATAAAGTATGTGACTGAAAAGGAGCTAGGACTTATAGGGACCCCAAAAAGGACAAAGACTTTGTACATGTACATCTTATGAATCAATAATCAGATGAATTAAGTTTTGTATGCATGATTGTTAAGTCAAGTCTACAAAGTTTGCAAAAGAAATCAGATCTGTGTTTATGTTTAACAGACTTTTTGAAATTCACCAGTCTTACCAGAAAAACTGGTAAATTTTACAAATGTCTGGTGAAATCAATCTGATAACTAGTCTGGTTGACCAGTAATTTTCCATTTCATTTCAATTGTGAATAAATATATACAGACCAGTAAAAAAAATTCTTTGACCAGTGAAATTTCTTTATTCACTGGTCTGGTTGACCAGTAATTTTTTTTGTATTTCAAAATGTCTGGTACACTATATTGAAACTCTATATTTACCAGAAAAACAGATAAATTTTACAAATGTCTGGTGAAATCTATCTGATAACTGGTCTAGTTGACCAGTAATTTTCCATTTCATTTCATTGTGAATAAATACATACAGACCAGTAAAAATTTTCTTTGACCAGTGAAATTTCTTTATTCACTGGTTTGGTTGACCAGTAATTTTTTGTATTTCAAAATGTCTGATATAAGCCACTATGGTTTCTCTACATTTTTAATTGTCTGTGAGGTGAGTTTGTTCAGAATATTTGTCTGGAGAGAACTGGGTTTCAAGGTACATGTATCCAGGGAGAGACCACTGGCCTTCCTAAAGTAAACTTTCTCACAAAATCAAATTAGGCTTCAGCAGGGCTTAAGCCTGCACAGACAAGAGGTGAGAGACTTAATGGTTCAAAGCGTGATGCTCTAATTAATTGGAAACAGAGGCCCTCAAGCATTTTTTTGTCTGGCAACTTTGAAGCAATATGAGCTGTTGTCAGCAGAAGCATGAAGATTTTATCACGTATAATGTAAAGAGATCACCATGTGGTTATAAGAACAAATGCAGGGCATAAGGCCATTCCAAATTTGTTCTCTGTTTAAAGTCAGCAGGGATGAGATCTTCTAGATCTTTAACTCATCAACCCTTGAAAAACAGTGGACTCTACTGTAAATAAATTACTTGGGTCAGTCCAAATGTGTCTTTAGGGGTGAATGAGTTAACATTTTACATTGCAGGCTCTAAAATGGTGTTTTCAAAATCCTTTATTGCCATATTTATGAAGTCCCATATCCAAAAAATCTAAGAATACAGTCAAACCTACCTTAAAGGCCACCTGTTTTCAGCAGTCACTTGTCAGCAAGTCAGTTTCTGTTCCCCCCCCCCCCCAATCAATTTCACTATGTAAACAAATATAAACCAGCAGTCACCTGTCTAACATGGCCAATGGCCAGTGATATACAGGACAAAATGCTTGGTCACACTGTTTTCAGCAGCCATCTTTTGAGGATGGTTGATCACATGATCTATTTTTAGAAAACCTGTAAACAGGTTAGCTTGGCAGCACTGTAATGTACATGATTTTGACACCTGATCATCTTAGCTGGGCAGCACTGTAATTTACATAATTTTGACACCTGATCATCTAACATCAAACTCTCATGTATTGGTATATGAATATATATGTGTTGCTATACACTGCATAATGGACTCCAATTTGCTTGTGATTTCTGTCAACCTGTAACCAAAGGCCACCTGTATTACACTGGTATGCAGCCACTTTTTCAATTTCCCTTGTGTGGCTGCTGAGAACAGGTTTGACTGTAGTTGGTCTTAATGGTTCCATAAAAGTATCTAAAGAATAACATTAAAATCTATATTAATAAAACAACTTGTCTAGGGACAAGTTGTTTCATAAATCACTTGTCCCATAGGAGGAGTATTTTTTATATATAGGCCTATATTTTTCTCACCCTGCTGTTTCTCATTAGCTTTTGCAGATTGCGCTGAAGAGACTGGTCTTTTTGTGGTATGGAAGTGCCAGAATGAGAAAAGCATATTTAATAATTGCCTACAGACACTGTAAGTATATATATGATGGACCGGGTTTCCCTGAATCACAGAATTTGTCCATTTTGCATTTAATCATTTATCTTTTCAATAAATGCATTTGAAAAGAGCCAGTTGATCTTTAGCTTGCCACAGTTTATCTTTAGCTTGCCACAGTTTATCTGAAGAGAGCTTTTGCTACGACTCTGGGCCTGGCACCATAAAACTTCAGAATTACTTAAGTCTAAAAATTGATTCAACTTAAGAATTTACTCAGCTGAGTTAAAAGTGAAAACTTGCGGTCCATAAAACGACTTAAGAATTTCTCAACTGAGGTAAGATTGTTCAGGGGCAGTGTAAATCTAGTCACGGACATATGCCCTATCTATGTCCCAATTCACTTAACTTCAATGTTTGAACATTATTCTAACCAAAATCTATGATTGATTACTGGGTATTTAGTAACCAACCAATAGGTATAAAATGCTGAAAAAATCAAATAGGTCGACATTTTGTGGCATGAAACAGGGACTAGATATATACCTTTTTTTTAAATATTAAACATGTCTTGAAAAATGCCAATACATGACCAAAGTGAGTAAGTTATACATATAATATGTAAAATGTATATAATAAACTCTATTGAAAATACGAGTGAATCAGTATAGGTATGTTATATAAGATAAATAACTCAGGACATACACTGGGAGTGTGTATGTATCAGAGTAGATTTTCACTGTCTCAATTGTTAATGTAAACAAACGTCGTATGGTCAATACCAGCCAAAAGAAAGAGAGGCATTGGTCTCAATCTATCTTGCTGAGATAACACATTGTTTTGGAAAGCCAAAGGATTAAACATGTCTAAAAATACTGAAGGGCTGGTAATAGTGTCTATTTATCACGAGGCGAACATGCAGGGTGAGGGACCATTTTCGTTGTTAAGAATTACTTAAGTCAATTACAGACTAATTAAGTAATTATGGTATCACTTTAGAAATAAATGTTTGAGAATTTCTTTATGGTCCACATCTTTACCGATGTTGAGAAAATTCTCAAGAATTGAGTAAAGTCTTGAAGTTTAGTAAAAAATTTGTTTGAGAACATTGCCTTGGGCCCTGATTGGCTGAGCAGGTTAAGTTGAGAAAATTCACAGACTTAAGAAAATTCTACTGTTTTATGATGCCAGGCCCTGGCAAACAATCTCCCCAAATCAGCTTGGTTTCCATTGGGGCTCAAACATGCTCAGACCAGAGGAATGAAACTTCATGACTTTAGTGTGATGCTTTCTAGCCATATAAAAGCCTTGGATGTCTTGGAGATTCTGCCAAGTATTGTTATTTTTGTAGATTTCAGTATATCATTTAAATAAATATTGAATGATGGAAACCTTTTAATTTTTTTTGCAGTGTTCTCTCTAATAGATTAACAGATGCTATTTATATGTTTGTTTTGGTAAATAGAGGTTTTTTTCTTTAATCAGGTAAAATTTCATTTATACCAAAATTACCAAAATTGTTTTTCACTAAGCAGATTCATAACATTACAAGAATGTTTTGGGAAAAGTTTATTTTAGCAAATAAAGAAAAAAAGATTTATTATTTCCCTTGAATGATAAATTTGATAGTTTAAAATAAATACACAAGTATGTTTTGTTTTCAGGTTTAATGATCCAGTATTTACACAGCAATGTACAGAAGAATATTTGAAGAAACGTTCACATTTCCGACGTACAGGCGAGTACGAGGATCCAAGGAGAGACAGATATTTAAAAAATTTAATGGAAAAAGAGAAGAAAAAGAAGGCTTGACACTGTTAATTATTGACTCCTAAATAAACAGTATCTCAAACCACTTGAAATAGTGCTAGTGGTCTGTGGATCATGGAGGCGACATGATTATGCATTGGATATTGAAGATCAGGAGCCATATTGATCTTAGTCCGTTTGAACATCTTGGATTTGGCAAAAAAAAAGTTTCCTGTCTTGATTTTGGTCATTATACGCCAAAGTTTTGTGACTTTCAAATCTTTAGGAATAACTTAATTTTGTGGCCATACTGATTGCCAGTCACGGGCTACTGGTTATCAGTCATGGATATACTGCTACCCGTGAGGGTTTTGAAATAATTTATAGCTGTTTTTTCCAGCATTTAAGAAAATTTTTCCAAAAATATATAGTAATGTATTGAATTTCTCCAATTTAAAAAGCAGGGGGCACCTGTGAACATAAGAAAGAAAAATAATGTTAGTGGTTTTTCAAAACGTCTTGTTTTGAAATTATATTTGATATATACTGTAAAATCAGAAAATTTAATGGGGTAAAAATTTGGTTTTATATATAAAACAAATTCATTGACATTAAATTTCATTGAAATAAAAAAATCTGTTTGTGAAGTAGCCTATTACTAGGTATAATTGATGTAAAATTTCATCATGGTTTAAATTTCGTCAATAAATGTAAACAATGAATTAAACAAAATTAAAACCACAACCAAATTTGTTGATTCTACAGTATTTTGTGATATTTCGACACATCTGATTTGAGTCTTTGTGATAAAGCGTTTATTGTCATGTGATTCACTTTGAACTCGTCTACTGTATCATAATCACACGACTCTATGAATCTTTGATTGATGGAGATGTGATGCCCGATTCACATATAAACATGGCGGGGCAAAGTAACCTTTTGATAATCTTACAGATGATTCTACTCACTATTTCGTTACGACAAGACTCGCACCTCACTAGATACTTGAAGAAAAGTAGGAACCATTACTCTTGTCAGTGTAATTGTAATGTCGTTATGCTTTATTACCTAAAACTTAAACTCGTCTGGGTAAAAACTTCATCTCGCCAGGTTATGTGGATTTTACTAACTGTAATGGTAGCTATAACTCATCAAACCCTGAAAAAAATGGACATTTATGGAAGTCAGTGACTTGGACCAGTCCAAATTTGTCTTTAGGGATGAATGAGTTGAAGTCTAAAGTAAACACTTTATTTTGCAAGAGATTGGCATTGGAATCATTTTACAAAGGATTCTATTCAAAAATTAAAATATTCACTGTAAAATCTGTACCACAGTTTTGTTTTTGCTTCTTCTGATATTAGGGACTTTCCACCCTATCTTGCAGGGCTAAAAAAAGGTAGATCTGTTGTTATAAATATTCATTTCTTCAAAATCCAGGCTTTGCTTCTATCAATATTGCTGTATGTATATAAAGTAGCCTACCATGTGACTTTAATCATAACAGTATGAGTGTTTATTTCATTTTTTTTCAGAATGATTATTATTGTGAGTGAGTGATATGTGAAAACAATAAAATACAATTTAATTATATTCTAAGTCTTTGTATGTAATTTTTTTTTCATTTCACAAGGAACCAAGTTGGTTTTTTGTAACTTAACACACGTAATAAAATTGTATATATATACATATACAGTCTGATGCTGATTATCCGGATTTTTTGCTCGTATGGACAAATGCCATGTCCCCCCCCAATACTTTTACCAAGGCAAAAATCTGAACGTACATTTTGTAAATTCACTGATAAAAGTTTCACAAAATGTCTTGTAAGTATTGAAATAGCATCAGAACACCAGTCATTCTGTTTATTGTTTTAAATAATTGTGTTGTTTTAGCCTTTTTAGGGGATCTGAGATAAAACTGAAATACAAACAGCCGACATAAATACTTCAACATTGACGGTCGCAAGTGTCGTAACAAGCGTTCGTAAAGAAAATTCAATCATTAAAACTACAACTTCAAAAACATTTGAAATAAATAAATATTTGTTACCAATATGCAATATCAGTTTCAATGTTTATTTTGTTTTCAAATTGATTAGTCTTATGAGTAAACGCAAGCCAAGCATGTGTTACTGACTGTCCACAAGTTGGCAAACATCGAGGGGTGAGATACGAGAGGACAGGTGTAAAAATTATTTCACAATAATGACACTACCAAGTCTTGTAAAATTAAATTTCCTCACCTGTGTAACTTGCTTAAAACTGATATATGTAGTGTACTAAATTAAAACATTGAAGACTAGAAACAATAATAGCTTTAACAAGCAATTTGATCATGATTAAATCATCAGCCCCTGAAAAACAATGGACCCTTCTGTAAATCAATGACTTAGACCAGTCCAAATGTGTCTTTAGGGGTTAATGAGTTGAAGCAATGTGCTACCGGCACCCCATATCGGGCCCCAAGCTATGGAAATCTTGGTCAAGACTTGAAGGAGTTTGCAGCAGACCAAAGTGTCAGATTTCTTCAAATCACATTGACTTTTAGGACTAAAGATAATGCCGGTGAGCTAGCACTTACGTGATTTTCTCATTCCTATTAATTGGAGAACAAATGTTAGTGTAAAATTAATGACATGAAGTAGGCTACATGAGGATCTACATCTACACGTGATTTCAGTTATGCAGTTTAATATGAAGTGAAATCGTGTTTTTTCATGCATAAATGTATGTTAGGTCTATATTTTACCAGCACAGGCTTTATAATTCGCTGCTTTCACTTTTACTCATCAACTAATTAAAATAACAACATGCCTGTGAAAAAATCAATATTTCAGTGACATGTTCACTGAGAATGACCAGCTTAACACTAGCTATATTTTGGATGTACAGTTGTACGGACATACTTTAACAATATAATCGATCATCCAGACAACCTATTTTCCAGACTTTTTATGTGTCTCCCATTTAGTCCAGATAATCGACGTTAGACTGTATATATATATATATATACGCTGACACTGGTTGTGAAAGGCATGTGGTCACCATATAGGGTGTATAAATAAAGGGAATATGCACAGGAATCTCATTAAGGCAGGTTATGTACAGCGATTAGATGATAAACACGTTAATTTGATAGTTTTCAAAATGGACAGGAACTTTCACGCGCTATTTGCATAACGAGCACCTCCTACTGGATGCTATCCCCTCTATTCTGCTTTTATTTTCATTTTTCCATGGACTAGAAAACATTGATTTAGCTTCATGTTGGTATCAGCGATATGTAATTATTTCTATTTACATCGCTGTATGATTGAAGCTCACTAGCTGTCAATATCAATATGATGAATGGCCGAGTAATACAGGCTCAAAATCACTGGAATCTTATATAGTGGAATTCCATATTTATAATAGATCAATGACTTTCGGTTGAAACTAACTACAAATCGTATTGTATAATTTCGAAAGGCAGAAGTAAGTAGAATCATGTGGTATTTCATTTAATGATTATTCTAACTAGATTTAATTTCATTTACAACAAAATATTTGACTTTTCTGTAAAAGTTGAATTCTTGAGTTGACTATATAATCAACCTCCATGACCTCTTCACTGCTAACAGGATAGTCGATGTAAAGTCGAAGTAAATCCATAATAGTTACATAACAACCCATAAAAACGGGACCAGACTTTCAACTTTGACATATCCAGAATTTCGACTTAACTGATTTCGACATAACGAGATTCCACTGTTATTACATAACAATATTATATATATACATGAATTATTATATTTTATATAGTAAAACCTGCAATAGCGGCCAACTGATATAAGGATCACCTTCTATAACAGTGTTAGCAGTGTTTTGGCACCAACTGCATACTTCAACTAAATTGAAACCTGTGTATAAGGGTCACCTGCACATAAAGGTCAATTTCTATTTCCCTTGGGTGGCCCAACATATACCATTTTTACTGTCTATATATATATATATATATATATAATATATATATATATATATATATATATATATATGATGCAACAATTATTTGGGGCCTCTGTAGCCAAGTGCTAAGAGCATCACACTATAACCCATGAAGTCTCTCATCTCTAGTCTGCATGGGATTTTTGAGAAAGTTTATTGGTTTACTTGAAGAATGCTGGTGACCTCTTCCTGTGGACAATTATAACTGGCCATCACCATATTACTGTAATTATTCCAATTTCCATTCAGTTATATTTATATTTTCATTGTGTACCGGGATGACCAGTAAGTCATTTGATATATATGTGTACAACAATTGTTATATATACAGTAACTCATCTGATACATACATGTACACCAACTGTTATATCTACATTAACTCATCTGATATATTCGTGTACACCTGTTATATCTATAGTAAAACATCTTACATATTAGTGTACATCTGTAATATTTACAGTAACTCATCTGATATATTGGTGTACACAATCTGTTATATCTACATTAACTCATCTGATATATTACTGTACATCTGTAATATTTACAGTAACTCATCAGATATATTGGTGTACACAATCTGTTATATCTACATTAACTCATCTGATATATTACTGTACACAATCTAATATATATCTACATTAACTCATCTGATATATTACTGTACATCTGTAATATTTACAGTAACTCATCAGATATATTGGTGTACACCAGCCAATATATCTACAGTAACTCATATATATGTGGTCACCAGCTGTTATATCTACATTAACTCATCTGATAAATTGGTGTACACAATCTGTTATATCTAAAGTAACTCATCTGATATATTAGTGTACACCTGATATCTACAGTAACTCATCTGATATATTAGAATACACCAGCTGATGTATCTACAAAAACTCAAATATATGTGGTCACCAGCTGTTATATCTACAGTAACTCATCTGATATATTAGTGTACACCAGTTGCTATATATACAGTAACTCATCTGATATATTAGTGTACACCTATTATATCTATAGAACTCATCTGATATATTAGTGTACACCTGTTATATCTACAGTAACTCATCTGATATATAAGTGTACACCTGTTCTATCTACAGTAACTCATCTGATATATTAGTGTACACCTGTTATATCTACAGTAACCCATCTGATATATAAGTGTACACCTGTTATATTTACAGTAACTCATCTGATATATTGGTGTACACCAACTGTTATATCTACAGTTACTCATCTGATATATTTGTGTACACCAGCTGTTCTATCTACAGTAACTCATCTGATATATAAGTGTACAACTGCTGTTATATCAACAGCAACTCATCTGATATATTAGTGTACACCTGATATCTACAGTAACTCATCTGATATATTGGTGTACACCAGTTGTTATATCTACAGTAACTCATCTGATATATTAGTGTACACCTGTTATATTTACAGTAACTCATCTGATATATTAGTGTACACCTGTTATATTTACAGTAACTCATCTGATATATAAGTGTACACCAGTTGTTATATCTACAGTAACTCATCTGATATATTAGTGTACACAAGTTGTTCTATTTACAGTACCTAATATATGTGTACACCAGCTGTTTTGTAAACAGTAACTCATCTGATACAGTGAAACTTGCATATAACAACCTCTTTTGGGACACAAAAAGGGTCTTTATAGGGAAAATTTACATAAATGGTCTTTGTGACCAGGTGGCCTTATAAACAGGTGGGCGCTAAGGTAGGTTTTACTGTATATTAGTGTACACTGCTGTTATGGTGATAAGCTCATATCTTTTTACATCGTGTAACTCTGGTAAGATAAATATGATATCAATCAATCATTATTATTTGACCTCTATAGGTCCTTAAATCTCCAAATACAGTGAAACAGTCTTGATTTGTTTGTTTATTGTTGTTTACCGTCCCACTCGAGAATATTTCACTCATATGGAGACGTCACCAAATGCCGGTGAAGGGCTTCAAATTTTGGCCTATGCTCGGCACTTACGGCCATTGAGCAGTAGGGTTCTTTAACGTGCCAACACCTACTGTGACACGGGACCTCCAGCTTTTACTGTCTCATCCGAAAGACAGGAAACCAACCTGTCGCCGGCGGGACTCGAACTCACGACCTCACGATCCAGAGTCGAGCACACTACCGACTGAGCCAGGCCGGCTCAACAGTCTTGAAAGGCCACCCGTCTTTTTATACCACATTTTGAAAACCACATGGTTAAGTACTGTATTCCTTAAAGGGACATTAGCTGTGGGTTTTTTTTCTTCAAATTTTTGGTTTTCCTTTTTTACTACTTAGATTGATATACAATGACAAGAAAGAGATATACACAGGCATAAAAATTCTGAAATTCCTATAAACTTTGTAAAAATTGCTTGAGAAACCCAGGTTTGGCACTTTTTCAACTGATTAACTCAACCTTACTACTATTTGTATATGAATACCACATTGGACTTGTCCTTATTTTTAAAAGATATAAAGGGATATAAGATTTTTTATGCCTGTGTATAGCTCTTATTTGTTAATGTATATCAAGTACAAGTAGTGAAAGTAGATGTAGCAAAACGATCTATCAACAATTTCACTTATACTTATAGACATCAATGCCTTCAGCAATGAATAAAACTTTGCTTTTTGTTTTTCTGTTTGAAATCCATTATGAACAAACCAATTACACAAAAAGTTTAGGTTTATACGTCCCATGATCCCTATCTAATTGTGATTAACTTCAAAAGTTGTGATAATTGTTGTGTAAACACCTGACAATTGACATGGCGATTTCCCCCCAACTTCCGCGGAAACGAGAACTGGAAATTGTAATATTCAATGTTCAAGTTTCTTCTTTTTGTGATAGCAATACAGTATACAATTGACTGTTCGCTGAAATTGAGCAGTCGCTGGTTATGTAAGGCATGTGACCACCATGTAGAGTGTATAAATAAAGGAAATATGCACAGGGAATCTCATTTAGGCAGGTTATGTATAGCGGTTAGTTGACAAACACGTTAATTTGATAGTTTTTAAAATGGACAGGAACTTATTCATAATGAATTTCACATGCCATTTGCATAACAAGCACCTCCTACTCGATGCTATCCCTTCTATTCTGCTTTTATTTCCATTTTTCCATGGACTAGAAAACATACATATTCTTGAGAGTTCAACAGAAATTGGTTTAGCTTCATGTTGGTATGGGCGATATGTAATTATTTCTATCTATATTTCTGTATGCTTGTAACTGTCGATATCTATATGATGAACGGCGGAGTAATACTGCAGTTTCTCAAGGTAGGCTCAACATCACTGGAATCTTATATAGTGGAATTCCATATTTATAAATAGACTGATGATGTTTTGTTGAAACTAACTACAAATTGTATTGTATAATTTCGAAAGGCAGAAGTAAGTAGAATTATGTGGTATTTCATTTAATGATTATTGGAACTAGATTTAATTTCATTTACACCCAAAATATTTGACTTTTCTGTAAAAGTTGAATTCTTGAGTTGGACTATATTTTACCGAAAGTGCGAATGCAACCTCCATGACCTCTTCACTGCTAACAGGATAGCCCTTGATGAAAAGTCGGAAGTAAACCCATAATAGGTTGTTATTACATAACAACCCATAATAAAACCTCTTTTGAAAGAGCACCTGTCTTGAGAGACCACAATTCAATCTCAGATGGTGTGGTCTCTTAAGACAGATTACACTGTAATAAAGTTTTACTGTGTTTAAAATACAGTAAAACCTGCTTTAGTGACCACCTGTGTATAAAGACCACCTGGTCATAAAGACTAACCAATAGTACCATTTGTGTACAAATCAACCTCTATATAAAGACCACCCCCGTATAAAGACTGGTTTAATTGTGTCACTAAGGGGTCTTTATGTACAAGTATCACTGTACAATGCATACCTGTAATATTTTACATCTTAAAAACCATGAACAAATTCATATATTTAGCATATATATAATCACTGTCAAGTACAATTTACAAACAACTTTTACACATCTCTCTGACATTCTTCAACATATTTAAAAACATACAGAATATGGGAGACACTTATCACCATGACGACGCAGAGTTCAAATTTTTGTTTTCTGTACTCCTACAGTCTGTGTCTATTTTTCTTTTCTGTTTTGCGTTAGCACCTAATTCTTTTGATCTTAGAGTAGAAGCTTCAACAGCATCTATAAGCGCTGATCGGAATCCGGCCTTTTCCAGTTTGTGTACAGCTGCTATTGTGGTGCCCCCTGGTGAGCACACTTCATCCTTCAACTGGCCTGGATGTTTTCCTGACTCCAAAACCATTTTGGCCGCACCCTGCAGTATATTGAGAAATGATGAAGATACAAAGCAAAATGCATCCAAAAAAAAAGACTCAAAGAAATAATTCAGGAACTAAATAAAACTGTATTGCAATTTTGTTAAAAAGTATTCAAATTAAAGAAAAAATATTCTCATACTTTTCATGTGAAAAATGAACCTATAAGAAACTTGTAATATACAAAAAAATACATTTAAAGAAAATGTAATAGGTAAACACAAATAATCTGACATTTGAAGTGATTTCTGGGGCCACCATGGACAAATGATTTCTGGGGCCACCATGGACAAGTGATTTCTGCGGCAGCCATGGACAAGTGATTTCAGGGGTCACCATGGACAAGTGATTTTAAGGGTCACCATGGACAAGTGATTTCTGCGGCAGCCATGGACAAGTGATTTCAGGGGTCACCATGGACAAGTGATTTCAGGGGTCACCATGGACAAGTGATTTCAGGGGTCACCATGGACAAGTGATTTTAAGGGTCACCATGGACCAGTGATTTCAGGGGTCACCATGGACAAGTGATTTCTGGGCCAGCTATGGACAAGTGATTTCAGGGGTCACCATTGACAAGTGATATCTGTTGCTGATACATTTGTATGGGTTGACCAGCCTGTTGATACATTTGTATGGGTTGACCAGCCTGTTAATACATTTGTATAAGTTGACCAGCCTGTTGATACATTTGTATAGGTTGACCAGCCTGTTTATACATTTGTATAGGTTGACCAGCCTGTTTATACATTTGTATAGGTTGATCAGCCTGTTGATACATTTATATAGATTGACTAGCCTATTCATATATTTGTATAGGTTGACCAGCCTGTTTATACATTTGTATAGGTTGACCAGCCTGTTTATACATTTGTATAGATTGACCAGCCTGTTTATACATTTGTATAAGTTGACCAGCCTGTTGATACATTTGTATGGGTTGACCAGCCTGTTGATACATTTATATAGGTTGACCAGCCTGTTAATACATTTCTATAGGTTGACCAGCCTGATGATACATTTATATAGGTTGACCAGCCTATTGATACATTTGTATAGGTTGACTTACTAAGAGTGTCTGAGCTGCTAATTTTACTGCGAGATCCCTGGGCAGACCCATCTTTACTCCACCATCAGCCAAAGATTCTATTGCTACAAAAGCCTATAAAAGATAACATTAAGTTTACATGACAATGTTCCAAAGAAATTTCCGATTTCAAATACTGTAAAACAAGATATTTTAATGCAATTGGTACCAAACCATAAATGTACAGATTTTTATATGCCCTTAAATATGCAATTAAATGTGAGCACTAATACTAAGTAATCTGTGTAAATTTAAACTGTGTAAATGCTTGTAACTGTCAGAGTGACAAATACTGACTAGGCCAAATTAAAAATCATTTATACCAAAGGGAGACAACTCTTATTTTAATAGATCACAGCATCGCTAGGATACTAGTATTTTCATGTAAGTGATATATAGGCTTTTGAAGGTTGAAAGCAAAATTCCAAAGCTATGACCTTGACCTCGGTAGTGGAGCTTTTGATTTGCATACACAAGGATCAAGTTTGAATCACAGTCAGAATCATAACTTTTTAAATGTTCTCTTTCATTGACTGCTGTGTATCTGGTGAAAATTTTATTTTGGCATTGCAGTGAAGGTTCTTATATGTGTAACACCTGCCAGCTGTGACACAGGACCTTGGTTTTATGTCTAATCCAAAAGTCCTGTCACTTTCATTTCATATGCTGAGCGCTTGGGGAAGGAACAGTCACTACCATTTTTTAAAAAAGTGTTTGGTATACCCGGAACCGGGGATCAATTAGATCATTGGAAGTTTTGAATGCGTATTAAACATCCCTAATCACTACTTAAAAAAAAAGAATTCCTTAGACATTGTATTAGATCCTTCCTAATTCATCATCAATTCATATGGTTCAGTTTTTATCAACAACAGCTTTAAAAACATAACTGGAAGCATCTGTGTCATGGCTCAGTTATTATGTATACCCTTTGTTTACATGGTAACAAGAACGTTTCAAGTTTTTTGTACAGGCCTGAGCATGAGGGACGAACATATGACTAAGCCCAATACACAGCATATGGATGCGCTTACAGTGTATTACAACAAGTCATGGATGCTTCAAAATGCCCTCTGTTCTGCAAGAAATAAGTTCTCAAATTTATATTCTACTAGATACAGTAAGTAACATACTTGATTCAATCATGTAATTTGATGCAGCAAATCTTGTAATATTATCTGATAGAATAATCATCTCATGTGTTATTTGCCATATGGTATATTATTGACAGGGGAAATGATTTATTGTCTCTGAAATGACAATCATTCAGAAAAAATTTAGCTGATTACATTAACCTAAAATAAGTAAAGCCAAAATATGGGGGATGCGGGGAAGGGGGAAGGGGTTCACCTACATAAGCTGGGCCACTGCCACTGAGGCCTGTAACAGCATCCATTTGGTCTTCAGTCCCTACTTCACATAAACCAATGCACCGAAACAGAGCCTGAACCAGATCTTTGTCTCCTTCTTGTACGCAGGATCCAGGGGCAATAACTGTTGCTCCTGCTTGAACCAGCGCAGGTGTGTTAGGCATAACTCTCATAACACGTGTCATTGATGGTAAATTCTGCAAGGAAAACAAAACCATTAATGTAAAGAAATATTGCCAATATCAAAGTTATTTAGTCTTTTTCCTATAACTGCAGTCCTGTGGAATAGGAGGGTAAAATGACATCAAGAAAAATTAGCCACTGTGACAATGTTGCTGATGTTATGGAAGATGTATCATTCAGGTATATCGGGCCTCCATGGTCAAGTGGATAAAAAATTGCATTCTGAACCATTAAGTCTCTCACTTCTGGTCAGCGCAGGTTTGAGTCCATCTGGAACCTAAGCGATTATTGTGAGAAAGTGTATTATTATATATCTGTTTAGGGGGGGGGGGGGGGGGGTATCATTATATATCTGTTGATGTTATGAGAAGATGTATCATTATATATCTGTTAGGGGGGTTGTTGATGTTATGAGAAGATGTTGTTGATGTTATGAGAAGATGTATCATTATATATCTGTTAGGGGGGTTGCTGATGTTATGAGAAGATGTATCATTATAAATGTTAGGGGGTTGTTGATGTTATGAGAAGATGTATCATTAGATATCTGTTAGGGGGGTTATTGATATTTTGAGAAGATGTTGTTGATGTTATGACAAGATGTATCATTAGATATCTGTTAGGGGGGTTATTGATGTTTTGAGAAGATGTATCATTATATATCTGTCAGGAGGGTTATTGATGTTTTGAGAAGATGTTGTTGATGTTATGACAAGATGTATCATTAGATATCTGTTAGGGGGTTATTGATGTTTTGAGAAGATGTATCATTATATATCTGTTAGGAGGGTTGTTGATGTTTTGAGAAGATGTTGTTGATGTTATGACAAAATGTATCATTATATACATGTATCTGTCAGGGGTTGTTGTTGATGTTATCGCCTTATACATGATCTGTCTAATTATGATGGAACAGCGAAGTTCAAGATAGAACAGTAAAGTATAGAATTTTTTTTTAATGGTGTGATGTCATGTTATGAAGCTACATCATTTTATGATGTCACATGAGGAACTTAATTTATAGCTGATATGAACGCTGACTAGTTTAACACAAAGTCTATGGGAGACTGCTGCAGGAAATTTAAATATATGTATATATCTGTCGGGGGATGGGTATTGTTGATGATATGAGAAGATGAATAATTCATATTCGTACACCTGTCAAGGGGGAGGAGGGAGGTGAAGGGTTGTTGATATTACAGGAAGATGTATCATTCATATGTATACATGTATATCTGTCAGGAGGACCTAAAGGTAACCTAATTGAGACAAAATTTCAAACTAATTTGATCAGTTGAACTGAAGATATTTAGTACAAAAAAAAAACACTCAATTTACATCTCAGAACAGTACATGTATATAAATGTGTGTATATTCTAGTACAGTGAAACTTACATAACAACCTCCTTAGGGACACAAGAAAACTGGTCTTTATAGGTAAGTGATTTTTATATAGAGGTTGATTTGTACACAAATGGTACAATTGGGGACAGAAAAAAATGGTATTTGTGACCAGGTGGTCTTTATACACAGGTGGTCAGTAAAGCAGGTTCCACTGTACTTATATAAACGAAACTGTTGTTTGAAAAGAAAAAGAAAAAACAACACCACTAATCTGACCTATATGTACCTGTACTTTCCTTATTATCAAATTACATGAAATAGAAAAAAAAAAATTATTATTTGGCCATATACTGTTTACCTGGCCATATACTGTTTACCTGGCCATATACTGTTTACCTGGCCATATACTGTTTACCTGACAATGGACATATACAGTTTACCTGGACATATACTGTTTACCAGGACAAATTCTGTTTACCTGAATATATACTTTTTACCTGGATGTATGCTGTTTACCTGGCCATATACTGTTTACCTGGCCATATAAAGTTTACCTGGACATATACTGTTTACCAGGACAAATTCTGTTTACCTGAACATATACTTTTTACCTGGATGTATGCTGTTTACCTGGACATATACTGTTTACCTGGACATTTTTGCTCCCATTTAATTTTTTGCTGTTTTCACCCTTAGATGAGAGAGGGAATTCAAAATGAAAATGAAATTTTCAAACTAAATAACTGAAGTATGGAGATACATGCCACAGACTATGGTGATTTAGGGAGCATTTCAGACTATGACGATTGAGGGAGCATTTCAGACTATGGCGATTAACAGAGCATTTCAGACTTTGACAACTGAGGAAGTATTTCAGACTATGGCGATTGAGGGAGCATTTCAGACTATGGCGATTGAGGGAGCATTTCAGACTATGGCGATTGACGGAGCATTTCAGACAATGGTGATTGACGGAGCATTTCAGACTTTGGCGATTGAGGAAGTATTTCAGACTATGGCGATTGAGGGAGTATTTCAGACTATGGCGATTGAGGGAGTATTTCAGACTATGGCGATTGAGGGAGCATTTCAGACTATGGTGATGGAGGGAGTATTTCAGACTATGGTGATTGAGGGAGCATTTCAGACTATGGCAATTGAGGGAGTATTTCAGACTATGGTGATTTAGGGAGTATTTCAGACTATGGTGATTTAGGGAGTATTTCAGACGGTGTTAATACGTTTTCTTTTGAAAGTTTGCAGGGGTGACAATTTGCAGATACCCATTATGATAATGTGTATACGAAATATAAATACCCCTTCTAATGTATCTAATGTGACACCTGCTGCGATGGACACCACTAACTTCTCTTGCGTCACATGAGATGCCACTTCCTGTAGTACTGGTGCTACTATGTTGGGTTTAACAGCGAGTACAATCATGTCACTACTCTTTACAACATCTAAATTATTGACGGTGGTCCGAACTCCGAGACTCTGAAAATAAAACGAAAAAAAAAAATGAATCATACTGGTACTATACCTATTACTGGACGGTGCCTATTATCGGAGACTTTTTCATTGCACTTGAATGAACAAGATTTTTCAAGATTTTATTAATACATGGTCTGCTTTTAAACGATAAATAAAACATGTTACAAAAATTACGATTGATAATTCAAGTGCAACCGTATAATCACTCATTCTTCTATCGTATTATCCAACATTTTCTTTTCACAAGCAATGGGAAAATAATGTCACTTACTTGGTGTAAATACATATACTGTCTGATAATAGGTCTGCCTGTAGTCACGATTACAGCTTTTATATTGGGTTTTTAAAATTCACTGTTTGTTTTGTATTTTCCACCAAAGATTTATCAGATTATATTGTATCTAAAGGTAACTTATTATGATACAAAATTTCAAAGTAATTTGATCAGTTGAACTGAAGATATTTGGTAAAACCCTCGATTTTCATCTGATAATAGGAACCATGCCAGTAATTGTGATGTGTTTTAGTTTTTCATTGTGTTCACACCATACTCAACAATTCAGAAGTTATATAGTGATAACCAGTTTTTAATGGTGTTCACACCATACTTTACAATTCAGAAGTTATATAATGATAACTAGTTTTTAATGGTGTTCACACCATACTCTACAATTCAGAAGTTATATGGTGATAACCAGTTTTTCATGGTGTTCACACTCTAACTCAACAATTCAGAAGTTATATGGTGATAACCAGTTTTTAATGGTGTTCACACTCGCACTCAACAATTCAGAAGTGTATCATGATAACCAGTTTTTAATGGTGTTCACACCATACTCAACAATTCAGAAGTTATATGGTGATAACCAGTTTTTAATGGTGTTCACACTCGCACTCAACAATTCAGAAGTGTATCATGATAACCAGTTTTTAATGGTGTTCACATTCTAACTTTGCAATTCAGAAGTTATATGGTGATAAACAGTTTTTAATAGTGGAGGAGAAAGCCTGCTTACAATGTACTCAAGAAAAGACTGGTGACCTTTCTCAAGTAAACTGGTAAACTTCCTTATGCAATTGGCTTTGGTTTATGAAGTGAGAAACTTTGTGATTTAAAGGGACATTAGCTGTGTTTTTTTTCAAAATATTTTTCCCTTATTTTCACTATTTTGATTGATAAACAATAACAAACAGGTATACACAGTCATAAAATGTCTTTAATTACTACCGGTATATATTTTGTGAAAAAAGCTTGAAAAACCCGGGTTTGGCACTTTTTCAATTGCAACTGATTAACTCAATCTTACTATTAGTATATAAATACAACATTAGACCTGACCTTATTTTCACAAATATATAGGGATATAAGATTTGTTATGTTTGTGCATAACTGGTGTTTGTTATTATAGATCAAGTTTATATAGTTTGTTTGTTTGTTTATTGTTGTTTAACGTCCCACTCGAGAATATTTCACTCATATGGAGACGTCACCAAATGCCGGTGAAGGGCTTCAAATTTTGGCCTATGCTCGGCACTTACAGCCATTGAGCAGTGAGGGTTCTTTAACGTGCCAACACCTACTGTGACACGGGACCTCCAGCCTTTACTGTCTCATCCGAAAGACAGGAAACCAACCTGTCGCCGGCGGGAAAGTTTATATAGTAAAAGTAGAAAAAATCAAAACAATTTTTTTTAGTAAACACAGCTAATGCCCCTTTAAAGTGGGCTGCTCAATCCACCCTGTGATGGAGGCCCTGAGGTGTGTTTTCAAGCACAAGCATTACCTTGATGACAATATCCAGTACTGCTGATTGTTAAATGTATACTTAAAGAATTCTATATCTGAACTTTTCTGATAATATCTTTTGTGAACCTCACCAGACAGAATGTTGTTTACACAACATATTTGTGTAAAATGTCCTGACTTACCGTATTCGACCCATTAAGCTCTCAGGGCACTACAAAAATCAGGAAAAAGTGGTGGGCGCTTAATTGGACCAATTAATAGTCAAACTGACATAAAACAGTTGATTTTTTATAAGACACAGAAGTAAAGTTGTTGTAGCTATCATTGTGGACACCTATCAAAATAATTCTGTTGCCGAGGGTTGGGGCTACAGATACACTGTTACTTATGGTTTTTCAGGTCCACATCTCCTTGTCAACCAGCTAGAAAAGATTCTTGATCGTATATTAAAACAATAGGCCCAGGAGGGCCTCAATCTCTCACCTGAGAACCATCTACAAATGTGGAAAGAAGACCAAGAAGAATATGTACATGTAGGCTGATCTGGCCAAGAAAAATTCTAGAAATAAAATTTCTGCAAAATTCTTGCTCAAAACATTTCTTCACCTAATTACAAGTAAAACACTTTAATGCATCATTATGAATGCAAGGGGAGATAATTGAGGAAATCATGCAAAAATTAATGAAAATGACAAGGTCTGAAAAGACCTCAAAACGCGTCAAAAATTAATATTCTGATTTCTATGAAAAAAAGAAACTTGAATCATACATCCATGTTGAGCACTCAGAAACAATCTGTTTTTCAATTCATGTAGTGGTTCTGGAGAAGTTTCCTCAAAATCCCTTCAGTGGTTTCAGAGAAGAAGTCGAAAATATGAAACGTTTACGGCTGGACGCTGGATGACGGACAGGGAGTGATCACAATAGCTCACCTGAGCCAAAGGCTCAGGTGAGCTAAAAAAAGGGGAGGGGCGCTTATAGGGACATGGGCACTTATTGGGTCAACTACAGTACCTATATAAAAGTGGATGAGCCCATAGTTTTGTAAAGGGAAATACTGAATGTTGTAATCTGTATGTAAAATGTCCCGACTTACCTGTATAAAAGTGGATGAGTCCATAGTTTACTGTATCTGTTATTTTAAAAATTATATTATTAGGAAGGTTTGTGTTTTCAATTGATTTTAAACAAGACAAAGAATCTGAGAAAATCACACATTTTCTGATCGAAAAATAGTTTTGAAAAGGGAGAGTCTGTATAAAGCAGTGTGTAAAATGTCCTGATTTACCTGTATAAAAGTGGATGAGTCCACAGTTTTGTAAAGGGAGAGTCTGTATAAAGCAGTGTGTAAAATGTCCTGATTTACCTGTATAAAAGTGGATGAGTCCATAGTTTTGTAAAGGGAGAGTCTGTATAAAGCAGTGTGTAAAATGTCCTGATTTACCTGTATAAAAGTGGATGAGTCCACAGTTTTGCAGAGAGAAAGTTTGAATATCGTACGCTGATTTATTTCATTGTTTCACATAAGATGGATTGATTCGCCAAGATGGAGATGTCACCAGCTTAATGGTGACACAAGTTTTTATCCGTTATGGACTGACACATATTTTAACCCACAACTTTATACGATGGATGTGTCCAAAGTTTGATAAAGAGCCTGATTGAATTAAGTGCACCATATACATGTATGTGATATACATGTAGACTGAATGTTGTATGTCAATGACAAATTCTATCTTAACTTTTTATTAAAGAGTGTGGTTGTGTCTTGGCTTACCTGTATGAAATTAAGCATCTGTGGCACTGTATCGCTAGCCATCACATTTTGTGATTTCACAACACCTAAAATAGAATAAAATGTGTTTGAGAAACATCAATATCTCCTCCCTGGCCAAGTCAATCATGAATGAAAGCCAAATGTGAAGGCTTGGACATTAAAACAAAAAATATTTTTATGTACATCAGGAGTCTAAGTTAATTCATCCACCACTAAAGACACACTTGGACTGGTCAAAGTCATTGATTGACAGAAGAGTCCATTGTTTTTCAGGGGTTTATGAGTTACAGTTGAGGTCCATCAACATCAAGGTTTTGTCAATAGTAAAAGTAATACATGTGCCAATCATTTTCTCTCATCTGTGATGAAGTGTTACATATTGTTTTACTAAATCTCCTTGTCTCAATCTTGGATGAGACACTTAGTGCTATGTTTATAGTTTGAGATTTGTTTGTCTTGACAGCTAGTGCCATTCTGCATAATACTTTGATATTTCTTTGTCTTGACCTAGGGTGAGACATCTATTGCCATTTAAATAGTTTTAGATTTGTTTGTCTCAACCTAGGGTAAGACATCTAGTGCTAGTTTAAGAGTTTGAGATTTGTTTGTCTTAACCTAAGGTAAGACAACTTCTGCTAATTTTATAGTTTGTGGTTTGAGATTCCTTTGTCTCAACCTTGGGTGAGATAGGTAGTGCTATTTTTAAAGTTTGATCATGCATTTATGTAGATCACTAAAATACAATACATGCAGAGGTTCTGGAGGAGATTTTCAAAGACTTATATGGCACCCCATGGATCCACCACTCGGCCTACCAAAACGAAATACATGAACTTGGTACATGTTAATGGTGCCATCATGTGAAAAGTTAATGGTGTGTTAAAAGAAGACGGATTTCAGACAATGAGTGACTTAAAAATCTCACTTGAGCAAATCGACTCAAGTGTGCTATAAAACCAAACAAACCAATAAAATACATTAGTTTATACTCAAAAATAAAATGTTGCTCTTACACATAACGATCTGTCAAGAAAAACCTTAATTGATCATTCTGAGTGATTTCTACCATTCTATATGTATACAGTGATAGGCCAAAATTGATGCAACTTTTTTATTTTTCCCTATACATGTATTTTTCAAAATGTTCATGAAGAGTTATTTCTACATCAATTTTGATGAAACTTATACCATAAAACTCAGAATATGTTAATGTTTCAATGTGTATTTTCTAATAATGTTTTCAATTTTCTATTTTCAAGATTCAGCAATTTAAACATAAAATTGAATTCTTAAAGTCACATTTCCCTATTTACACATACTAGTATTATAAAGAGAAATTAAAACTTTGTATTTTGCAAAACTCATCATTTACTTTAAAACAATAGAATTTTGTAACAACACAAAACAGAAACTTTAAAACATCTTACATGGTTAATAGTAAAATTTGTATTGAAATTGAATGGGAAATGATTTTGTGATAATTTTTTGAAAAAAATATTGTTTTATATGATGTATATAAAGAAAAATTAAAGTTGCATCAATTTTGGCATGTTACTGTATATATAATATATATCATTGCTGCCAAAGTGTAATGATTTAACTGCATGTATCAACCTTTATCACAAAAATCAATTTCCTTAAACATGTACATGTAACTAATTTTCTACTTCATTGCCTGTCTAGACCTCACACAAATAGGATTGCATCAGCCATTTACACTTTTTGCTGAATTTGCAGAAAATTTACTTTTTAATTCATAAGGGAAAAATGAACTTTGGTATTGCATCATCCCCGTTTTGTGTGTACAGTGACATGCCAAAACTGATGCAACTTTTTGTTTTTCTCTATATATTTCTTATAAAACCACATTTTTTGAAAAAGCTATTACAAAGCCATTTTCTATTCAATTTCAATACAATTTCTCTGATTAATCATTAATGTATTTCAGTTTACATGTTTGTTTTGTTCTAGATTTTCATCTCTTTGTTTTATAGTACTGGACCCCGTTGCACAAAACTCTGTTAAATCTAACTTGAAGTTAACCTATGTTAAACCAATATGCTAACCACAAGTTAAATCTAACAATGCATTGTGCAACTAGGTCCTGATGAGTTTTGCAGGATACAAAGTTTTTAATGTCTCTTTTTGATATGTGTTTTACCGTGAGCAGTGGCATAAAGAATTGAATTTTCTGTTAAAATTGATGAATTTTGAAAAGAGGAAACCTGAACATAATGAGGAAATACACAATGGAAACTGTTAGATATTTTGGATTTAATGATATAAGTTTTGTGAAAGTTGTTTTATAAATGACTATCCATTAAGTTGTTTTGAAAAACTGTGAATTTATATGAAATATATATTTGTATCTGAGAAAAATAAAAAAGTTGCATTTATTTTTGGCACATCACTGTACATATGCCTACATGTAATGATGTACTGTGATACTGACGGACTCAATGTGGTCGGATTACAGTGAGGTACCATCTCCTAATTGTGGGTCTGAATTTATTCTTTATCTCACGAGTCAACAATAATTAAAATTTCTACTTGTATTACAGAACACGTAGTATTGAAATCTACTTGTCCAAATGCAAAAATGACTTGTCTGAAAATCAAATGTAACATTTAAAGATATTATTTTGTATTTAAACAAGAATAATCTTTATTGAATGTCTTCAACAATTTCAGTTGTCCTTTTGGACAAGTGGGAAGCAACATGTACTTGTCCGAACACAAAATGGACTTGTCCTGGACAACCGGACAAACCTTAATATTGTACCCTGTATCTGTTACGAAATTTTCAACTAAAGACTGAATTTTTAGAAATATGAGGTGGTCTTTTAGGCAAGGTTCCACTCTGTATGGTAAAAGAGAGAAATGTATCCAAAATACATGTACAATGTACACATACATATTATTGAAATATCAGGTACTGACTTAAACAAAGATGTCTTTGCCAGAATTATGGGAGTTTAACTCATTTACCCCTAAAGACACAGTTGGACTGGTCTAAGTCATTGAATTATAGAAGAGTCCATAATTTTTCAGGGGTTGATGAGTTAAAATATTAACCCATTTATCCCCAAGTATCTGTATACATGTATATGTATTGGACTGGTCTATTATGATCTGTGGGTGTGAGAGAGTTAACTGAATCACTTGGCTACTGGTGCAAGAAATGATCCTGACCACATTAGAAACTGTGTTATATACCAGTATTCATGCTGTATGTGTGTGAATGTGTGAGAATTGACCTTTACATTTACATGTATGTGCGAACAATTTAAAAATTTGTTGATGTCATTATACTCCACACCTCTGTCATACCTCAGACAAACTTTGAAAATGCATTGTGACATCAAGAAATTCCACAAACTTTTGCGAAAATGCAATGTGTCAATTACTTGCATGACTTGAATTACTTCCTTGCTTTCCATTTTTTTTTTGGTCGGTGCATTCAAATATTGAGATTTGGCAATTGATCCTTTTATCTTTGACTGATGGAGTACAAGTCTTATAAATGACTACCATCACCCTCAATATATTATTCCTATTTGAGCCTTTTTTTCTTTAGTCTACACAGCACCAATATTTAGCCCCATTCCCAAAGCAAAATACATGTTTTTTTTATCTCAGTGGGAATTAATAAGAAAAAAAAAAACAATTTGGTTTACAGACTGCAACCATTATGAAAAATGCATTAATGCTGGGGAAACTTTATTTGAAGGGGCATTAGCGGCATTTTTACAAAAAAAATTCTTTCCCTTTGTACTACTTAGATTGATATGCAGTAACAAAAAAGATATATTCACATGCATAGAAATTCTGAAATTCCTATATATTTTGTGAAAATTGATTGAGAAACCCGATTTGGCACTTTTCACTAGCAAGTGATTAATTCAACCTTACTATTTGTATATGCATACCACACTGGACCTGACTTTATTTTCACTAAATATATAGGAAAGTGAGATTTGTTATGCCTGTGTATAGCTCTTATCTGTTATTGTTCATCAAGTACAAGAAGTAAAAGTACAAAAAAATCAAAATATTTTTTTTTGTAAACACAGCTAATGCCCCTTTAAAAAGAGATTAAATAATATTAAAATTTACATATGTTCAAACTTTTTCCCCTAATTTGCCACAAACTCACAATAAAATTCCCAATTGTTTTGCCAATTGTCAGAAAAAAAGTGTGCTATCATGAAGTGTCTGTATGTTTTCCAAAGATTAGACTTTGTACCCCACACCCTCATAAAGTTTTTATCAAAAATATAAAAAGGAGATCACATACAAAGATGAACACTTTGATTTACAAGACACTTTCTTAACTCATAACAACACAATGAACTTTGATCAGAAGAACTTAGTCTTATTACTTAGTTTCAGAAACATGTGTACTAGGCCAATGTCTGATAGGACAGAAACTACATTGTCAGAATGTGTTCATCTGAGTTATACGAAGAAAATTAACTCTGTCCTAATCTAAATAGTAAATGTAAATATACTTTTCTACAAATGCTGTAATTCTATAACTATAAGTCTGCTTCTCTACAATGCTTGTAAATCTAGTACTATACATGTAAGTCTGCTTCTCTATAATGCTTGTAAATCTAGTACTATACATGTAAGTCTGCTTATCTACAATGCTTGTAAATCTACTACTATAAGTCTACTTCTCTACAATGCTTGTAAATCTAGTAGTATAAGTCTGCTTCTCTACAATGCTTGTAAATCTAGTACTATAAGTCTGCTTCTCTACAATGCTTGTAAATCTAGTACTATAAGTCTAGTTCTCTACAATGCTTGTAAATCTACTACTATAAGTCTAGTTCTCTACAATGCTTGTAAATCTAGTACTATAAGTCTACCTCTCTACAATGCTTGTAAATCTACTACTATAAGTCTACCTCTCTACAATGCTTGTTCTCTAAATCTACTACTATAAGTCTACCTCTCTACAATGCTTGTAAATCTACTACTATAAGTCTACCTCTCTACAATGCTTGTAAATCTACTACTATAAGTCTACCTCTCTACAATGCTTGTAAATCTACTACTATAAGTCTACCTCTCTACAATGCTTGTAAATCTACTACTATAAGTCTACCTCTCTACAATGCTTGTAAATCTAGTACTACCGTACATGTATAAGTTTATTTATATGAATAATGTTAAAAGTACATGTGCATTGTAACTCGTCTATCCCATATTATGAATATTCCAATATTGATGCTTTAATCCAATAGTTTGGTCCCATTATATTTTATTACTACTTGTATGTGCATACATGTATACTTATACGGTACATTCTGAACCTTTTTCACACAAGACATAGAAGGTATTTAGTGGCACAGCGACAGCACAATTTCCTGGATCACACTAAGGATGTATACACATACATGCAACCTACGTTTTGTACATACATAAATGTATATATATATATACACACACACACACACACACACACACACACACACACACACACACACACACACACACACACATACATATATACAGGTCTACCAAGGTATAGGTCTAGCAAGGTAAAGTAGCACATCCGGGTCCATTCAAAAGCCAAAACAATATGGTCTACTTTCCAACAATAGGTTGTACAGATAAAATATATTACCTTGCACAGACTTCATGCATTGCTATATCTCTAATGCTTTTGTGACAACAAGTAGCTTGTCACCCCTGTTATGATTTGATTTAGACTCATTGTGTTTGTAAACATGTGACAATTTACCTTGGTAGACCTGTAAAGTTCCACATCCTTTTTAGGTCAAAAACTAAAACAATATGGTTTCCTTTCCAAAAATAGGTTGTACAGGTAAAACATAGGTTGTACAGGTAAAACATAATTGCCTTGCACGGACTTCAAGCATTACTGAATCTCTAATACTTTTGTGATGACAAGTAGCTTGTCACCCGTTATGATTTGATTTAGACTCGTTGTGTTTGTAAACATGTGCCAATTTACCTTGGTAGACCTGTACATGTATTGAGGCTAACATTAATTGTACATGTGTAAAACTTAATCTAGGAGTAGGATGTGAAGGACATGTGTATATTTAAAAGTATTATCTCACTGACCGTCAGAACATACTAACAGTCTTCTCAATAAGACCTTACACCAGGCAAAATTAATCCCCTGTTGTACACAGTTTGCCAGCTATGAGATTTCTAGGTCGGAAAAAAATACTATATATGTAGGCCTACTATATGTCAATATCTGTATCAAATGTATGCCTTTGCCCCCCCCCCCCCATCCCTGGGTGTCATTTCTGTTTCCCCCATTTCAAATTTTTTCCCGTATCAAAATCATATTGACTAATTGAGAACACTGACTAATGTATCTCTCTTCCAAATACATGTACATCCATTAGTAAGACATTTTCAGTATGTATTCAAAATTGTACAATTCTCCACCTTATATATATTAAAAACTTTCAGTATTTTGACTTTTTATGTCTTTTTTTTATTGAATTTGATATGAACACCAGTTATCAGTAGCTAATATATTGGCTGGGAGCCAAATTTTGATACCGTATTTGACCCAATACGCAACATAAAGGTACTACATAAAATAGGGGGAAAGGTGTGGGCGCTTATTGGGATCAGTTAATAGTCAAATTGATTTGAAGCAATTAATTTTTTATAAGGCATAGTGGTAACATTGTTGTACATGTAGTTAATAGAGTGGACAAATATCAACATTCTTATGTTACTGAAGGGTTAGAGATAAACTGTTACTTACATTTTTCTGGTCCACATCTCCTTTTCAATTAACTGACTTGAAAAGATACAATGTACTTCATCGTGTGTGAAAAATGATAGTAAATCTTACTGTAGGGTGAGGGGCTCTTATACGAAAATGGGTGCTTATTGGGTCGAATACAGTAAGCTTATGTTAGCATAGGCTACATAGATACATGTATAGAGCCAGAGTGGTTTATCTTTTTTTTTTTATTATTTTCTTTTCAGGGGGGGAGAGGGAGGAATCTGGTATAAGGACCCATTCCCAATAGCAAAATGGGAACATTCCCACCCCCACCCCCCCAAATACCCAATTTAACCTTTGTGAGGTAAAAAAGTATTTAATCAGTCAGTTAGGCAGAGTTTTTTAAATTCACCGGTCATACCAGAAAAACTGGTAAATTTTACAAAAGTCCGGTGAAATCTGTCTGATAACTAGACCAAATGACCAGTAATTTTCCATTTCATTTCAATTGTGTATATATATACAGACCAGTAAAAAGTTTTTTTTGACCAGTGAAATTCCTTTATTCACTGGTCCGGTTGACCAGTATTTTTTTTTATTTCAAAATGTCTGGTTAGGGGGTCTTAATTGTGAGGTTCCACTGTAACACCTCAGTAATCAGACCACTCTGAGTCAGTCAGTTAGGTGGTCTTATTTGTGAGGTTTCACTGTATATCAAGGACAATTAGTTCATTCACTCCTACATAGGCTAAAGACACATTTGGACTGGTCTAAGGTATTGATTTACAGAAGAGCCCATTGTTTTTCAGGGGATGATGATCTCTGATCTCAATGCATGTACCATTATCATAAATTACAAATGTATTTACATGTATATTTAAAGACACACCACACAAAATCAAGTGAGACTGAACTGATGAATTTACACCTCGATAAACAAAAATTTAGGGACTCTACTGTAAATCACTTCCTAAATCCATATATAATTGTTATCTACATACATACATGTATACACATGTACCAGAGGGTCAACAGGGGCAGATCTAGGAATTTCCAAAGAAGGGACGTAAAGTATTTTGGGCGTCCCCATTTTTTTTTGTGCTAAAGGCAATTAAAGAAGACTGTCATGGTTTGGAATACCTTCACATCAACCGGAGGATCGATGGCAATTTGAATAGCTTACATAATGTACGCTACATGTACCATGACAAAATTATCCAGGCTTTGTCCCATTTGTGCAAGGACAACAACCAATGAAGTGACCAATACAGTGGTATTTTTGATAAAGTCAAGTTTTGCAAAATTACCTCATTTTATCATTTTATGGTTTGAAATGATGTTTTTAACAGCATGATTGCCCTACACTTACTTTTTTCCACTAGATCTAGTATACATGGCATATATCAAACCTTATTTTTTCAAAAAAATATATTCAAATGTCTTTTCCCATTCAGTTTGAACTTTCAATGAAAATAACATGTATATAATTTTCAAAATTAACATTGATAATTTTAAGTTTCTAAGTTTGTTAAATGTTACAAAAATCCATTGTTTATACTATCATGTATACACAGTACAACTCACAAGAAATCAAGTTCTATTGTTTATTTTTAATATATTTAAATACATTTGTACATGTATACTTGCTCTTGTAAATTTACTGAATCTTGAAAATTTGAACATATAAATTTTTTACATGTACATGTCGCATGAACAAATCACATGTACGGTAATACACAATGAAACTATATTGTAAGATATTTTCAGGTTTTGGTGTAAAAGTGAATTCTATCAAAATACTTTAGAAATGATTTTCCATGTACCGGAAAGGGGGGGGGGTATATACATATGAATGTTTGGAAAAGATTAATGTGGATTTTTAAAATTTATTGAGAAAAATAAAAGTAGCATAAAGTTTGACACATCACAGCAAACTTATCTCAACATACATGTATATGTATACGTTGATGTAAATGTAGATACCGGGAGTTTAGTCGAAGTGAATCATAACCTGGTTTTTGTAATGTAATATACATGTACATGTATTGAACACTTTCCCCCCCAAATATTTCATCTAAAATCAAACTTCAGGTGACTGGTCCCTTAAACTTATGTTACAACTGTAATCTTTCTAAATGTAGGTGCTGGAACATTTGTTCTGATGTACAAATCCACTATATTTTCGCACCTGTGAATTCTCCCCAGGTAATTTCTTACTATTTTCATCGAACATATTATCTGTATGAATGTATATGATTGTGTATGTACATATGGATAAGGAAGTCTCCACCTGAGTGGTAAGAATTTGGTTGTCCAAGCCTAGGATTGATCCTACTGTGGCTACAGATCCTTGCCACAAGGGAGGAGATTTCCGTTTTCAACCAACATACCCAATGGCAGGGTTTGAAATTGAAATTGAAATTAATGGGTCAGACTTGACTCAGACAAGTTGATTTCTAAATGTACTTGTCCACTGAACAAGTCTTTTTGCCAGCATTAAATGTTTGTAATCGTAATTTTCAGTCTAAGTGGCTTGGCAATTTCCAATGGTTGTCATACGATCGGTCTTTAATTTGTTTACAATGAACTAAATATACCAGTTTATTACTTATTATTTTCTTTCTTGATTTTATTAATTTTCTTTCTTTTTGGGGGACAAGTGAATCTTTTCTAATTTACAATTTCACAGTCATTTGATCCCATTGGGAAATTTTGACTGCAAACTGGGAGAAAATGCATTTTGTTTGCATTGTGTATGGTGCCTTATTTCGGCCTGTACTTCCTGATATTTGGTCCAATCTTTTCCAGCCTGCTTTTGTGTGTCTATTTCAAATATACATGTAATACATGTATTCCTTCAAACATGTACATGTAGCTTGTAAGTCACACATAAATATATAAGTGTTTCACAATATCATTTAACATTATCATAATATTTACAGTCTCATTGCATCTTGATCAAGATCTATATATTTTTTTTTTTCAAAATAAACACATCTATAAAACAGCAATATATAAAGCCTAAGAACCACGGAAAAGTCGGCTCTAGAATAACTAGGCCCAGGACCACTTGTCCCACTTATAGGATAACTCGGCCCTAAACATAAGACAACTTGGCCCCATGCCATTTTTATATAATTAGACAAGTCAGCCCTAAAAATTTGTTGTTCAGGCAACTTTTGGTTGATGTAAAGGACAACTCGGATACGATATTTATTACAATAATCAATGATTTGATAATGTTATTATATTATTATTCTAATAATGTAGTTATACCAAAGAACCAGTTTCTGTTTGAGCATTTCTTTTTCTTGTTTCACATCATATTAGGTTAAAAATGTACATTTGTACATGTAATGATGTATACTGCAAATTGTGTTTCACAGTGATGGTCGGTATACATGTATTTTTTTTTATGTGTGCCTTCTCTGTTGAAAAACAACAACGACGTCGCCACCACCGCCGTACAGAATTAGTGATCCCTATGTCTCACCTTTGCTTCGCAGGAAAGACAAAAATTGGGGTCAATGGGGAGTACATACAATAATTAATAATGTAATAATAACAGTGTTGTATGTTACCTCTGTAATACTGCTTTGTTGGCTTTTTTTAAAAAAAAAAAAAAAGATCAGTGTGGCATAGCTCCATAGGCCTACATGCTGTTGTATGTGCCATGACGTGCACATTGTGAAGTTTAAAAAGATAATTCACGCCGGAAAATGAACATTTCTGATGTTTCTCAATATAAAATGAGCAAAATACAATCTTGCTAATTTGCTTTTTAAACCAATTTTTGGCCCTCTGTACGTACCATTTTGTGTCTTTTCAAAAAAAAAAAATCTTGGGGGGGGCATCCCTCCCTAAATCTCCCCCATACTGATACTGATCCCAATGCAAAATACATGTGTTTTTTCCCAATTATTTGATGAAAATAATTCCCAATCAGTGTTGAGGCCAAACTGAAATGAAAATTGATTAATGTAAGGAAAAATACATTTAGAAAAGAGACTGCATTATATTCAAATTTCTATGAGTGCAAATAATTTTTTCCCAATTTGAAACAAATTGACATTGAATGAAATTCCCAACTGTGTCACCAATGGCATTTTCCCAAAATTGACAGAAAAAGGCCTGTTTTAAACATTTTTTGGATCAACAAAGTAGTTACATTTAATGAAAGACATATTAATCTAAGGGCAAGTCATCCCATGTATGGAATCTGGTCGTCTGAACCTGTAGAACTAGGACATAAGATAATGTCAGAGTTGTCCTTTAAGTAAGTCAAATTTTTCTCTGAGATGCATTGTACATATATTAAGGGCCGAGTTGTCCTATTTTCATAACCAAGTTTTCTCAAGTTCAGGGCCAAGTTGTCCTGGGCCGAGATATCCTAGGGCTGACTTGTCCATATACCGGCCTAACATATTGCTGGCACTATATATTTATATATTACCTAAGCTTAATATATCGCTGATAAAGTTAGTACACCTAAATTTTAGCACAACATTGCTTTCCCAACAATAATCTTTACATTTTATAACATTCCAAATTGAAATTTAACAAAATCTTAAAGAAAAATAAATAATAATAATAAATTCACATACACGGATACAGCTGATTCACTTGAATAAATTAATAACACTGAATTGATGAACAAGATAGAGAAAAAAATAGAAGAGGAATACTTGATTTTATTATTTATCATTTCAATCTCTCACACCTGGAAATGTTGCATCAGCCTGACCTGGAGGTCGGTGACCACAGACAGATAACAGAATGATACAATATTGCATCATAACCAGCTATCTAAGGTTATATGATAATGAGTAATCTCCCTTAGGTAGTAAATAACAATCCTACCTGCAGAGATAAAGCCCTTTGCCATCGCCTGGGCCATACGGCCTGCTCCAATAAATCCTATGGACATATCTTGCAGCTTTGCTTTAGCTGGTTCTGTCTGTGTTTCCATTTGGCAAATTTTATTTATATACAGCAACAAGAAAGATTTGTTGATCCAACGTGTGTGCGATACCGGAAGCGATACTTTTAATGTAACACGCAAAGTTGATTGGGCTAAAGAAAAGAAGTCTCCGCCCTATCATCCGAATACTGCCTGATAGAAAACTAATACTTACTATATTTATGTGGTTATATGCGTTTGCATTATTTGTGTTTGCATGTGAAAATAGGTCAGTTTTGATTTTTTTATTATTTGATGAATCAGGAATCTACAATTATGCCTTCGCGTTATCTTTTCATTATTTCACGTTCTTATGCTGATCTTTTCATTTATTATTTTCCTTGACAGCGAGGTGACAGAAAAAAATAGGTGATAGTAAAACCATATTTTAGAATATCGACACCCGAGGTCCTATGTTATAGGACTAGATTGATTCTAATATAAGTTTAACGTGAAAAGATCACAGGTACATGGATTCCGTTGTTTGACCATATTCCTTAGTATATCTCATAATTATGATGTTTAGAAGAAAGGAATAAAGAATATAGACTAAAATAACTAAAGGGTTCATGTCAAGGGGCTCTAAATGGGTCCTGTCCACAAGTACCCGTGAGTTAGATGGTTAAAAACTTAACAGCAGTGGATATATTTATGTATCATAGATAATACATAACTAAACGTTTTAGAAATTTAGAGAATTGAAATTTTAACTAGAAGCCTAATATATCAAATACATTGTAAATTCAATAGTTTTGAATTTTCAAATTTTTAGTTTTTTTTGGTTTTGTTTTGTTTTGTTTTTCTTTTTTTTTCTTTTTTGACAAAAAAAATCAAGATATCAAATATCCCAAACATTTTAAGGTTTTGATATTTTGTATTATTGTCAAAACTCACAAAACAGTAAATTACTTCGACTGGCGCGAAGCCGGGCGGCGGGAAATGTGTTTTACTATAATTTGCGATCAGACAATAACAAGTGTGTGTGTGTGTGTGTGCACGTGACATTGATGTATATCTTAATAATACTGTAACACCTTTATCCGTGACGTGTGAATTATAATTTTGATTTCTATATTATGTACAATTATTCATAAAACACCACTGATAACTTTATTTTGTAAAGATCTAGATCTATTTTCAACAGAAAACGTTACAGATGAACTCTAGTTTTAGAACGCATGGATAAAAACACCGATATATACATACAATGCTTGATACAGGCCTATCACCAACTGGTAAAAGTAAAGGAATAAAAAAAATCATCGATGTTTAATCCGAATTTTTCATCTTAAAGGGACAAATCTCGAATATAAGATCAGCGATATATAAAGCTATTAGCTTTATATATCGCTGATAAGATCTATGTATATTGAAGTTTTCTTTCAATGTCCGATCACGATGAGAGATAGGCCTATGTTTGTAAGATTCACTATATCAAAGAAATTTATAAAATGAAAATTTCAGTTATATTGGCCGGTCGTAAACGATGAACCTATCCTAATTTAATGTTTGGAAGACATAAAAGGACTGTATGGCTTGTAAAATTAAAAATATTCTGGGGAAGCCTACTCCAAAACCACTGGCATAAAGTTTTTCCCTCGTAAAATTCCATAATGTACCATTTATATGCACGACAGCACACCCAAACTCATAGAATTCAGCTTATATTTGCTCAATTTCTCTTCATTTTTTGAGTTATGTCTACCAATGAAATAAAAGAGATCAATATTTAGTGTCTTAAAACTACAACAGAGCCTATCATGTCTTGTAAATTAAATAAAAAAATCATGGGGAGCATACCCCAGACCTCTTAGCATTTAGTGCTGAAGTGGATTATGTTTCGAGATGGATACTCAATGAGACATATTAGTTGGTAGGCTACACTGGTGTAGTTTCATATCATATAGAAATATGTCAGACATGAGTTTTGTTTTGTTTTGTATAACAGTTTTTTTTAAATACAAATGTAATTAATTTTATGTTACCAGCATCACCCTCCTCCGTCTGAAAAAAAAACTAGATTAGCTAATTAGGCTATATACATGTACATTGTTTTATACTATTATAGGTAACTTTGTCATATTGTTAACGCACCCACGCACGCACGCGCCCACCCCACCCCTACACACCCACGGGACAGGATTGAGTAAAAAAAATGAAAATTTCGGTCGGAAATTATAACGAAAAAAAATTAAGATACTTGTTCCAAGCCCCACCCCCATGCAAATCAAATGGTTGCTCCTTAAATGTCCACAGTGATACGGCATAGGCGTCTGAACCTGGGGGGGGGGGGGACGGGGGCTTAGCCCCCCACTTTTTTTTTTGAAAGATAGACATAGGTGTTGAAAATTGGGGCTTAGCCCCTAGACGTTTCTGACGTGTGTGTGTGTTTTAAGTTGGTTTAGCCCCCTCACCCACCCCCACTTTCTATTTGCTTCCGACGCCAATGTACGGTATATAAATTATAACACGTTAGACTTTATATATCGCTGATGTCAGTAATTATCCCAACAAAATTCCAGATGTTTCACGGGTGTATATAAACGGTCTACGAAGGTAAAGTGGCACATCCTGGTTCAGTCAGAAACCAAAACAATACGGTCTAATTTCCAAAAATAGGTTGTACAGGCAGAACACATTGCCTTGCACGGACTCCATGCATTACTGAATCTCTAATACTTTTGTGACGACAAGTAGCTTGTCACCCCTGTTATGACTTGATATAGACTCGTTGTGTTTGTAAACATGTGCCAATATATCTTTAATCGAATACCAATCGTATGGTTTGTATACTGGTGAGTATGTTTGTAAGACTACTTGGGTTATCTCCCTTATGCTATAGTAGTACAATCCGCAACAGTTTGGTGGTATTTTTTTTATGGTCCAGTAGAATATCTGAAGCTAAACAACAGATAAGGCCATTCCATGTTTTCTTTCTCATGTTTTTTTTAAAAGACTATCCTTTATTTCTACCGGGGATAAACAATCAAAAACAAAACGGCCCAAAAAAAAAAAAAAAAAAAAAAAAAAAAAAACTGAAACAAAACAAAACACCCCACCAAAAAACAATAAAAAACAAAACAAAAACGAAACAAATACAAAAAAACAAAAACAAAACAACAACACACACACACAAGACATTTTTATGAGAACAAATGCAGTTTAAAGCACATTTAGGCATTTTCCAGGTATTAAACAAAATTAAAAGTATAAAAATATTGGGCTCATACTAATTAAATAACATGGACAAAATACATGTACATGTATTGTCAAATTTTTGGAACGACCTAGCCCTTCATCAGGACGAAATGCACGTACTGCATTTAAACGGGTATTGTGTTTTCCCTACCTTTTTACTACTTAGATTGATATAAAAAAAAAGGTATACATAGGCATAAAAATGACTACATTCCTATACGTTTTGTGAGTATGGCTAGAGAAACCTAGGTTTGACACTTGATTAACTCAACCAGCATTTGTCATTAGTTATAAATACCACACTGGACCTGATCTTATTTTCACAAAATATACAGGGATATGAGATTTTTTAAGTATGACTGTGTATTATGGTGGCTAATTTGTGCGATGTCAACTATTCGTTATTTTTGGACGAAAAGACGACAGAACGAAAAGATGACAAATTGGCATTTTGTCGTCCCCCCCCCTCTCTCTCTCTCTCTCTCGTTTTTTCATTGAATTGTACATAATACATTACAAAACATATACAGACATAAAAGGCAATACTTCCACACACTCTTTCTTACAATGTTTATACAATTTACTACGTTAAAAGTATTGTCACAAATAATCTGATCTAATGAAACTAACTTAAATTTTCTTAAATTAACGTAAAAACAGCCATTTTTTGTTGAAAGTAACTATACTTTTCAATAATTCTGATATATCTTATTATTTTTAGTTCCTAACAAAAAGTTGGAACAACCCTCATTACTTTACTGTGATAAATATATTTTTGATAATAATAAAAAAAAACTACAATTTTCGAAGACGATGTCATTATAATACAATAGTCTTATTTAATCCTACAAAAGAATCTATATGTTTAATAATCATTCTTCAAAACACTATCATCATAATCTCACACGGGTGCAATAACAATAAAATTAATGACAAATGTTTTCAAGTTCAGTATTTCAAATTATTAACAGAAAGAATGAATTTATTTGTTGTAAGGATGACGGATATGGATGAATCTACTGACTTTTCGGTTATGACAAGCTGCACGGAAAAAATTGTTCCTCACTGGATATACTCTTATGTATGGTGACAAGTAGGAACGATTTCTCTAATTAGTGTAATTTTAATGTTAGGCTTCATTACCTAAAATTTAACTCGTCAGGGTCAAGAAAGGGTTCACAAGACTCCACCCCGCCAGTTATATGGATTTTACTTTTTATATCATGGATATATAATTACGATAAGAAACAATATGAAATATCATATACCAAAATATAAATCTTCGGGATGTCCAGGATACATATAAAAATCTGGTGAACACTGGACAAACACGGACTACTGGAAATCCAGATGTGGAATTAGGTGCCATGGATGAGTAAAAGCATCCCCTGTTGACCGGTCACACCCGCCGTGAGTCCACAGTCAAATTCAAATGATACACGTGAGGAAGAAATCCTCATTCTCTCAATTCAGTACAGACGTCATAACAATCGCTATAGATCAGGCAACTTAACATTTCATTTAGTGAAACAGAGTAATTACAAAGAAGGCTATATGTAATTAAATCAATAGTGTACAATATATTAAGGAGTTTAAATTGTTTTTTTTCAACACATCAACACAATGGTTGACATAAAGGTTATATCAACATCCGATGTCTCGTTATCAAATGTCAAATTCCCTTTGTAAAGTCAACATAAGATGCTTTATACACATGAAAGGAAACATTTTTATTCTCGGCCTGAAAGGTTCACCGGGGCATCTAGTGTTTGGATGGTCCGTCTGTCTGTTTGTGTGTCTGTCCGTAATTCCGCTCCGTCTGTTTGTCTGTCCGTAATTCCGTCCCGCTAGAAATTTGTTGGGACCGGGGTCATTTGCGTTTCACAAACACGTCATGTTCTTTAAATTTATTGAAACATATGTTAATGGGGTATTAAAAAACTTAAATTTAACCTTTTGTTAATCGGTATCAGGGTGTCACTAAACGCGTCTGTAGCATTAGCTACGTTTACTCAAAAAATCATTTCGATTTCAATTTTATGGTCGGTATAATAGTCTTGTTTGCGACTACTCTGTTTCACTAAGTGAAATGTTGAGTTGCCTTTTCGTTGGCGGTTGTTGAGACGTCTGTACCAATTGTGACGAGGATACACTCCTCACGTGTTTCATTGGACTTGACTGGGGACTCACGGCGGGTGTGACCGGTCGACAGGGGATGCTTACTCCTCCATGGCACCTGATCCCACCTCTTGGTTTCCAGAGATCCGTGTTTGTCCATTTTTACCGGATTTGTATCTATGTCCTGGACATCCTATTGATTTATGAGATTTTGGTATCTGAGATTTTTATATTTTATAACAAATAGAACTACACACGGGCATGCAATATCTTATATTACTATATATATTTTGTAAAAATAAGGTCAGGTTCAGTTTGGTATGCATGTACATATATACAAAAAGAAAGGTTGAGATAATCAATAGCCAAACCGGGGTTTCTCAAGGATTTTCAATATATATATATATATATATATATATATATATATATATATATATATATATATATATATATATATATATATATATATATATATATATATATTGTTATTGTCTATCAATCTAAGTAGTAAACAAAGGGAGTTATTAAAAAACAAACAAACAAAAAACAAAAACAAAATACAAAAATGAGACAGTAAAACTGGAGGTCCCGTGTCACAGTAGGTGTTGGCACGTTAAAGAACCCTCACTGCTCAATGGCCGTAAGTGCCGAGCATAGGCCAAAATTTGAAGCCCTTCACCGGCATTTGGTGACGTCTCCATATGAGTGAAATATTCTTGAGTGTGACGTTAAACAACAATAAACAAACAAACAACAAAATACAAAAAAGAAAAAACCACACACACACACACACACACCTACACACACACACACTTTTTAACTTAAGGGAAGGGTTACCAGTCCCCTACATACATATGCGAACATACATTCGCGCATGCAAAACAGATAGAAAAACAATCATACAGACTGAATAACAGACAGAAAGATAGACAGACTGACAAATTTAAAGACAATAACAAACACACACACACACACACTTTACTGGTATTATCCCAAACTCCTGACAGGTTTATTGCCACAATGAAAACGTGCACGATAACACATCGATTTTGCGAGATAATGTTTAGAAATTTCAAGAAAATAACTTGAAACATCAAGATGATAACTGGAAATTTATATATATATATATTACCTTGAAATTTTTAGATGAAAACTGGAAATTATATTTTTACACGTGGAAGCAATACGTCCCACATCGAAATTGTTGGTTTCCAATTGTGTGTTTACTACATGTATACTTTTGAAGGATTGAAATCCAAAAGTTTGAGTCAATGTTCTGATAAAAAAAACAATATTTGTTTTACATTATGATTTTATTGCAAATAGATACTATGTCACTTTTCACAGTCAAAACGACAATGTTCAACGGCGAATATTAGGGGAAATATTATCCTTGAATTGGACGCCATTGCATTTCTGATAGTGCCCGAACATAACAGGGCACTTAATCCCACTCATAATAAAGTGTATTAACTTTTAAATACTAAAATTCCATGATGATAGAAACATACGGATCGACTGATTATAATAATTCCAGGTCGCAAAGTAGATCCTTAAACAGACGTATATAATAGGATTCTGTTGCATAATTACGTCCATATTGTTGACACATTCAAAGGAGAAATAGTACGACTTACTAATCCATTCCAATCTAGAAAGCTTTCACGGTACACGAGATGACCAGTGCATATGTGACTCTAGTCATTGCTAGTGAAAAAACGCACTATTGTCAAAATAGAACATGAACATTTAGATTGTGAAATAGATTGACTTGTTTTGACGTGATGAAATGTACATTGTTAAAATCGATCAATTACACTATGATGTGAACATGTTACTGCAGAACTGTGACTCTATAAACTCTGAAAAAAGAAAACAGTGAAACAACATAAATATTGATGTCTTAGTTCTCGTAGTTTCAATAATAAACCATTATGGTCGCTTAAAAATCTGTGATTTTTTTTTTTACTTTCAAACTAGGCCTATAGTAAATCCGGAAATATTCGCGGGACTTTATTTTCGCGATACACACGTTCTAAATTTATTTGCGAGATGATAAGTTCACGATTTTGAATGCCCATTTCGTAATCCTTTTCTCATATTTTACGTGATAATTTTATTTTCGCGTGCGAGAGCTCTTTCGAAATTATGCGTAAATAAAATTCTCGCGAATAAGGCCGGATTTACAGTAATTATAAAGTGTATCATACAGTAAAGAGATACGTAATTAACAAAGATAAAATGCATTTGTAAGTATAATGAAATGTAACTCTGAAATTCGTTCAATAAAATATCCCTCAAATAAATCCGCTCGTTCCAGCAAATCTCTCTCTCTCTCTCTCTCTCTCTCTCTCTCTCTCTCTCTCTCTCTCTCTCTCTCTCTCTCTCTCTCTCTCTCTCTCTCTCTCTCTCTCTCTCTCTCTCACACACACTCTCTCAATGGTGTTTTATATTCTTACCATTATAATCAATAAGGCCATTCCCATCCGTATCTATTTCTTTGAAGAATCCAATGACATCCGTCTCTGAGACGAAATCGTTTTTATGGCAAAGAATGGTTTTGAATTCTGCCAGAGTTATGTATCCATCAGAATCCTTGTCAAAGATTTTGAAGGCGTCCCTCATGCGTTCATTTTCCTGTCTAAGATCGTCATAGTTGTATTTGATCATTTCCATGTAAGACTCGAATTTGATATGACCATGCTCTGAAAACATGAAATGGCAAACTTACTTTTCTATATATATATATATATATATATATATATATATATATATATATATATATTATATATATATATATATATATATATATATATATATATATATATATATATATATATATATATCTTTGTTCAGAAGGGACTCGTTGTTTTCAATTATATTTTGCTAGATGTACCAGTATCTTCAACCAAAGGTTTATAATTCTTAGGTAACGGTATGGTTTTTATTTTGTGTATGGTATTTCAGTGATGGTTATGAGTGTTCCTGAGTACAATATGCTGGGATGTAATTACTATCTTGTCCCTAGTGTGTCGGAGAACTTGCCATAAAACTCGACTGTTTCTGTATTGATTGATTATTACTACTGAATAGTATTAAGTTTTTTCCTATTTAATATGATCTTTTGATCCACCATGGATATGAATTTTTCCTCTACATAAATAAATTTGCAACTGCGAAATGTTAGTTTTCATTTTGACATAAAATTCTAAAAATAGAATGTCATAGGGTCACTGGATGTTCGATACACACAGTACATAATGTAGATATAATCATTTAAATATGAATTTACGTCATGTCACTTACCCTTCACTTTATGTCAAATTATTACAACGTTATGTCACACCCCTTGCCCGTCATCTCTTAACCTACACTTCTTATCCCTTCACATTTTTTCAAATGGTTATAAAGTTACGTCACATATTTCACTATTTACTTTATTTAAAAATATTGCGTCTCACTTGTTACCCTTTACATTATTTCAAATTATTATAACGTTACGTCACAACTCTCACACTTTACCTTCCGTTAAGTTATTATAACGTTACGTCACAACTCTAACCCTTCACCGAACTTCAAATGTTTATAACGTAACGTCCCTCCTTGTCATTCATTTTATTTAAAATGATCCAGTCGTTACGTCCCACCTCTTTCCATTCAACGTGTTTCATATAAAAATAACATTACGTCACAACACTTATCCATAATCTTATTATAAAAATCATATTTAATTACGTTAATACTATTACCCATCACCTTATTTCAAATCATTATAATAGTACTTCACAACTTCTTGTCAGCGATATATATATATATATATATATATATATATATATATATATATATATATATATATATATATATATATATATATATATATATATATACTTACTGTCTACATTTGTAGTTTTGATCATCTTTAAAAGTTCGTCATCGGTAGGATTAAATCCGAGGAGATAAAAGACTTCCAGCAGCTGTGATTGTTCCAGGTATCCCTTTTTATGCAGATCCACACTTTGAAAGCATGCAATAATTCCTAACAAATCAAATATCAAATTAAAAATGTATAAAGAATGTTGTGAATACCTAAATGGGCATTAGCTGCTTTTTAAAAAAAAAAAAAAAAATCTTTCCCTTTTTTACCGGATTTGTATCTATGTCCTGGACATTCTATTGATTTACACTTTGGTATCTGAGATCTACTTAGATTGATATACAGTAACAAATATTAAGCAAACACAAGCATTAAAATTATTAAATTCCTAAATATTTTGTGAAAATTGCTTCAGAAACCCATTTTGACACTTTTCACTTGCAACTGGTTAATTCATCTTACTATGTGTATAGGCATACCACACTGGATCTTACCGTATTTTCACAAAATATATAGGTATATAATACAGTTTATGTCTGTGTATAGTTCTTACTTGTTTTGTACAAGTGCAAGTAGTAAAAGTAGAAGATATTTATATATATATTATATATATATATATATATATATATATATATATATATATATATATATATATATATATATATATATATATATATATATATATATATATAATAATAAAAGGTAATTCCCCTTCAAATTATTCTTAAATTAAATAATATAATTGTTTTTCGTTCTTCTTTGCTGCCGATATAAAAGTTATTTTATTCTTGATATGAATGCTTCAGAAAATTAAAGATTTGAATGAAACGTAAAATAATACAATAAAAACGTTACTAACGAGAATAAGGGTACGCTAACGATGATGATTCTTACAATGATTGCAACAAAGATGACACACACAAACACACAGATATATATATATATATATCACAAGAGTTAACACAGACCGAAAACATTATAGGAATGGAAATATAATATAATATTAAAAACATAAAGAAATAAAGAAAGTTAGAGTTTTATGAAAAATGTCGGTAATGCAAACCATATAACCTATGTCAGTTAATATATTTTTTATGTAATATATACTTACTATCTTCCTCTTCTTTTGTGAAGACTTTGTTTGATGCATCAACTGCGGCTTTCTTCTTTTTACTCGTCTTTGGCATAACTGTAAGCTCCAAATGCAGAATTTACAAAAAAGTTACTGGTACATTGTGCGTTTAATTTCACGTTTTTCCTGGGTGAATTCTCAATATTATCTGGAGTCCTGAAATAAGTAAATAAACAATAAATATAAACCTGTCAATAGTATTAGTATAATAAATTGTTCTTGTATTAGAATCCTAATACTCGTACTGAATTTTGCAGAAACAAATCTAACAATAGATAAAACAGTGTATTAATGCTAAACCAAGTGGTTTTAAAATACCTGTGTATGGCTGAATACAGTTGTTGATATTGACAAGTTCCGGTTCATGGAAAATGATCACCGACAAGACAATTTTAACGGTACGGTATGTCGGAATAAAGCGATTTTTTATGGCGTTGTATGACTGAATAAAAAGTGATTAAAGGTATGGTACGGTGGAATGAAGTGGTTGTTATTGGCGCTATATGTCTGAATAAAAAGTGATGATAAATTGTACAGCGGAATAAAGAAATGGTAAATGATACGGTACGGCTGAAAACAGGAACTGGCTGACTGCAATTTATAACTGAATAAAACGGTGAATTCCAGAATGGTTGGGTTCATACAAAAGTTGCCAATATCACTGTTTGTTTGAATGAATAATAATGTATCAAATGAATCTTATAAATTAAAAAAAAATCTTTAAAATTCATTGACGCACTTTCAGAGGGATGACTTCTGCTGATAAACAATATTCACTGTTTTGCTGACTGAATAAAATGTATTAGATTGATGAATGTTATAAATGAAAAAATCTTAAAAAATTGTTGATGAATTTTCACAGGTATAAACAATACTCGACTGAGTCATGGATTGGCGATCTTTTCCTCTAAGTTTTTTCATGGCCGTGCAGTTTTGTGAAATCAATGAACACCATGGGAAAATTTAAATCTTTTTGTTGTACTGGGACACAAGAGCTGTCAGTGTATCACAATTCCAAATACAAAGCTACAATTGACATACACAACGGCCACACGATTCATGTTCGAATTGAAATTTAAGTATGATGTGTCCTGATTGACCTAGTAAATAGATACATTTTTGTCAAATACCAACAAACTGCCATAAAATTTATCTATCCACCAAATTCCATTAACGTTCAAAGCAAAGAAAACATCAATTGCTCATATTCTCGATGAAAATCAATAAAACAAAGTTCACTTAAAAAGCAACAAAGGTACCGGTTAAATCTTTAAATCGCATGGGTTTCAAGGATCGCGTTTGATGTCGGCATTCCGCAAATTATACGCTCACTGGTGTCCTTGTTTTCAATTGCTCTGCTTCACTGAAATATATGTTGAGTTGCCTGTTATGTGGCGGTTATTGTGTCGTCTGTGTTGTAGCAGGGGTTGTTCCTCACTTATTCCATTTGAACTTGACTGTGGACTTTCGGCGGGTGTGACCGGTCAACAGGGGATGCTTACTCCTCCATGGCACCTGATTCCACCTCTGAATTTCCAGAGGTTCGTGTTTGTCCAATATCCATCAGATTTGTAGAGTTATCCAGGGCATCTTGAAGATTTCTACTTTAGTACTTAAGATTTTTATAATTCCGTTAACGTGTCTTACCCTTATACATAAACAATTAATTTTGTCATGAACGATTTAAATAAATTACAAACTAAGATAAAAACACATGTAATGGTTTGTGTGTTTTCTTGCCCTTAATGCCCCATACTCAATGGTCTTATCTGGTGGAAAACGTAACAGTAAATTTATATTGGGTGTCATTCAAATTAATCTAATACACAAACAGTGATTGAGTTTATATGTTTTAATGTTTTTAAATTTATCGCGTGTAAAAATAAAATATCGATTGAAATAATACTGGTCTTGACAGCCTTCGACAGTACTTAAATAAACTAAGATAACTAAAACAGATTAGTGGATTATAATTCAAAGCTGATTACACACTGAAAGAAAACAATGTCGTTAATTTGTAAAGAAAATTTGAGTGTTGAATATCTTACAGTCGATCTACACGTCTACAATGACTTATCGCTGAGGGTAATTACGCGTGTATATGTATTCATAGATATATTTAGAAAAACGCACTTTACTAAACTTAGCCCTGGGTATATTTTTCTTATTGTCACATGGTTATCTATTATATTTTTGCATGTTAATCAGCATATCGCGTGATGTTAGTAATTAAAATTAGGTTGATCAAACGAATGCATGTCTAAGATTTATGCACTAACATATTTCTGTTTATTGACAAACTGACGACAAAGATGTACGCATTTACATGTATATATATTTCTGTTTCTTGACGATATACATACCTTTGGTAAATCAATGCTTATCAAACAACAGCATCAACGAGATGACAACAACGAATTAGGACTATTAAATAAAGATACTACTACTACCACTACTTTATATATACATATATTCTTCTTCTTCTTCTTCTTCTTCTTCTTCTTCTTCTTATTATTATTATTATTATTATTATTATTATATATATATATATATATATATATATATATATATATATATATATATATATATATATATATATATATTATTTTGAATAGTGTTTTACGACACATTCAACAATATTTCCTTTATATGGTGGCAGCCAATTTTTACGGGTGGAGGAGAGAACCCGGTTACAATTTACCCGTGAGGAACCACCGGCCTTCCACAAGTAAACTGGCAAACTTCTTTAAAAAATCAGCTTAGCTTCCAGCTGACCATAAGTGAGATTTTTTTAACAACAACAACAACAACAACAACGATAATAATAATAATAATAATAATAATAATAATAATAATAATAATAATAATAATAATAAAGAAATAAATAAATAAATTGATAAAATAATAACAATAATGATAGATAAATTAATAAAATAATATTAATTATAATTAGAATAATAATGATAATAAAGTACAGTCTGTTTACTTACTTATTTATGGTTTACATCGTGTACGTCCTGTAATTAATTTCATAAATAACAACTTGACGTTTGTTCCGGTACAATGTCCATTACCTCAGCGTAATAAACAGTACTGGGTACAGATTATAAGTAGATTAAATTTGTATGCAATATCTTGGAGTGTTGCATATCCTTTATGGTCATTCGCCAATGTTGATTTGTTACGTGATTATCGTATTTGGTCTGCTTTTTGTTTTTCACAATGCCGATAAGTAAATAAGTACTCATTTCTTTAAAAATCTCTTTCACGTCAAGTGTTTTCCAGTTTGATGTGCTTATAGAATATATCAAAGGTAAAATAACATATTTGCCAGCAGTAGATTTGACAATGTAAGTACATTGTAGATATACAATTCATTAAACAAAACACATGTTTCAGCTTTACAAATCATAATTTTGTTTTTAATTTTCGAAATTAACAAGACCATATTTCCGTCGAAAAAAATGAAACCATTGACAATTATTTCGACGTCAGTCTATGTACAGAGATATACATATTTGACGTTTAAATTGTCACACATTTTGATACCCACATTTATATTCCGTTAATTTTTCTCGCGGTGGTGCCTTGCATATTTGACTCACAAAATGAATGAGAGAAACAAGGTCTGATTTTCAAAGTTTAAAATGGGAATTCGAATTTTTAATAGTGTTCTTAACATGATTTTGGAAATGACAATTGTTAATCAATGATTTGAAAAGATTACTAAATTTATTCCGGATATTAAAATGTTAATTAAGTTTTCTGAAGTATAAAGAAACATATCACTGACATTAATATAATTTGAAATGCAATTTATGATATGAAGAATATTGAATATAATTTGAGTATTAAGTAAATTGGGGATTTGTTTTATCATAAAGTCTATGTATTCATGGAATTTGAAGTTTAAATAGTGTTTTACGCCACACTTAACAATTTTTAAGTTGTATGGTGGTTGCCAGTTTTTAATGGTGGAGGAGAGAACCCGGTAACAACATACCCAGGAAGAGACCACCGGACTTCAGCATGTAAACTACAGACGTTCTCAAAAATCAGCTTAGGTTTCAGCGGGACTTTAGGGACTTCATGGTTCAAAGCGCGATAAAACACGATTTTTTCAAGCGTATGAAATGATGATTAAAGTTTGTTATGTGATAAAATGAATAGATTCACACAACACATTAATCAAATGATAAAATAATGATATGTAAAGATCTCAGATACTTAAGTATAAATCGTAAAGAGGTTCAGAAGACAATACACTAATGTAGTGTACATTTGACAAACCTTTGAAAATACGGAGGTGGAATCAGGTGCCATGGGGTGGGGGTAGTAATCCTCTGTTGGCCAGTCACACCCGCCGCAAGTCCACAGGCAAATTAAAATGAAATATGTGAGAAATGGACCCTCGTCAAAATTGGTAATGACGCTATCTAATTCTTTTTGAAATGTCAGAGATTAGAATATGACGTCCTTTTAACACAATAGCATGACGAAGGTGATGCTATCTGTATTGTTTTTGAGATTTATGAACTCGGTCACCTTGAAAAAAATACTATGAACAATTTGCGTTATACATATGTTTAAAATTTAATGCAACTGTAATGATGCAGGACCAGTTTGTGGCTAGGACCAGTAGTCGGTTATGGTGTTGTTTTGGTTATATAGAACACGATGTTGTGAGATTTGCTTAGTTTATAAATTCTATTAAAATGTTTCTATTTACCGAAAATACATCTTTCAGTGCATTATTTAAAAAACTGCATCTGGAGTGAAGACCAATAGGGTAATCACGTATAGGCATTATCTGATTATACATGTAACCAGAAAACTGCATCTGGAATTAAGACAAACAGGGTAAATACGTATAGGCATTATCTGGTTATACATGTAACCAGAAAACTGCATCTGGAATTTAGACAAACAGGGTAATGACGTATCTGCTTTACCTGGTTATACATGTATTGTTAAAAAAATTGCATCTGAAATTAAGACTAACGGAATAATCACGTATCAACGTTATCTGGTTATACTTTTATATATCGTTTATATTGGTTATTTGCAGTATACCTGATCCTTCCTCTTAATTTAACTATTGTTCACCAAATTGGTATTTTGGTACCAGCACATCATTTTATATAAGAGTAATATTTCACTCAGATATCGTAACTGCTAAACTTCCTATAAGGTCAAATATTCATTTTACAGTGGTTACTCTTGGACGGATTTGACAACACATTTAGATTTATAATTTGGTCTTGTGTGTCATCACTTTTTCTTGGGGAAATATATTTAAATTTAATCTCAGGTGATGATGTCCAGGTGATAAAATCACAATGACTAGAGATACCTTTCCTTCTTGTCATGATACATAAGAGATTATCCTGTGAGGGATAAAACGTTTTCCTCGTAACCGAAATGTGAGTAGAAACATACGTATGATAACCAAACGGTTACTCCGCCCCGCCATCCTATGTGAATCGAACAATACTCTTCGACGGATTTGGCAATACATATAATATTTTTCCTCGTAATGACACCAATGAGCAATTGGTTTGGCCTCGTTTGTAACACTTTAACTGTGGTATTGTTAATAATGTATGTATAATGTGTCCTGACACACTTCTGGTATTTGTGAGTTTTACATAATGTCAAATGTTCAATACTTTCCACAATGAAAAAACTGTTAAACTTAGAACACTACAATATGTGACATATCAGCTTTAAAACTCAGTCCTTGTGTACATGTGAAATTGTAAGTATACCAAAGTTTTTGACCTCAGGAGGTTCAGCAGACAATATACGAATATTGTGAATACTGGGCAGGCCAACACAGACATCCGAAAATCCAGAGAGGATCAGGTGTCATGGAGGAGTAAGTATCTTTCTGTCGACTGGTAACATCTGCTGTGAGTCCAGAATCAATGAATATACATGTATATAAAACATCTCAGATATTAAAGTATAAATCTATAGGATGTCCAGAACACAGATACAAATTCGGCAAAAATGGGCAAACACAGACCTCTGGAAACCAAGAGGCGGGATCAGGTGACATGGAGGAGTAAGTATCTTTCTTTCTGTCTTTGTCGACTGGTAACATCTGCTGTGAGTCCAGAATCAATGAATATACATGTATATAAAACATCTCAGATATTAAAGTATAAATCTATAGGATGTCCAGGACACAGATACAAATTCGGCAAAAATGGGCAAACACAGACCTCTGGAAACCAAGAGGTGGGATCAGGTGACATGGAGGAGCAAGCATCCCCTGTCGACACACCCGCCGTGAGTCCACACTCAACAAAAAGAAAAAACTAATAAAATCGTTACCTTCGGTACACTGGTTTCAAAATTTCTATCGGAAAGTAACGCAACATTTTCAGTTAGCCAAACAGTGATTAGCTAAAATTGACTCAGTTGGTTCACTTGGGGATGCCAAATACAGAATTTTAAAATATGTTTACTCAAGTTTATATGTAGAATTAGAGTGGGACGAATTAAGTACATGTACTATGATAATCAATGATTAAGAATCTATATCTAAAGGTTTAGTTTTACTGAAAAAGTTGTCGAAAATACCAAAATTATAGGTTTGATTTTTATCCGCTTTGCCAATGTTACGTTAGAGATATGCGCTGTACCAATGTTACGTTAGAGATATGCGCTATACCGAACATTGTTCTCTACTCCAACATTACAAAATTCAAAAAATTAAAACAATTAAACCATATACATGTGTAACTGAGAATTTGTTGAGTGTGGTGTAAAACACCATTCTATCACCATCATCATCCATTGAGAAAACAAAAGCATTTGAATTGCAACCAGACAATGACTCAAATCATAAAACAATGGATATACTTCACAGTTTTCCTCTCAAAATAAAACTATGGTAACAAAGAACAGTGGATGTACATTTTTACTTTGTATAATATTTATGTTGAAATAGGTGTACAGAACTCATTTTGTCATAACCTTAACTGAGAAACCATAACAAAATGTTTATGCAAATAGATACTCTTGATAAGAGTGTTCTACAGAGATATGAGTAAATAAATAAAAATTCATATTTTATTACATACGAGTTCAAAATACATGATTATCAAACATTTATAAAAGTTTTTCTTAAATTTATTTAAAATAGTCCTTTTCCTGATTATTCCATTCCGTTCCCTTTTTCCGAATACTTTGTACTCAGATCACGTGATGTCAACATAAATGTGCCCTAGGCAACTTACTGTTTAGGTTCTGTTTACACTGATTGCATTCAATGTTATCTTATTTCAGTTAGTTTGAGAGAGAAAAAAGTTATGTCAATTGTTCTTTCTTTTAAAGATGAAAGTGTCATGCATTTCCTGCAGTATTCTTTCCATATTCGGTTCCTTCTACCTTATGTAATTAATATTACTGGTTATCTATACGATCAATGTCTTAACCGGAAATGATGCAGGTCAAATTTTCTGTGACGATGCATACTAATATGACAAACTGTGATATAACTGAAATCTTGAAAAAGACCTTTAATTTAACATACAGCAGTGAAAAAGAAAAAACAATACCGGTGATGTTCATTTCGTGCTTGAATGTTTCTGGATCAGGCTGAATCATACCAGCAGAAAAGAGCAACACATGTAATGTGTGAAAAATTATTTAATACTACAAATTCAGAATTTGCAGAAATGATTCGATTATTTTTGCATTGTGAAAAGTACTAATCATAATATCCGCTACAGTATGTAACTTAATACAAATACATATAGGCCTACATGAAAGTTAGTGGAAATCAGTCAGGGGGGTCTCGACAGTGTTGGCAGTCGGACATCCCTGCGTTAAACACTTCAACTTGTATAACGGATTCCGATATCCCAAACTTTTTCCTGGCCATCTGCGAACTTTGCTTTAATATCTTCATTGGGTCCGATTGCTTATCTGTCAAAAATATGAATGTTTTTATAAATCATATAATCATGACACAAATAAACAGGCAGATATTTGTAAAAGAATCTATTTCAAAAACTCCACTCCAAATTAATTGTTATACAACCGGTGACATGTTAAATTGGTATCGGTTCATAGGTTTAGGTGTCGTTTTAAGCGACGCAAATACCAAACAGATAAGAAATAAAACTCCATTAATTAAAGAAATTACGATGCAGAATAATAAATACCGTGCAAAATATTCGAATGTAACTTGATTTAGTCACACAAATAATCAATTTTGGTGCTTTTAGTGTCCATTTCGGCAATATGCTCCATTTCGGTATATTTCGGTCATTACCATAGCCGCTCATTCAGTTACTGAAAGTCGGGCTTACAAATTCTTAAGTTATAGTTTTTCCTGACGGTAATATAGACTACGCTATTTTTCCCGCGTTCTACACAGCCCTCTATAGTCATTCGTATCTTTCCCATCTGCTGGAATTTCATTAGAAATTAAATTAACACATAATAATTATGACGGTAATACGGATACCACTTGCACAAAAAGTCGATTGCACACAACTCGACGATCGGTAAAGACGGCTTGCACCTTTGGCCATATACCCGGTTAAAATTTTAGTACTTCACCTACGGTTAAACGTCTCTTTATCTGACATATTAAAAAATCTTCATGTACTATCTCTATCTGTGTTTTTTCATCATTACATTTCTAGTCAAATATTCTACATGCATATCGTTTCACATGAAATAATTATGATTAAAATATCAATGAATTCATAAGTTTGTTTGGTAGCTGAGACAAAAATCATATTGTGTTTTCACATGTTAGAGTACCTACAGCTCTAAGACTTGGACTGTTCCTAATCCAATTACGGTATTCCATATTGTTTTTCTCTGTTTAGCGTCCGCTGATAGATAGGTTATGAGATCATAAAACATAAAAACAAATTTGGAACATAGCCCGAAAATGAACAATTAAATTTATATTTTCATCATTTTTGAAAAATAATATTTCATAGATTCTTAATTAGTTTGTGCCACAGATATGATTTTTATGGGTTTAATTTTGTTCCCGTATCATTCATTGCCTGTAGCGAAAGCAGACTCCATCGTTATGAAAATGTACTGAAAAGGTACTGAAACAGCAATAAAACTAAAGCTTACCAATGGCAAGGTGAACGGCCATAGCAACTTTGTTCATGGAAAGTGACCACATTCTAAGATCATGTACATCTTGTACTCCCGATATTTCAAACATTTTTTTCGTGATTTCTACAAAATCTACTGTTCTGGGGGCACCTGTAAAATCAAAATAAATATCAATTGTATATCAAAATTTTCCAAAACAAAAGTTTACCACAGAATAAGTCAATAATTTCAGTAAGGCATAACATTTCTTGATTAGAACTTTAATTTGTCAACTATTTTATTTTCCATAAAACTGCTTGCCGGGGTGACTATCACTTATTAATAAACATTTTGTTTATTTCCCCAAAGGTAATTTTTTTAAAGTCCCATAACTCTGAAAATATTGCCGAATATTGGCAACCCATTCCATATTTTATTGATATTAAACATCATACTAAGTCTTGATAAAATGAGTTACAATTAGACAAACATAAATATTTCCTCCATCTCCAGTCTTGAGCATTTATAAGTATTTCAAAGGAGAATATGGTAAATATCGTACGGACAATGTGTACTAGGGTAATAATCAGGTCATGTGACCATGCAGAAACATTTAATGAAAACATCTTACCTTCCATCAATACGTGGACAATGTCTTTAACTATGAACATGGTAGTAAATACTACCAAAATTGAGAACAGGAAGGTACAAATAGGATCTGCTATCTTCCACTCTGGCTAATAATGAAAATAAAACAGAATTTGGTATATAATGTTGACCATTTATGAGCACTGAATTACCTACATGTACTATCAATCAACAGGCATGTTTTAATTAACATCGAACTCACTACGCAACAACAGGGAATGCTTACTCCTACATGACACCTGATAAACCAATGTATTTCTAGAGTCCGTGTTTGTCCAATATTCGTCAGATTTGTATCTGAAGATTAATACTTAGGTATCTGTTATTTTTATATTTCTATCGCTAGGCATGTTTAATTTTAAAGCCTAGACATTTGAAGGTGCTCTTCTATAAAACTTCAGCAATTTTCTTTTTTCGTTTTTTAACAATTCTATTGTCTATTTACTCAATTCACAAATTACATCGTTTCAAAATTGAATTAAAAATTAAGAAAAACATGGATAAAAAAGTACTATGCAGTCTTCGACGGTTTCTGAGTTTATATAATCAGTTCAGGACACCACGTGACAACCGAAACAAGATATAAAAACGAAAGTAAAACATGACCTACACACGGGATTATGTGAAAAAGCATAGAATATACATGTACAGTGAAACATCGTTATTAAGACCACCAATCCGACTCACAGAAAGTGGTCTGATTAGCAATGTGGTCTGCTAAGTGAGGTTCTATATTTATAAGATATCTATCAAGAGACTCAAAACTTGTGGTCTGAAATGCTAGGTGGTTTCCTTAGTGAGGTGGTCTGAAATACTAGATGATCTCCTTAATGAGGTTTTCTGAAATGAAAGGATGTCTCCTAAGAGGGGTGGTCTGAAATGCTATGTGGTGTCCTAAGAGAGGTGGTCTGAAACGCGAGATGGTCTCCTCAGTCAGGTGGTCTGAATGTAGGTGATCACCTTAGTGAGATGGTCTCCCAAAAGGGTTGTCTAAAATGCGAGGTGGCTTCTTAGAGAAGGAGGTCTCCTTAGTAAGGTGGTTAAAATGTGAGGTGGTTTCCTAAGAGTGGTGGTCTGAAACGCTAGGTGGTCTCTTTAGTGAGGTGGTCTGAAATGCAAGGTGGTAGCCAAAGAAAAGTGGTCTGAAACGCTAGGAGGGCTCCTTAGTGAGACATTCAGAATGCTAGATGGTCTTCTCAGAGAGGTGGTCTGAAATACGAGGTGGTCTCCTAAGAGAGGTGGTCTGAAAGCTAAGTGGTCTCCTAAGAGAGGTGGTCTGAAAGCTAAGTGGTCTCAAAAGAGAGGTGGTCTCCTAAGAGTGGTGGTCTGAAATGCTAGATGGTTTCCTTAGTGAGGTGGTCTGTAATGCTAGGTGGTATCATAGCGAGGTGGTTTAAATGTGAGGTGGTCTCTTAAGAGAGGTTGTCTGACATGCTAGGTGGTTTCCTTAGTGAGGTGGTCTGAAATGTTAGGTGGTCTCCGTAGTAAGGTGTTCTAAAATGTGAGGTGATTTCCTAAGAGAGTTGGTCTGAAATGCTAGGTGATCTCCTTAGTGAGATATTCTGAATGCTAGATGGTCTTCTTAGATAGGTGGTCTAAAATGTGAGGTGGTTTCCTAAAAGAGGTGGTCTGAAATGCTAGGTGGTGGTCTGAAATGCAAGGTGGTCGCCAAAGAGAGGTGGTCTGAAACGCTAGGAGGTCTCCTTAGTGAGATAGTCTGAATGCTAGATGGTCTTCTTAGAGAGGTGGTCTGAAATACGAGGTGGTCTCCTAAGAGAGGTGGTCTGAAAGCTAGGTGGTCTTAAAAGAGAGGTGGTCTCCTAAGAGAGGTGATCTGAAATGCTAGATAGTTTCCTTAGTGGGGTGGTCTGTAATGCTAGGTGGTATCATAATGATGTGGTTTAAATGCGAGGTGGTCTCCTAAGAGAGGTTGTCTGATATGCTAGGTGGGTAGTCTGAAATGCTAGGTGGTGTCCTTAGTGAGGTGGTCTAAAATGCGAGGTTGTTTCCTTAGTGAGATGGTCTGAAATGTTAGGTGGTCTCTTAAGAAAGGTGATCTGAAATGCTTGGTGGTCTCCTATGTGATGTCGTTTTCAATGGTAGGTGGTCTCCTAAACGAGGTGGTCTGAACTGCTTGGTGGTCTCCTTAGTGAGGTGGCCCCCAAGAGAGTTGGTCTGAAATGCGAGGTGGCTTCTTAGAGAGGTGGTCTGAAATGCTAGATGGTCTCATAAGAGAGGTGGTCTGAAATGCTAGGAGATATCCTAAGTGAGGTGGTTTCTAGGTACATATTCCACTGTATATGGTTATTCAATTTAACAGGATCTTTGCAATGCATGAATTCAAATGCTACTTATAAGTTTACAGTTATCTTTTTTTTCAAAGGACAATGATTGAGGCTGATTTAAACGTTTAAATATTAGAGTACAAATATCCAACCTTAACGTCTTCAACAAACACCTATTGACCAGAAGAATTATTTCTTTTCACATGATAATAACTGACAGCTTTAACTCATCACCCCCTGAAAAACATTGGACTCTTCTGTTTATCAATTACTTAGAACGGTCCAAAAGTGTCTTAAAGGGTAAATGGGTTAAGAGAATCCTTTCCTGACTAACTCTGGTTGTTACCTAATAGAGTTTGACAGTGCCACACAGGAGTTTTGATTTTTTAGGAAGTTGATACACCTCCTTCTTTCTTCTCTCTCTGACTCTCTCCCCTCCTCTTTCCTTCTCTCTCAGTCTCTCATTTTATTTTACGAAGAGACAACAAACATTATATGGGCCTTAGATGTGTTTCCAAAACATTTTTTCGTTTTTTTTTACTTCTTGGATTGATAAAATAACAATTAAGCTATATACACAGGCATGCAACTTCTTATATTCCTATTGTGACAATAATGTAAGGTCAATTTTTATGCATATAAAGATACATGTAATGAGGTCGAATAAATAATTTACAAACGAACGAATAATTGCCAAATTGGTTTTCTCAAGCAATTTACACAAAATTTATAGAATTTTAAGATTTTTTACGCCTATGTTTATTTCTTTTTGTTATTTTACATCAATCTATGTCCTAAAAAGTTATTTTTGGATGGGATAAAACACAGCTAAAGCCCATTTATAATAGCTACCTTGAAATAAATGATAATCGCCGCTATTAAAACTCCGAAACTTTGGATCAAATCGCCCAGCACGTGCACAAATGCAGCTCGAACATTAATATTTTTCTCTTTTTTAACATGCGAGTGTCCGGCATCGTGTGAGTGACTAACATCATGAGAATGGCTAGAATCATAGGAAATCGTTTTGCGTTCGTGATCTCTTTCATCCCTATTTACGACTGCACCGTACTCCGCCATATTCACATCGTTTTCAATTAGTCTGGCTTTATCACCATGGCTATGACTGCTTCCGCTTCCGTGGGAGTGGTGGTGACCTTTTTGGTGAAGGGTGGCACCCATTCTGTTTAAGAAAAGCAAACGTCTTGACTATCTGACAATATTTTTTTATAATTCATTGGACATTGTTTATTCATTAATTTGATTAAAACCGGGTCTCTCATCGCTTCCGATATGTCATGTAAAGAATATCACGAAAATGACCTCTCGTAAGATGTCAAATACTCACTATGGCTTGTGTCTCATGCCAATTTGTCGGGCTACATTTCGATCTTTTGTGGACAGACAGACAGACAGACAGAGAAGCAAACAGACAAGCATACAGACAAACCTACTTACATATATACGTACCTACGCACCTGCCTACCTACCTACCTACCTACCTATGTATCCAACAATAAACATACAAACGATATCCTGAACACAAGGTATGTACCCATCTTTATCAGAAGCTAAATACCTATTTTAACATTCTAAATATACTCTTCAGCAATGCAACTTCATATGAAAATGCGAAATACCGGGGACATAAGACAGAAACAAATCTTAGACACACGAAAAGCAGGTTTTGAACATGCGAGATACATATATTGAACCTACGATTTATAGCCATAAAATACAACACATTTGACGTAAATATTCTAAAAGAGGATTTTGACACACACGTGATATCCAGCCATTACATAACATAATCCATACAGTCTGTAATTTATGCTTTGTTATATTCCTATAATTACGGTATATCATTTATAGTACAGTTATGTACCTTAATTAGAAAATGTAAGTGATTTATATAGACAGAAAGTGATAATTATATAGACAGAAAGTGATTATTATATAAACAGAAAGTGCATAGACAGAAAGTGATTATTATATAGACAGAAAGTGATTATTACATAGACAGAAAGTGATTATTACATAGACAGAAAAGGATAATAATATAGACAGAAAAGCGGTTATCATATAGACAAAAAGTGATTGTTATATAGACAGAAAAGGATAATAATATAAACAGAGAAGTGATTATTACATTAGCAGAAAGTGATTATTATATAGACAGAAAGTGATTATTACGTAAACAAAAAAGTGATTATTATGTAAACAGAAAAAGATTGTGACTTTGAATAACTTACATGATATTGATTACAACGCCACATGAAGCTGTAATCAACATAATCGTTGCATTTATTGTATAATTCTGGTGGATGATGCGTTGTACACCCAAATACACCAGCACTCCAGTAAGTATCCATAGAAACAGTATTGACATTAGAGCTCCAATTATCTCTGAAAATTAATTGTTTTCCGATTAGTCACAGCTGTAGATAAAAATAATTTGTCACAGATTTCTTTCCTACATACGACGATTGGATATAATTATTAAATTTTAAATCATAAAATGAATTCGGAATGTGCACGTTTCATAAAATTTTCATAAGAATTTATTTTTCATTTTTTTTTTATCAGAAATTATCATTCATACAACAGACATACAGACAGCTAGAGAGACAGACAAATAGATAGACATACAGACAGACAGATAGATAGATAGATAGATAGATAGATAGATAGATAGATAGATAGTCAGATAATCAGATAGACAGACATACAGACAGATAGATAGATAGATAGATAGATAGATAGATAGATAGAGATAGATAGATAGGTAGATAGATAGATAGATAGATAGATAGATAGATAGATAGATAGATAGATATATAGCTAGATAGATAGATAGATAGATAAATAGATAGACAGATAGACAGAAGTGTCAAAATTGCAAGGCATATAATCCATAAATCAATTGTTGACAAATTGTTGGAAGAAATATCTTACCTGCTCGATACCAACCAAAACTTAATTTTTTTGTTCGTTGTCTTGATGCGAGATACATGGCCATTAAACTAATGCCAAAACTGGCAAAATCTGTCAACAAGTGGGCAGCGTCGGACATGATAGCCAAACTGTGTGCAAGCGCTCCGCCTGAAAATAATGCCAGTTATTTTAGTATGAGTAAAACACGGTTGTAACATATTTTAATGGGCGTGACATTTGTATTATCTAAATGTTCAACATATGAACATTTCATATACAGAGGTAAACTACTAACTGATAAATTCTTTTCACAGGGTAATCGAGAATCAGATTTGATGTCAACGTTCCCCAAATTTTACGGTTGGTATAATGTTTTTGTTTGCAATTACAATTCACTTCATGAAATGGTAATAACCTGTTTGATAGCGGCTGTCGGGTTGTCTGTACCATTTGTGACGAGGATTCGTTCCTCACATATTTCATTTGAATCTGACTGGATTCGCAGCAGGTGTTACCGGTCAACAGGGGATGCTCCTCCATTGCACCTGTTCCCACCTCTGGATTTCCAGAGGTCTGTGTATATTCAATACTCACCGGATTTATTTGTTTATTGTGTTCTGGGCGTCCTGAAGATTTATACTTTAGTGTCTATGAGTTTTACATTTGCTGTATAGATTTCAAAGCCGACGACAATTTTCGTTATGTGCGTATTGTCTAACTGTACAGTGACAGTAGTTTCTGGGACAAATCTGTGTTGTTGTTGTTTTTGTTGCTGTTGTATTGATGTTTGAAGGGACATTAGCTGTGTTTTTTTTTCAAAAGTTCATTTTCGTCGTTTTTACTACTTCAGTTGATATACAATAACTAAAAAGACATATACACAGCCATAACAATTCTCCTTAAATTCCTATATATTTTCATTTTGTGAACATTGTTATGAGAAACCCGTTTGGCACTTTTTGCATTGCAATTGATTAACTCAACCTTACTATTTTTACATGAATACCACACTGGACCTGACCTTCTGTTCGCAAAATATATAGGAATGTAGGATTTTTTTATGCCTGTGTATGGCTTTTTTTGTTATTTCCTACTCAAGAATTTTTCATTCATATGCAAACGTCACCTTATGCCGGCAGTTATGGCCACTGAGCAGTGAGAGTTCTTGCGTGCCGACGCCTACTGTGACACGGGACCCCGGTTTTCACTGCCTTATCCGAAGGACAGGAAAAGCCAGCCGCCTCCGTCGAGGCTCGAACCCACGACCCTCCGGTTGCGATTCGAGCCACGATGTCTGTCACAAATTTTTGTAAATTTTAACAATTTAAATTTACAAATAACTGTTCAAGTGACCTTATCGTTCAATCATTTTAAAAGTGAAAAAAAAACATGAGAAAAGTCCCCGTTTTGTTACAAAATACGTTTTTGATTTATTGGGTTTTGAGTTTACTACGGTGTTTTTGTTCTCACTTTTTGGTAAAATCCCTGGTAAATCAAACAGTGAGGGCATTTTAGCTATATGGCATTTCATTACACACATGGTAAAGTCCACTAAATATAAGTAAACGTTGTACAATAAAAATTCTTTATATTTCAGTTTTCTTATATACATTTACATGTTTATTAAAACTTCCAGACAGTATTAGGTACTGACCTTCAATTTTATGGTGTCCATGTTCTAATTTAGGAAATGCCTTCAATTGGAGTAACACACAGTATGTGTACCGTACTATCCGGCGTTGCCGTCCATTTTTTTTTCTTTTTTTTTTTTTTGCTACTGACCGGCCAATGACGTATGGAAGGCAGTCACGTAATTCTTTATACCAAATGGAATGGCACCATTTCAATCCAAGGCAAGATAGTGTTGTACAATTTGTTTTGTAGTTGACTAGACGATCCTAACGTCAACGTTTTTATATTCAATTATGTTATACTAGTGTGTTATCTATGGTGGCTGATTCGGGACATCGTAATGTCATAATATCGTGATATCGTAATATATATATATATATATATATATATATATATATATATATATATATATATATATATATATATATATATATATATATATATATATAATGTCCTATCAATGTCAGCTGTTCCTGCTCTCACAACATACACTCACGTACATGTATTTAAAATCAGCTGCTGTTACCTTTCAACCAGGAACTAATGCCTACAGGCATAGCATCAGACAGGTACATGTACTTACATAATAATTTATGCAATAAACAGAGAGAGAGAGAGAGAGAGAGAGAGAGAGAGAGAGAGAGAGAGAGAGAGAGAGAGAGAGAGAGAGAGAGAGAGAGAGAGAGAGAGAGAGAGAGAGAATTTTGCCGATTTAACATACCCACTGTCTCGCCAATCATAAATACACAACAAAAGGCGCTGGCAATAAGCAACTGTCGTCTGGCCTTCTTGTCCAATTCATCCCTGTTCTTGTCAGTGTGACAGTGACTGTCTGTTAAAAAAAAAAGGATAATAAACATATATCAAAAGATACAACTATATTAATTTAATGAATGTCCAGGATACAATATACAAAGCTGGTGAATGTTAGATAAAGATGGACCTTTGATTTAATCTTGGGATCAGGTTCCATGGAGGAGTAAGCATATAATTCTCATTCTCTCTCTCTCTCTCTCTCTCTCTCTCTCTCTCTCTCTCTCTCTCTCTCTCTCTCTCTCTCTCTCTCTCTCTCTCTGATTCTCGTAGGAAGGACGCTTTATCCCCCACTTAAATACCGATCAGCAAATAAAATGTTTTTAAAAAATCCCGGGTGAAAAAACATGTTATAATGTCGTATTTGTAAAAAAGAAATCGAATGAGAGTAATGCTGGGGGTGGGGGCAGGGGTGGAGTACAAACTTGTGTTGAAACGTGGATGTTAGGAATATCCATAGTCGGGAGTATTTAATTAATTCTAGGCAACGTATGCATGAATTGAATTTTTCTACATAACATATATACATATTATGTATATATATATATATATATATATATATATATATATATATATATATATATATATATATATATATATATATATATATATATATATATATATATATATATTCTATATAACGTGTCAGCCTTTTAATAAAAGATTTGGTCGAACTGCAATTTTTTTTTCTCAAAATGACTGCATCTATGCCTTTATGATATGTCTTTCACAGGATTATTGTTTAGGAAGCTTTTTGTCTTTGGTGTAAATATTGTAGACATAATTTTGTGAAAAAAAGAGACCAACGCATATGCTCAAACGATCGTTTCTGTGAATAAGACTACATCAGTTAAGCTTGAAATTATAATAAATGTGGAGTTCGGAAACGGAAGGAGGTATCATACAAGGCCAACACCTAAATGCATTCCAAAATCTGTCCAAGAATAGCCTCTTTAAAAAAAAATTATTAGCTTTGAGAAGTTTAAAAACGCAAACGGCTCATTAACTTTATACATGATCATAAAGTACATGGGTGAATGGTATGATGTTATATACAATATAAAAAGTGTAGTGAATTACAGGATGGACATGCATGATCATGATTAATTACGTCTACAAAACGTATATAACATATATACTAGCTGATATTTTGCTTAGATCGTAACTGTAAAGCACTTTTTAAAAATTTACCAAGATTACAGGGCCCGAAGTCACCTAATTTACTCAATACTCAAAATAAACTTTTATTTCATTATTTTGACTATAAAATTGTTGTAAAATTTTAGGATTTTAGTGATTATTTTTAATCATTTACATATAAATTTTTGCGTCACACTTATGATTCACCTGTAAAAAACGAATAAGTACGTTGAGTACGGTTCTCATTATTTGAGTACGTACTCAAACATTTTTTATTATTTCTGAAGTTTTCTTCAAATGAGCAATAATTTTTATCATTATTTACAATTGTATGCTGTCAATATACGTTAAATAACAATAAACAAACATCTTTTTTGAAGTGACAACAGTTGTACTAGTTAGAACACAGAAGCACGATTCCAGTAATACTTTTTGATACAAACAGATTAAATATCTTTATACAATGGATAATGTAATGGCTGCATTATCAATGAAAGCTGCATTTACACACGAACATTAATCTTTCATGCCATTTAACCTACATGGAGATTTAACACCATAATAAAATATACCAATTATAGCGAAATTTGCCGATGACAAATTATGGCTGTAAAATTGATGTCAAAGTGCTTTGTTATAACGGCAATATGTTACGAGTCGCTGTCAGTCGAATGTCAGGCATCGTGATTATCATTAGTGTTCCGTCGGTATCACAACTGCAATTATCAAAGGGAGACAATCCAGTTTCATTTAATTTGAAAATTTGCACACATTAACAACCAACTGCTCTATATGAACTTATAATAATAGCTTTAACCTAATTGCTTATAATTCAGATACAATTATTCATGGGTATTGTAACTTTTAATTACCCTTTCCCATCCCGGTGCATGGTAATTAGAGATGGATTTGTTACCAAAACGACGACATGAATGTCTAAAATTGCAGTGAATATAATATTCTGTACATTCGAGTTATCTATTTTATGTCTAAATCGATAGACTGTTGGGGACCAACTTACTGAAAGCCCGGCTATATGTTGTAGAATTGCCACCAGATGTAGTTTAAAAACAAGTTTCCGGTTAAAGTCAGGAATAGAAAATCAGGAATTTTCTTACCTCCAAAATTCTGGGACCAGGGTCGGGAAAATTTGGAAAAAATACATGACTTTTACTAAAATAGTATATATATATTTGTGTGTGTGTTAGAGAGAGAGAGAGAGAGAGAGAGAGAGAGAGAGAGAGAGAGAGAGAGAGAGATCCTATGTGAATACTTACCATCAGTTTCATCACTAGCTCCCAAATCATTTCTAGTTGCATGAATTAATCTGAAATGTGGAAATTTAATCAAAAATTGTAGTACATCATGGATGCGACATATAATTGTATCAAAACACGCGTGTGTAAACACAGTTAGATTTAGAGTTTGTACAGTCACAGATATATAACGTGTGTAATTATGGCATCAACACGCATGTGTAAACACAGTTAGATTTAGAGTTTGTACAGTCACAGATATATAACGTGTGTAATTATAGCATCAACACGCGTGTGTAAACACAGTTAGATTTAGAGTTTGTACAGTCACAGAGATATAACGTGTGTAATTATAGCATCAACACGCATGTGTAAATACGGTTATATCACGCGATTGTACAGACACGGATATATAACGTGTGCAGTAAGGTGATAAAAGGGAGTATAATTTTTCTTTTTCTTTTTATATTTCATATAAAACCACATTAAAAAAACTATTACAGTTATGTCTGTTCCAGTTTAATAAAATTTGCACCATTTAATACTATTATGTTTTTGATGTTTATGTTTTTGTTTTATGTAAATTTCCATTGTTTCGTTTTAAAGTGCTGATGAGTTTTACATGAAACAAAAATGAATGTATCTTTCCAATATGTGTAAATAGGAGCTTCTGAGATATAAAATTTTATTTTCCGTTAAAATCCCTTAATCTTAGAAAAAGAAAATTTTACCTTTATGAGCTAATACACAATAAAATTGTTATTTATTTTAGTTTTTGGTATAGAATTGATTCAGAAATGACGTAACAAGAATGTTTTGAAATTTTGCAGATGTATATGAAACATATAATGATGAGATTAACAAGCACGTGCGCAGTGGAGTATCGCCTAAAGAATATACACACCACATTTAAGACCATATATTTCAATATCATTTAGGAGATCACTTCACCTTTCACACCACTTTTAGAAAGTCAATTAGGTGGTCTTATAAGCGATGTTCCACGGTAACACCTCACTAATCAGACCACTTTGAGTCAGTCAGTTAGTAGGTCTTGATAGCGACGTTCCAGTGTAACACCTTACTAATAAGACAACTTTGAGTCAGTTAGTAAGATGGTCTTAATAGCGAAGTTCCACTGTGGCACCTCACCAATCAGGCCACCTTGAGTCAGTTAGTAAGATGGTCTTAATAGCGAAGTTCCACTGTAACATCACACTAATCAGGCCATTTCGAGTCAGTCAGTTGGGTCTTAATAGCGAGGTTTCACTGTAACATCACACTAATCAGGCCACTTCGAGTCAGTCAGTTGGGTCTTAATAGCGAGGTTCCACTGTAACATCACACTAATCAGGCCATTTCGAGTCAGTCAGTTGGGTCTTAATAGCGAGGTTTCACTGTAACATCACACTAATCAGGCCACTTTGAGTCAGTCAGTTGGGTCTTAATAGCGAGGTTCCACTGTAACATCACACTAATCAGGCCACTTTGAGTCAGTCAGTTGGGTCTCAATAGCGAGGTTTCACTGTAGTTGACTTTCACAGATGAGTTGTAATATACATGTTACAGATGTCGACATTAAAATCCTAATCTGAACAATCGGTACTTTACTACTTTAGTGGTAATTTACATATACCAGCGGAAAAAAAACGAAACTCTAATTTAGAAATTTCTTTTATAGAATCATACACATACTATTATGTTGAATTATGTATATCATTATTTAACATAATGCATTGCCTTTCAATTCAAACATCAACTCAAGGATTATGTCCATTATGTTAGATACCAACAACCACTGAAAGATAGGGGGAGTTCAAAAAATTTCACAAGTTTAATAGCGTGTTTGACCTCCATTTGCACCGATGCATTCTTCACACCTACGACGCATCGAACGAATCAGGTTATGCAGAAACGCTTGGGGAATGCCATATGCGCCGTATGCGCAATAAAGAACGACGCAAAGCGTCCAACGTAGCAGGGGGTTTGGCTCTTGGCAAACATGTTCTATAGGCGATAAATCCAATGACACGTTTTTCTGCTATAGATAGTCACTTACAACGAGTGCGGTCGTGCATTGTCCTGCTGCAGAATGACGTTACGCTGGTTGTTGTGAATGGATGGAATGACGTGCTAATGTACAATCTTGTCATGGTAGAATATGCCCTCCACATCACCAAAGGTGTCCTTCCATGTGTTGCACTGCCCCCAGACCCTAACGCTCCCTCTATCGAATTGGCGTCGATGAATAAGGCATGCGTCAATGTAACGTTTTCCGGCACGACGGTAAGACCGAACACGACCTCACTGCTGTCGAGATTTCATCTGTTATTGAAACGAAGATGTCTCCTATACCACACTAACCTCGCAACACGGTGACGCCAGAGCATAACAGGATAGCGGTCATATTCAATCATGCAAGGCATCCTCCAGTCAAAACTTTATTCCAAAAACCAATGTTTTTTGTTTCAATACATTGAATACTGTCAATGAATGAAAGAAATTCTAATCGATTACTAATCACGTGTCGCGCAGGCTCGAAACTCCAGAGAAGCGCGCTGTGGCCATCAAGGCGAATCGAACGCGATATTTAACAAATTGAGTACTGAAATACGTGTTTAGTATTTTATGATTTTAAGAATAAAGAGGAATAAGAAAATACAAATATTTTTTATTTAACTTTTAAGTATACACAGTTTTTTTTTTTCGCTAGTATATATTGTATACCTGAATATTTTTTGAAAATAAAGTCAGGTCCAGTATCATATGCATATACAAATAGTGAGATTGAATTTGTCACAAATAATTGCCTAACTGGGTTTCTCGAGCAATTTTATGTTATTATATATCAATCTGAGTAGTAAAAACGATTAAAAACACAGGCAATGCCCTTATAAGTGTGACCTGGGTTCAGTTGCACAAAAGGTAGTAACGTTAGACGTAACTCAAGTTACAATTTTATTTTAAGTGTACTTAGTTTTATTTCACTAAATGTCGTAAACGTATGATTAGACGCTAACCTACACGTTGTTACGTGTGACATTAATAGTACTTTTGAGCTGACGCACACAGACATAATATCATACGTAGGAAGAAAAATGTGACCTTTAGTGGTCCCTATTTCGCCTGCAAAAGGTCACGTCACAGGCCGCTGACGTTACGAATTAAAATAATTTTGCCACTCATATATGTCCCCATTATAGCTATCTATATCACAAAACACAAAGGTACCTAACGACATTCAAAGCAGCGGCAAAATTCAAATTTTCACCCACCGACATCTCAGCTCAGGCAAGTCAAATTTCAAATATTTTAGTATATATCTGTAGTGACATTATTTAGGATTATTAACGAATTTCATCGGTATTGCTGTGACTTCTAACTATCTATCTTTCATCATAGAGACTTTTTATCTTTCTCAAAATGTTGTCAGTGTCGTAGCTAATATAACTTTACTATTGTTAGATGAAGGGAAGAGCTGCATGTTTTTTTTAATATTAAACAATTTTTCACCTGAATTTTCTTTTATTTCTTTCAAGCAAGTTCCCGACACTGGCGACTGTCTGATGATTTTATTTCACGTTATATTTCTTCAAGAAATGTCGATGATAAAATCGACCATATCAAATAAAGAGTAAAAATGAAGAAGTACCAATGGATAATCGAAACTTAAAGTCCATTGGATATACGACGAATTAGATATACAAATGGTCTCAGCATCAAGAACAATTGCGAATCCCAAATACGATAGGACAAGGTGTCCGTAAAGAGTAAGCGTCCCCTATTAGCATGCCAGGGGTATGATAATTTAATATTATTAATGCAATTCATAACTATATCAATATCACGAAAAGTTCTTCTATTTGCTTGACTTTGCAGCGATTGCTGGTTCGGGCGCATGCGCGCCTTATGAGCAATGTGGAATCTATGAAACGCCAAAACGCCACTAAAATATATAACTTTCGGTAAAATATCAAGTTTGTTCACACACACACACACGCACACACACACAAACAAATATATATATATATATATATATATATATATATATATATATATATATATATATATATATATATATATATATATATATATATATATATATAGTTAAATAGTATTGTCTAACGCTGTTTTAATCAAATTTTCTCAAACATTTGTTTCGATATTTTATCATTGAAAACTTCGTACAAGGAAAAAGTCTAAAACAAATAAATAAATGAAATTAAAAAAATACAAACTTACCTTTCGGAATTCATTTCTGTTGTATTACACAAAATAGGATCAAAGCATTGTAGAAAATTTTGCTGAGGTTTCAATTAGTGAAAAAGAAAGTTCTTTCCAAGTGTCTGAAAGTCACGGGTTGAATAAACAGAAAATTAATACAGAAATATTGAACAACAGTTACTGAACAACAAAAGAAAAATTTGTGTCATATTCACAAAGTTTCCGTTTGCACACGGGCCGCTGCATTGATAACGGTCACAAAGACAAGGGTACAATTATTTGCCGTTTCACTCGTCAATAAATGAGAGGCTTGGCTACTTGACACTTTTCAGTGTGGATAAATGTGTGTGTAACACATGTTTAATGCTCCATCTTCAATTCCAAAATATATAGTTTGACACACGTTTCTAAACTGTTGTGTATGTAATGATATAGATAAAAATGAATTTATAAATATTATAATATATGCAATGAGACAAAATGATAGATGTTAATATATGAAAGATATTAATAGACAAAAGGTAGATCTAATTCATATTCTTGAGTATAAGTTGTGTATGTGGTTTGTCATTGGTCAGTATATTTCGTATGTAATTTATGCACGTGTGTAAGTATATGCAGACTTAAATAGACCAGTCATGGCGATAGCTTACATGATGTAGTTTTTTTTAACTCGCATGAATCTGAATTGTGGATGGAAATTTAAAAATAAATACATACACACAAAGCACATCAAAGCTATATTAGGTGATACATCAATGAAAATTATATATAATTATTTGTAAAAACAAAAATTTAGGCCTACATAAAATTATTATATTCATAAGCCGATGTGACTAAAGCAAAAGCGCTGTTTCGGTTAAATGAGTAATTTCCACTGCTTTTCGCAAAAAAGTGTAACTGCACAATTCACATCATTTTTTTTAAAACTTACTGAGTCATAGGAAAGACTATTTATCTCCCTTTGCTTTGTATTTTTTTTTTTTTTGTATATTGTTGTTCAACGTCCCACTCCATAATATTTCACTCATATGGAGACGTCACCAAATGCCGGTGAAGGGCTTCAAATTTTGGCCTAGTGCTCACTCAAGAATATTTGACTCATATGGAGACGTCACCAAATGCCGGTGAATGGCTTCAAATTTTGGCCTATGCTCGGCACTTACGGCCATTGAGCAGTGTGGGTTCTTTAACGTGCCGACACCTACTGTGACACGGGACCTCCAGTTTTTACTCTCTCATCTGAAAGACAGGAAACCATCCTGTCGCCGGCGGGACTCGAACTCACGACCTCACAATCCAGAGTCGAGCGCGCTACCGACTGAGCCAGGCCGGCTCTATATACATTGAGGATCAACAGCATAAAACGATGGGCTATGCCCGTTTGTCTTTTTACTGTATATATACAATGAAATTTTATAAAATGAAAAAAGTAGTATACTAAAGAATTTACAATTTCCTATAAATATAGGATGATATGTACATGAAGAGAAACAAAGATTGTCAACAATGTGACCTTCAAAATCTAATTGTTAATCAAATTGACCTATCGCCAATTTCCCGACATGGCACCATTTGGCAAACGTTTCCACTATAACGTCATATTTAAATGGCCTGTCAAACGCTTGTGTGATTATGACATCACAATCGAATGACGTAAAAACACATGGAGAGTCATGTTTCAGACACTTGACGATAGGTCAATTGTTGAGACAAATGATATTGATAGAGCGTCAGTATAAAAACGTAGGATAATCGAAAATTTGCAATTTCCTTGGGGTCTATTAAGGGATGAATGTCGAAATATGTGTATTTTTGAGATCTCGTCACGATAAATTGCAATGGATTTGCTTTTTATACCTTTTTAACGATCTTCACCGTAAACAGAGTTTATGTTTACCTATGTTGTATATTAATAGACTTGCATGTCATCGTGTATATGATATGTTGATTTCCTTTAATATTACAATTCATATCTACCCATATTTTCATCCCCAGCCACCGCAGTAGTTTATATTGTTGCAGGGGAAGTTCTCTTCATCTGGCATGTTTTCATTTTGAAAATAAGTGTTGGAACTGTTCTTTCTTTATTGTACATCTACCCTGAGTTGACACATACGAAATAAGCCTAGAATTAGAATATATGTAAAATGAAATATGAAGACAGTAAAGCAATAATACCACTCAACCTTCAGAACAGTATCGATCAGAAGTGACCTATCGCCAAATGCTAACTTTTCCATTATGACGTCACAATTAAATGGCATGTCAAACACTAGTGTGATTATGACATCACAATTGAATGACGTCAAAAAGTACTTAGACAGTCATGTGTCAAACTTATCCATTAAGGGTAGATAACATGCTATATTCCTATATAATGTACATTGTATAAAATCCATGGAGACAGGGTCTCCGTGGCCGAGTGGCTAAAGCATCGCACTTTAAATCATAAAGTCTCTCACTTCCTATTTCTCACATCCTGTCTCTCACTTCCTGTGCAGGTTGAATTGATTTTTGTGAGAAAGTTTACCAGTTTACTTGCGGATGGCTGGTCGTCTCTTCCTGGGTACATTATAACTGGGTTAACTCTTCCACCTGTAAAAACTGGCCGTCGCCATATAACTGAAAAATTGTTAAATGTGGCGTCAAAATTCAAAATTCAAATTCCATGGATACATAGACTTTTTGATAAAACAAATCTCCAATACACTTATTTCAAATGTATTTGATATTCTTCATATCATAAATTGGATTTCAAATTACATAAATGTTAGTGATATGTTTCTTTAAAGGTCAGAAAACTTTCAGAAACTTAATTAAAATTTTAATTTCCGGAATCAATTTCAAAATAATTTTCAAAACCTTGATCAACAATTTTCATTTCCAAAATAACTGAAAATTATTTCAGACGATATGTGTACGAATAAATCTATCTGTATTATTTATATTGTCGGTTCGGTTTCCAGCGTTGAACAATTTTATTTGGAGGAAATATTTTTTCTTGTACCCCAAATTTTCGTATCAAATTACTATTTCATACAATTAGTTAACTCTTTCTAATAACGTCATACAACGTTTTCATTGAAATTCACCTCAGTTTCTTGCGTGAAATCAAAGACAATAATCGCCATTTTTGTTTACCAGTACTTCAATAAAAACTAAATATTGTAGTGTAAAACATAATATTCAAAAACATAAATATTTTTTTTATATTTGTACATTATTATGACGTTTGTTGTAGAATACCCTCATAGATGAACATGATGTTTTTAATTTATGTACATTAAAGTTACCAGAAATCTGAATAAAATGGCTGATATGTTACTGTAAATAGGGAAATTTTCGCGGGATAATTTTTTTCTCGATACAGGAGTTCTAAATTTATTTGCGAGATGATATTTTCGCGATTCCGAATTCCCATTTTGTCACACTATGATCATACTTCATTACGTGATAATTTTATTTTCGCGAACGTGAGATATCGTGAAATTACGGGTAAATAAAAATTCTCGCGAATAAAACAGGATTTACAGTAGTTAAGTGGAACTAAGAGACTATCATCAATGTGACCTTCAAAATCTGATTGTTAATCAAATTGCTAAAGACGAATATTTGATATCGATAGAGAGTGTTCGCATGGTGAAAGATATATAATACGCGAGAATTTCTACTTTCTTTTGGGTCTATTTGATGAATAATGTCATTCTGATATCTCCGCATGATAAGCAAAGGCTGCCTTTCATACCCTCTTAACGACATATATAAACAATATTAACATATATTTGTATTGTATGCAATTTTTCTTCATACTTATGATTTGATTATTTTCTTTTATATAAGAATCATTCCCAATATCTGCAGTATGTCTGACCATTTGTCATTAGGGAAATGTTCTTCTTTTTTTCATTTTCAAAGTGAATATGAAAAATGTTTTGTTTTTAATTGTATGTTTGACCGCAATCGATGCTTTCGGTAAGCAGTATCTTGCGAGAGTTATTCCCCATTGGCAGACTTAGTCTAAATCAATTTGATTAGTTTTCTTCTTCAAGCAACCGATTTCGATTAAATAGTGCTACTGAAAGAGAATAACAATTTTTATCTGTTTAAGATTGATGAAGTCTAGAAATGAATAGTTCTGTCCAAAAGTTTTTTTCGAACTATCTATAAACAAGAATACGTGTACTTCATTTAATTGGTTGATTTATTAAGGAAATATATATAATACATGAATATAGGCGATATGTTCGCCAAAGGGAAACAACTCTCGCTAAAATACTGCTTATCTTTTGTCATTCAGAGAAAGAGTGAGAGAGAGAGAGAGAAAGAGAGAGAGACGCAACACAAATCTATCACGTTCAGAAGAATTTCAATGGAATTAATGGTCGAATGTCTATTGCCATATTGCTGTGAACTAGCATAATTTGCATAATTTGCAAAAATTCTGTAAATCTTCTGGTTACAAATTTTCACTTATGTCACCTGCAAAGCTGAAACGTTTAAAACGTTTGAAGTGTGTTATCCTTCCTATGAAATAATTTTTCATAATATGCGTGTTATGACACCGTTTTTAGAATCATGATAAATATGACCTTTATTTAACTTTCTTTTTTGAAGTAACAGTAACAACTAAATATAAATGCTGCCAGTTTGACTGAATACGAACCTGTATAACTGTCCTTGCAACTTCAAATACAATATTAAACACTACAAAATTAACTTTGTGTAATGGTTCAATGACGAAATGGTCAGAATTTTCATTTAGATGAACGAATGTTGAATAGTTGAATAGAATTCAAAGTAACTTGACATATAGGTAGCTCTTGCATACACACATAATGAAGTCACAAGCAATGCAGCAGTATGGACAGTGACAATGATCACTGAGGTGTGACAATACACATGTAATGAAGTCACATATAATGTATCAATATGGAGAGTGACATTGATTAATTAATTACTCACTAAAGATGTATCATCTGGACCAGATACATGTACTGTTATCATTGATGTACTAATTATGAAGGAAATTATATGGACAAAGAAAATATGTGATTCAAGGACCAAAACGGAACCATGTGCTTCACATATTTTAGCGTTCTTCATCTTCTAGAAACTGGAAACAAACAAGTGCAACTACATATAATGAACATATATGCCCCCTAAAGAATTTGTATCCCTAGGCAAAGACTTTGTTGATAAAGTATCTTAAATATATAGAAGTCATAGATACCAACGTATTACTCGTTAGGAAATTCAGGAGACCATAAACAAATCTAAAGAACACTGGACAAACACGGATCTCTGAAAATCCAGAGGTGGGATCAGGTGCCACGGAGGAGTGAGAACCCCCGTTGAACGGTCACACCCGCCGTGAGTCCACAGTCAAATTCAAATTTAATAATTGAGGAATAAACCCTCCTTTCAATCGGTAAAGACGATTCAACGACCATTTTCGAACTGACAATTCAGCATTTCAACTAATCAAACACTGTAATTGCAAACAAGATCATTTTACCGACCATAAAGTTTGCGAAAGGTTGACATTTAACGCGATATCTGATATCATGCTGACAACAACTAATCAGTTAGTAGGTTTCCTCTGTATATGAAATGTTTATGTCTGATAAGTTTCTCATTTCACGTTATGTTTCTACATAAGCCTCTCTCATATTTTAATTTTTGTTTATGGTCGGCGCAGGTTCGAGTCCCGCTAGAACCTAATTCATTTTCGTGAGAGAGTCTGTCAGTGTACCTGCGGAAGGCCCGTGGTGAGAAAGTTTGCCAGTTTACTTGTGGAAGGTCGGTGGTGTACATTGTAAACGGGTTCTTTACTCCACCGGAAAAAAAACCTGCCGCCACCATATAAATGAAACATTGTTGAGTGTGGCGTAAAACAATATTCAAAATTAAAAAAAAACAAAAACAAAAAAACAGTGACGTGTTTTAAATCTGAAAGTATTCGATATGTCAAAGGTGATTAAAGGCAATGTTTATGTTTAGTTGACATTACCAGACCATTGCAATAAACAAATATTTTCGGACACAAACAAGTGTGTTTCTATGTTCTTACAACCACACCTCCGAACTTTTATTTACTTTTATACACATATAAGCAGATTTTTCTTAGATCTAAAATAGGCGGATATTTTTAAACTTGACCCTGTAATCTTCAATATAAAAAGTCTCAGATACCAAGGTATAAATCATAAGGATGTCCAGGATATAGGTACAAATCGGGTAAAAAATGGACAAACACGGACCTCTTCAAATCAATAGATGGGATCAGGTGCCATGGAGGAGTAAACATCCCTTGTCGACCAGTCACACCCGCCGTGAGTCCACAGTCAAATTAAAATGAAATACGTGAGGAACGAATCCTCGTCATAATTTACAGATGTCTTAACAACCGCCATCGAACAGGTAACTCAACATTTCACTTTGTGAAAAAGAGTAGTCATAAACAAGACTATTATTATTTAAAGGGACATTAAATGCGTGTTTTTCTTTTTGGTTCTTACAAAGATGTACAAAAACAAAAATGCTTAAGAAACCCAGTTTTGCAATTATTCGTTTGCAAATAAGAATTTTTATGCATTCGTAAATCTCTTATTTGTTATTGAACATCAATCTAAGTAGTGAAAAACGAATTTTATTTTATGAAAGCTAATGACTCTTTTAACACAATTTCTGCCCAGGATTCCCATTTTGTTAGTACATGTTAATACATCAGAGCCGAAGACTCATATAAGGCAATGGCGATCCCTCCAAGTCGGTCGGCAGTCCATTCCTTTGTACACTTTTCACATTTTCGACTCGAAACTGCTCAAGGGATTTTTGACAAAACTTATCAGGAGGTGAGTATTTAAGTTTATATTTTCGTTTAAGTTAGCTCGGATGGATCCATTGGAGCGAAATAGGCACTCTTCTTTTAAAATGATGGTGTTCTTCTTTGGAAATCTTCTGCTACAGAACTGCTACAAAAACTGAAAAACTAATTTCATCTTACCTATCTACGTGATTGTAGTCAAACATGCATTCAAAGCCACCTGTATATAAAGGGCACCTGTCCATATAGGTAATTCAAACATAACCTTGTGTTCTCTTGGGTCTGTTTTGAAATATATTTTTGACGTCGTTTTGAAAAAAATTAGTTTTTCAATTTTTGTAGCAGATTTTGTCAAAAACTTTTGCAGGAAAGAAGTATTCATGGTAACATATGTGTGTTGTTGTTTGTCGACCAAGTATCTCCAGGGGTTTAACAAGGGTTGGTCAAAAGAAAATCTCTCTTTTGGCATATTCCTTCTTTAGACGCAATGCTTACAATAACCGAATATGTTAGAATGACGATTTAGACCTAACTGGACCTCTTGTTTGGCCTTCCATATGAAAAGGAACACTTTTCTTTGGGATTTACTGAAGGTATCCTAATTAACCTATTACTCTACTGCCAGGTCAATGTTCATCATTTTGATTTTCCCTTTCGAAATTTTGACATCAGAATTGTTCTTCCAATTCATATTTAATGACAGTTATTTAACCGTTTAAGAAATTCTTTGGTATTGTTAATGATATATGTAACCACTTGATCGTTGTAAATGCTGGTGGACCGTCTGAGTTTCCAAGGGTGTACCTAAACCCAGTGCCTGGTATTTCGGTACCAGCCAATTATTTGATACTAAAGTAATATTTCGCTCAGATAGGCGAGTACTCTTAGACGGATTTGGCAACACATTTAGATTAACCACTTTTTCTTAAAATCAAACAAACAAACATTTATATTAAATTCACGCTGTATTGATGAAGTTTTATTGACAGAAACGATCGTGTTGAGCATTTTTGCTTTGCAAAACTGTAAGTTTGGTATTGTAAACTTTACTGGTAATTGGTCAAGATCTTAGACCAGTGCTCATGTACAAATTAAAATATGAATTAAGTCCCTGCTGTACCCTCTAAATTCATGTCTGCCTGTCGGTATGTAATGTGTTAGGGATCATCCCCCCCTTCTATCTCAATTCAGTTATGACGAGTACCAGCAGCTGTTCCAGTAACCCATTTACTTATAGTCAAATCAGCTCAGATACAACTACGATTAAACAAGTACCTTACCTGATACACATTGATAACGTTCTGGGTAAGACCCCCTGGAAGAGATACGGGTAAGTGTTTTGTGTGACTTAACAAATAAAATAATAGATACAAGACACATTGTAATACAACACAATGTATTATCGCATTTAAAAATTTGTATTTAAATGTAGGACTGATAACTCGCCATTTGTTTGCATGTCATTGCTCCCCTTCTACATGATTTCTACAGTATAGGCCTACAGGCCTGTATGATTTATGAGGGACTGATCGTAATGTACAACAAGCACCTGTTAAACAGTGTTGGAATGGAAAACTGAATCTTTTGACAGGTAAGCTGTTCATAATGCAGATGGCAAAGTTGGTTACACCCTCTCCAAGCAGGGTATGCATGGCAGAAATGTGATGCTTCTTTCTGTTACACTGTCAATTAAAGACCCGGTGCAAACGAATACATTTTTAAAAGTCAGGAAGTCTAATTTTTTACGCCCCTCTGTTTTATGTTTATGCAATTTTGAAAAAAATGTTATGTAATAGAAACACTTAATGATAGAAAAGATATAAAATTCTTTGACAGCACCTTTATGTATTCCCGTATGCTGCTATGTTTGTAACTTTCAAGTTGTAGTTTGACAAAAAATAATACACACATTTTCTTCTATGCGTTTGCTGAACCCAGCAAAATTGGTAATGGGAAAGAGTTGATACCTCGTACCTCTCTCAGAAGTGGCATATTTATGTAGAAAATGTAAAATTCATGTGGACGTTACCTTATTACCTCCCGTTGATGATGACGTCATTGGGTACTCGGAACAAACAAGGAGTTTTTACAGATCCTCATACAAAATGGACTCAAGACAGCGACATAGGCATTTTAGAATCCACACTTTCGACATGTGTAGCTTCGATAGATAAATAAATATCCAAGCCATATCAGGAAATTGGCATATGAAATAGGAACAAAATAATCGAAAGAGAGTGATGCAATCTAATAGACTAAACAAGCTGACTTTTAGAATGTTCTCTAACTCCACTTTGGCATTATGTCTATAATAATCAAATTTTAATTCTTAAAATGTCCCAGTGTCAGAATCCAGTCATTTCCTTGGTGAAATAATGCGATGGTGAACCACGTGGCCCAATTCGGATTCAGTTATCATTCGATTTCGGAGATAGGATATTGCATTGAACCGATTACTGGTTAAAAGCATGTTTCCTTTTATAAAAAGAAAAAAAAACAATAACTTTTTAATACCAAATTTGTATACAAAATGTAGTTGTATAGTACATCGACCATTGCTGAATTTTGCATGTAACTAACTTCATTTTAGTTTATTTTAAGTCTCTAAACTTTGTTCAATACGATGTTCTATTTTGTCCATGCATGTACATGTATAACTATGTTATACATGTAATCTATTCAAAATTCAAAATACATGTATATGTATATATTTATTTTTTATTTATCGCAAGATTGGATACAAATTAGAAAAAAAAATATAATTATATCATCGATATAACTGACAATCATTTTTAGATGCATAAAATTGCAGAAATTGTAGTTTAAATTTAAGATTTGAGTCGGCCTGGCTCAGTGGGTAGCGCGCTCGAGTATTGATCGTGAGGGCGTGAGTTCGAGTCCAGCCGGCGACAGGTTGGTTTCCTGTCCTGCGGATGAGACAGTAAAAACCGAGGTCCCGTGTCACAGTAGGTGTCTGCACGTTAAAGAACCCTCACTGCTCAATGGCCGTAAGTGCATAGGCCAATATTTGAAGCCCTTCACCGGCATTTGGTGACGTCTCCATATGAGTGAAATATTCTTGAGTGGGACGTTAAACAACAATAAACAAACAAACAAAAAAACGAACAGATTTCAATTCCATACGTACATTTTGTAGATATTGCAATTCAAAATTTGGATCATCTGGTCATCGCGTGATGAGAAAAAAGATATTTTGACCTTTTTGTTACAATTTTAGTCTTTGTTGTTGAGAAATAAAATGTCTTTTAAAATTAAGAATAATATATTTACTTAGAAATCAGTGACCTTGACCTTTTACCCCATGGCTTTCATACTTTGTCATAATGACCTTGACCTTTTACCCCGTGGCTTTCACACTTTGTCACAATGATCTTGAGGTTATTCCGAACAATTTTATATCTTTAATATAATATCTTTGTATACAAAAAGTCAATCAGTTTTCAGTTTATAAGTCATTTGTATAAAATCATTTTAAGCACACACATTTTATTTTTTATTCGCAAACTTTGTAAATATTGGCTTATCAATCATAAATACTTGACTTGAATGACATCTGATTTTTGTTCCCTGAGAGGAATACTTTAAAAGATGTTCCAAGTTTTAGTGCCTTTGGCCTCTTTGGGGGCACGTACAGATCCTCGAGGCCCAGATCATTATTAGACCTAGTATATGCATGATAACTGTGTTAATATTCCTTCTCCCTAAAATGCGGGGGGTACTTTTCAACGGGGGTAACTTTTCGTGGGACGAATACGGAAAATATGGAATCAGGTAATATTTTCTTATTGGTTCCCGGGTAAGATTTCTAACTTAGAATATTGATCCCAAATAGCATTCCTATGGCATGTATTTTTTTTCATGATACATCGGCAACTGGATTTCTCGCCATTAAAACTGTCAAACTTCGCGCGGCGTAGTGTAAAACACAATGAAATGCCACGAGTAATAAAAATGTGTATTGTAACATGCTACACGTAACAAATACCTGTGTATACTCTTTATCGTGAACAGATTAGAAATAGTAATTTCAATAATATTGACATTGAAGTAGTATTTTCTGTCTTTATGACTGTGCCGCGAAGTCAAAAGTTATAACAAAGAATAAATAAGCTTTTAGGTAAGAAAGTTCTGTTTATGCATGTCTAATGATGCGTTAAGCTCTAAGTCAAAAATAAACAAAGAATCATTATTAATCTTTTTGAAAATATGGCCTTTGTTTATTTAGCTTTTCTTCTTGTCAACCGTACTCGGTTAAGACAAGCTAAGGGTTTTAAAATAACGAAATTGCATACTGATATTAAAATGATAAATAAATTTGATTCAGAAATTCATGAAAAGATCGAGGTATGAATGAATACACGAAACAAAGGAAAACAAAGCTTTTTAGACAAAAGTAGTTTCGATGTATGGGATAAATGTGCAACATGATATGATATGATATGGTACAACCACATGGTAAAACATGGTAATTATGGTACAACCACTGGTAAAACATGGTAATTATGGTACAACCACTGGTAAACCAAAAGGTAAAACATGATTAAATATAGCATAACAACTATTAAACCAAAAGCAAAAATATTATTAATATGGTACAACCACTGGTAAACCAAAAGGCAAAAATATGATAAACATGGTACAACCACTGGTAAACCAAAAAGGTAAAGATGTGATAAACATGGTACAACCACTGGTAAACCAAAAAGGTAAAGATGTGATAAACATGGTACAACCACTGTAAACCAAAAAGTAAAACATGATAAACATGGTACAACCACTGGTAAACCAAAAAGCAAAATTATGATAAACATCAACATGGTACAACCACTCGTAAACCAAAACGTAAAACATGATAACTATGGTACAACCACCGTTAAACCAAAAAGCGATTACATGATTATTATGGTACAACCACTGGTAAACCAAAAAGCAAAAATATAATAAATATGGTACAACCATTGGTATACCAATAAGTAAAATTATCATAAACATAGTACAACCACTGGTAAAGTAAAACATGATAATTACGGTACAACCACTGGTAAACCAAAAAGTAAAACATGATAATTACGGTACAACCACTGGTAAACCAAAAAGTAAAACATGATAATTACGGTACAACCACTGGTAAACCAAAAAGTAAACGTGATAATTATGGTACAACCACTGGTAAACAAAAAAGTAAAAATGTAATAAACATGATACAACCGCTAGTAAACCAAAAAGTAAAAATATCATAAATATGGTACAACCACTGGTAAACCAAAAAGTAAAACATGTTAGTTATGGTACAGCCACTAGTAAACCGAAAAGTAAAACATGTTAGTTATGGTACAGCCACTGGTAAACCGAAAAGCAAAAACTTGATAAATATGGTACAACCACTGGTAAACCAAAAAGCAAAAATATTATAAACATGGTACAACCACTGGTAAACCAAAAAGCAAACATATGATAAGTGTGGTGCAACCACTGGTAAACCAAAAAGCAAAAGTATGATAAATATGGTACTACCACTGGTAAACCAAAAAGTAAAAACATGATAAACATGGTACAACCACTGGTTAACCGAAAGCTAGAAAAGGATTAATATGGTACAACCGCTGGTGCACCAAAAATGAAAACATGATAAACATGGTACAACCACTGGTAAACCAAAACGTAAAACTTGATAATTATGGTACAACCATTGGTAAACCAAAAAGCAAAAATAGGATAAATATGGTTCAACCACTGTTATACCAAAAAGTAAAAATATACTAAATATGGTACAACCACTGGTAAACCAAAAAGTAAAAATATGATAAACATGGTACAACCACTGGAAGACAAAAAAGTAAAACATGATAATTATGGTACAATCACTGGTAAACCAAAAATTAAAAATATGATAAATATGATACAACCACTGGTAACCCAAAAAGTAAAAAGTTGATAATTATGGTTCAACCACTGGTAAACCAAAAAGCAAAAATATGATAAATATGGTACAACCACTGGTACACCAAAATGTAAAACGTGATAATTATGGTACAACCACTGGTGAACCTAAAAGTAAAAATATGATATATATCGCACAACCACTGGTATACAAAAAGGTAAAACACGAGAATCATGAGAGTTATGTTATAACCCCTTGTAATAATACACCTCGTAAACCTAAAAATAGAGAAAAAGCGACATCATTAGCAATCTGATAGAATTTTAAGAGAAAAGGCCTAAATATTTGAAAGAATTATGGATTTTACAATTTGGGCATTTTTGAATTCCTAATAATCAATATTATATCGATTGCCTAATTTAATCCATAAAATTCTAAATGCAAATTTTTTACGACGGCCCTCCAAAGCTCTATGAATAATAATTCAAGTAAATAGTTAAATGGCATATTGTAAGTGATTAATAAATATTGACTGTTTCCTCGGGAAAGAGCTTAGTAATTGATTTCAATTTCAGAGAACATCTGTTTAGCAAGAAGAGAGTGGACTGGTGTGGCTTCAGATCAGGTGTCATAGGGTATGTACAGTCTCTATCTCTATCTCTCTCTCTCTCTCTCTCTCTCTCTCTCTCTCTCTCTCTCTCTCTCTCTCTCTCTCTCTCTCTCTCTCTCTCTCTCTCTCTCTCTCTCTCTCTCTCTCTCCGTGGTTACCCGACAGTCCGATCCACTTGTCAATGTTAACGTTCTCCGTTCTTGTCCTTAGTGTGTTGTTGGGATCCTCGGTTCATACGAGCTCTCACAGTCTGTCGTGTGTAAGATGAAACTTCTAAATTCGCGGAAACCCTAAGAGTTTGTTTTTGTTTCTGTAAGTACTTTCTTAGTCAAACATAACTGCATAGATTTCAACGACTGAAGTTAACCAAGTATCCCACGATTCATTATTTGTATGGAGTATATATTATGTTAGATAAGGAAGTACATAAGCGTCATACAGCAGGGTGACAGCAGTGAAGAAAGTTTTATTTTCCTCCGTATAATTCATGTAAAACCACATTTCTTTCCAAATGATACTAGTATTACAAAGGCATTTTATGCTGATAATCTTATACTAAAGTAATATTTCGCACTGATAGCACCATTTAAAATTCTAAATTCTCCTAAAGCTAAGATAGCCATCTTTTTACACGGGTTACTCTTTGACGGATTTTGGCTATACGTTTAGATTTATTATTTGGCTTTGCCTGATACCACTTTCTCTTTAGAAAATCTGTTTAAAATTAGAGCTCAACTGATGAAGTCTAATTGACAGAAACGATCGTTTTTAGCATTATAACTTTGGGATTATGTTTATAATATTTATTCTTATCTAATTTCAATACAATTTTCACTATTGGCCATTAATGTTTAGAAGTTTCTGTGTTTTGTTTCCTCTGTTATGGAATCCCATTGTTTCATTTTATTGTACTGATCGGTGTAAGAGATTTAATGTCTCTTCTTAATATGAATGAACAGGGATTTGTGGCATAAAGAACTTAATTTTCTGTTAAAATTGTAAAATCTTGAAGACTGAACATTTTAACATTATGAGCAAATACACAATGAAAGTGTTATATATTGTAGGTTCATGGTATAAGTTTTATCGCACTTGCTTTAGAAATGACTCTGTCATTGTTTTGAAAACATTTGGTTTTATATAGTATATATCTATCGGGGGTAGTGTACTCATTTCTGTCACCCTGTGTAGATGCCATATAACTTTTGTTCGGCTTGATATAAGATGCATTTTTTTTTTTAGAAAAAATGCAACGAATGATATTTTCATTCTGTATGTAAAGAAATATTTTAGAAAAAATAGTGAATAGAATTTCATGAAATTCTGTGAAAGGGTATCTTTAAATCTAACAACATGTCCGTCAAATTGACGCCTGGTATATACTGGACGCCACCGCAAACATCAATGATGAAAACACAGGGATCTTATGAACTTTTCATTGAACTTGAGAGGTGTAGCATACGCACAGGGGAGGCTGACTCCTTCCGGATACCTGATCACATCCCGTTTGTTCTTCGTGTTATATATATATTATATCCATCACCCCTGTTTTCGATATTATATATATATATATATATATATATATATATATATATATATATATATATATATATATATATGTGTGTATCTGTGTGTGTGTGTGTGTGTGTGTGTGTGTAGGTGTGTAGGTGTGTAGGTGTGTGTGTAGGTGTGTGTGTGTGTGTAGGTGTGTGTGTGTGTGTGTGTGTGTGTATTATAATTTCTTAACAACCAGCTGTAATCGTTCACAATCATTCCACTGTGTTTCATATAACACAATGGCTGACCTCTCAAAACACATTTAGACCATTTGTTGCTATAGTTGAAGTCATTAGCTACTTAAATATTTTCAGTCTTTTAAACACTACAGTTTGAAGTGTTGAGCTAATTTTAATTTTAGAATTTTACAACATAATCAATGGAGCAAAAGAAAATATTTATAAAATCGAAGTCATGGCCTTTGGTTTTTGTTAACTGGCGTAATCGAATCTTCCAGATTATGACATATTTTTGTTTGTTTCCGGGTATAGCTTTTATAAACAGTTTGGTATATATAATTTTACCCAATAAGTATACAGAATAAAAAAACCAAAGATGAATAAAGTTAAGCAGTTTAAATGTTGGTACCCGCAGACAGTTTAGTAATTGCATTATAAAAAACGTCAAAATCAACAAAATTCTGACTATGTCATGACACGGTATAACGTTACATTCTTTGAATTTCAAACCTTGAATGCATTAATTTAATTGAAAACTAGCTCCCATGCGTCTTTTAAAGAGTTAATTATCAGTTTATAGCTTATTGAATTTTTATATCACGAGTATGAACATACAAGCTCTAGATATTGAATCAATAGCAGTATTACGTAGAAGTAATTTATCATTATTTATTATTTAATATTTCGACAGGACCACGGCACGCCCTATCTTTTGTATTGATCTAGATGATGATTTAGTATATTAACCAATTATGAATCGAAAGTGTGAAACAACATAGTCCTAAAAAATATTGAATAAAGTTGCATTTAATGAACATCAAGTATATTTGAAGGTTTTGTATTGTGAATTGAAACATTCAGAGAAATTTTCCGATCGAATATTTACATTGGCAGTATAAGTAAAAACAGATACTTGTATCATTCTGTTTACATAAATGTATCGATAAACAAAATGCTGGCAGCATTCAAATCTTACAATTGGAAGACTATGTAATACATTTTTATCTGTAGAAATGAATTTAAAAATATAACTTGATAATTGGATATGCAATAATTGCAATTGGGAGTTGACAGATAAGGTAACGTTTTGAAGAACAGTGAAATCAGAGCTACCATTGAATATAAATAATATTATCTATGAATGGGGAAACGTTTCTGGTCAATCAATTGGCTTTAATTGATGTAGTTATGCTAATCACATAGTTGCTAAAAGAAATACGTTTACAGAGGAATAAAAATTAACCTTACACACGACAGTTTGTGAGAGTACACTTTTAATCCCATCGTGGATATTGCGATGGCGGATTTGTACACCTGCTACCTTTAAATCCGTTCTAGATATCATGATTTATACCCCTGCTCTACCTTTAATCCCAGTGTGGATATCAGAATTTGTACCCATGCCACCTTTATCACAAATAACTTTTAATCCCACCCAGGATATCAGGATTTGTACCCATGCCACCTTTATCACAAATAACTTTTAACCCCACTCAGGATATAAGGATTTGTACCCATGCTACCTTTATCACAAATAACATTTAATCCCTCTCAGGATATCAGGATTTGTAACCCTGCTACCCTTAATCCCATTATGGATACGGTATAACTGGAAATTTTAGCGAAAGGCAAATTTAGCGTTTTATCCTAAAAATATGATATATAATATTAGCGATTATATGATTAAGATAGATATCTCTTACATATGATGAGGAATGAAATGTTAGCAATATTCAATTTTAATGATCTCAACAACCTTGCTAATGTTGCCAAAATTGAATTCCTCACTAGCATTTCAGCTTATATGGTATCACGAATTGTACAATGGTACGTTTATGTGGATATCACAAATAACATTTAATCCCACTCAGGATATCAGGATTTGTAGCCGTGCTAGCTTTTATCCCATTATGGATATTGCGACTTGTGCCGTGGTACTTTTAATCCCACTCAGGATATCAGGATTTGTACCCTTGCTACCTTTAATAAAAATTATAAATTACCCATTGTTTACCACTAGATATCCTGCTGCAAATTGTCATGTTGCTCAGTACACATTAATTAAACTTGGTAATGTTATTGTTTCACTATGTATTTGATAAACACTAAAAGTAATCTTGAGTTTTACAATTACACATGTAAATATTATTTTTGACCAAGTTTGATGCGTAAGATAAAAATTGATCATTTTCGTATAATGTACATTCTCAAGATTTATACTTCGGTATACTGTATCCTGGACATTCTGAAGTTTTAGACTTCGGTATCCTGTATCCTGGACATTCTGAAGTTTTAGACTTCGGTATCCTGTATCCTGGACATTCTGAAGATTTATACTTCGGTATACTGTATCCTGGACATTCTGAAGATATTTGTGTCTGTGGTTTTTATATTTGAATCAAAAAACTTCACCTGTTCTATAACTTACTTTATATAAGGAACTCAGAAAGCATTTTAAATGGTGCACCTATTAATATCGATATAATATAATATTTTAATACAATGGAAAGAATGACATTTTGTCAGTAAAATTGTATAGAAACATTTTATGGTAAAACAACAAATAAGATATAATACGAAAGAGCACCTGTCAATATATCTGGGATTACATTTATAGTCCATTTTAAAAACAAACATTGGCTCCATTTGTAATTAAATCATTGTTGAATCCTTGTAAATATTATTGCAAATATATAAACAATCAATTATAATTTATTGCCGCACTGGTACGAGGACCATTATTTACAAAGATGTAACAAAATATTTTGCCGTTTTTGACGTTTACTACGTAAATACAACTGACATTATCAGTCAAAATTGATTTGATATCAATTTCCTGCACGTGACTTATATTGTTAAAGATACTTGATCAGTCTGAAATCATTTAGAAGGACAGAATACCCGACATTAACCCGATCGTATCGTAAAGGGGTCATTGATTTCATGCAGTGTTTTGCGACCTATCATAAGTAGGTTAAAGATAACGACACCCTTAATTTGATCGTTTTTGATAATATTTACATTATTTTCACGTAACATGGTATTTATTTAATCTTCTGAAGATGTTTATTCACGGTTGTTGTGTTTTATTGCGATATTGTACTAACAGGATTGGGAATAAAACTATTTAGAGTATAAAGGAGAAAAAGACGAATCCGAAGAAAGAATAGATAACGCAATGCGGTATTGTTAAAAGATCAAAATTGATAAGTGAACTGTATTTTCATCTAGACGCGTCACAATAGCATGTATAAGACCATAGTTCGATGTGGATTGTTTTCCCTTAACTGTTACGAACTGACAGCAGATATTTCGGTAATTGATTGACTTCGAGGGGATACCTTGAGAGATCAGTTTCATCCCGAGGTATAATATATATTTATATAGTAATTTAAATCACGGATCTATATTAAAGTCTAAAATTAATAGAAGAAAACAGCTGGCAGGCAACAGAACAATTTTTTCGTTCAAAGAATTGATTGGCATAATGTTAGGAGCGATAACATGCATGAGAACAGCATTTTACGTTTTCATTTCTGAAATGTGAATACGGCGCAGGATACATGCGTTTCCTCTGGATAAAGTCACGACCATTGGATATTTTTGCACTCGTTTATTTGAATCTGCAAGAAGTTTAAACGGATCGATTTATTTTTATGAACAGTGTATGCAATGTGACACCTGATTGATTTTTTTAATAATCAAAGATTTGACACTTTTATTTTACTTCTCGACATTGCAACATGGGTTAACAAGGATTGTATTATTTTAAGAGATTCTACTTTGACAGTCATCGGTTCGAGAATGGATACAGCTTTATATCGCCAGTTGACAAAGTTGTATGGATCTATAAGTTTTGAGGAGCTAGTATATATCATTAATACGAGATACGACAACAAAGAGGTCAGTATTAGTTTTAATGTTATTTTTATTCGCATTTTATTTACTTGTAGATTTGAAAAAGAAAACAAGACAACATCGCATAAATCATGGTGATTTCTGCGCATCCGTTAAATCTATCGGCTATTCGTAAAAATCAAAGGACACTGAAGGGTTTCTTTGAGGCATGTGATGTCGTCAAATTGGATCAATGTCCCGTGAGTATATACCCAGTGTTGCCAATATTTTGTGGATTTTCACACATTAAACAAGTCGGGATTTTTGGAAACGTGAATGTCCTCTACGTACGTTAAAGACGCATGAGCTTTTTTTCAAAAAATTAATTTTCCTTTTTTAAACTACATAGATTGATGTACATTAACAAAAAGAGATATACGTAGGCATAAATTTCTTAAATCCCTATATTTTGTGAAAATTGTTTGAGAAATCCAGGTTTGGCACTTTTTTTTTTTTTACTTGCAATTGATTAACTCAATTTTAGTATTTTTATATGAAAACACTGACCTGACCTAAATTCCACAAAATATATAGAAATGTAATTTTTTATGTTTGTGTATAGTTCGTATTTGTTATTGTACATCAATTACAAGTAGTAAAAGTAGAAAAAATCGAAATAATATTTTTGGTAAACACAGCTAATGGCCCTTTAAATAGTCATATATTTTATATCAACATCTCGCGTTGGTTCATAAGTTCGACTTACAAGCAAGATTACATTACAGCCAGTATTACACCAGATACATCATATAGACAATTATGGATTACTAGTATATTACATGGGTGTGTATCTTCCCAAATCAAGGGTTTTCGATCCACCCCGTTACTAACACACCTTGACAGATCTGGCCTGTATATTGTGACTTCGCGGCGTCGATTTCCATTGGCTGCAGGTACCGTTTCATGAGCCAATCCTACAATCGATCATGCATCGACCACATGATATGAAATGTTATCTGTAAAGGTGTTTGAGGAACGACGTGGATCAGAAAACCTTGACTTGGTTTGATGATTGGTGTATGGAAAAAAATAGTTTCCTCCCCAACTAGCCAGAATCTAGTTGCCAGCCTTTCATATTCTTACCACAAAGGTTAAGGGATCCCTTTCCACTCAACACACTCATGTTTGATTATTTTGCTTCTATGCTACTGTCATGTTTACATGTCATTTTTAACAACATGACAACAACCACCCAGTAAATTCAAAATTTACATTATGACACTATAAACACATATTTATGTACACAGATAAAGACCGATGTACCCTTTTATCCGCTGCATCTTTCCCTGTAAAATGTATAAATTTGTGACTTTGGAGGAAATAGCCTATCAATGAAACTTGGGCCCATTTGATCAAGAATTAAGTCCTAGGTCGTAAGTCTTTAGTAATTTGATCTTAAGACAAAACTTTCGACCGTTTCTTTCAATGCTACTCAAAATCCAGTCTTAATGTATTTTGCATATTTTCAAAGATCTTGAAAGTTTATGAATACTTTACTTTTATCTGCTACATTAAAAAAGACTAATCATGGCACATACAGAAATAACTTAGGTCTAACACAGCCTCTGGGTTGTCAGAAAAACCCAAACTGATTTAGTCGTAATTCAAAATTCATATTTCTTTGTAAACCGGTCGCAAGTAGTAAGTGTGGTCCTTCGACCCAGTCTAAGACATCGGACCTTTCGTAAAATGGGTCCCTGCATTGGCATAACAGTCAACGCCATGGGTCAAAATTCTATAACTTCATCTCTCATTTGTTTGTAATTACTCTGTTTCATTTAATGAAATGTTGAGTTACCTGTTCGATAGCGGTTGTTAAGTCGTCTGTACCAGTTGTGACGAGGATCTGTTCCTTACTGATTTCATTAGAATTTGACTGGACTTACGGCGAGTGTGACCGGTCAACAGGGGATGCTTACTCCTCCAGGGCACCTGGTCCCACCTCTGGATTTCCAGAAGCTCGTGCTTTTCCAATATCACCAGATTTGTATATATGTATACTGGACATCCTGAAGATTTATACTTTGGTATAACAATATTTGGGTCACTGTTATGATTTTCAAAATTTGAGTACGTATTCAAACAATGTTTTAATAGATTTGTGTTTGTTTTGACATGTTTGTTAAGCATGAAACCTAGTAAAATTAACGACCCCGGGTCCTGATGCGACATAAAACAACAATAAAACTATAGTGTTACGATAAGTATTTCGCGTTAGTAATAGTACTTCGCGTTATGTAATGATGCGTTATTACTAGTACATTGTATGTCACTTTAGTAATAGTATAATTATTATCCGTTAGTAATAGTATTTCGCGTTAGTAATAGTATAATAATGATACGTTAGTAATAGTATTTCGCGTTAGTAATAGTATAATAATGGCCCATTAATAATTCGCGTTAGTGATCGTATAATAATATGTTAGTAATAGTATTACGCGTAAGTAATAGTATAATAATGATACGTTAGTAATAGTATTTCGCGTTAGTAATAGTATTTTGTGTAATTAATCTACTGAAAACGTGGATTTATCCGCGTGCTGTTAATTACGTGATTTTCTTTTGTAAACTATTCGGGTGGGGTTATTTATGCGACGTCACAACTTACTGCGAGCAGCTTTGTATTATACAATAATACTTACCACAACTGTGGGTCTGGTTCGAGAGGGCAATTTACACGAAAAGCTTTTTGTCAGGTATTTAGTGTACATAACCCCCACGCGTAAATTCCCACGTTTACAGTATTTCTATGATATAATATAAAGCAAAATTTTACTGTCGTTCCATCCAAAACATTTAAACCCTCGTGCAAACTTTAAGAAAGATAATAACGTTTTGAAATAGACGTCACCTGATACAAACCCTTTCATATGAGTAAACTATAAGATGAGATTTCAAAATAATTGTAAAGTGATTTCAAGAGTTAAATAAGACGTATACAAAAAAAATTACAGGTAGCATGCTGTTCAAGGGAATATGACATATTTGAATAATCTCTTAAGATGTCATCGTACCTTGAATATGTATTTGCTGTGTTCAGTATTCAGAATATATAAATGAAGAAATACAACTTCATCCACAAACAAGAGCTCATACCTTCATTAACCTATGCCATGTTTATACATGTTAAAAGATATTTTGACTACGTGTGGCAAGATCTGAAGTAACACGCTTCATTAATACCTCTTGATATATACTTTAAAATTCTTTGTGTCGTCTGCTACTCTGCTCTCAAGGAACACGCTTAATTAATACAAAAATATTTATATCGTCTGCTACTTGATTGAAGTTAGCATCGAATAACTGTACATTCCAGCCAGGATTCTTCCATTTATTTTGTAATAATTAAATCACAACACCCGCCTTAGTATCCATTTCCTATCTGTCATGGAGACATTTTATAAAATTTCAATGGGTACCAATGTTTAAACGTTATTGTTTTAATGCATTCTATAATGTGTGGTCATGATGCACTTAGCCCTTTTGCAATTTAAGACGCGTTTCAATTATCTTATAGATTAGTGGCTGAGGGTTCGACTCTTATACAGAAAGTCTGGAGTTCCATTCATCAAACTTTATGAAAAGAAATATAAAAATCACAGGGGAATTAGCTGTGTTTTCTTTCAAAATTTATTTTCCCCTTTTTACTACTTAGATTGATATACAATAACAAAAAAGGGATATACACAGGCATAAAAATCCTTACATTCCATATATTTTGTGAAAATTGCTTGAGAAACCCAGGTTTGGCACTTTTTCACTTGCAATTTGATTAACTCAACCTTACTATTTGTATCAGCATATTACACTGGGCCTAACCTTAGTTTCACAAAATATATAGGGATATAAGATTTGTCATGCCTGTGAAAAGCTCTTATCTGTTGTTGTTGTTGTATATCAAATACAAGTTGTAAAAAACAATTTTTGGTAAACACAGTTAATGCCCCTTTAAGGATGTCCAGGATACAATATTTACAGCTGGTGAACATTAGACAAACACGGGCCCTAGACCCCTCGTGCCTCGTGGCAGGTGAAATAACCCTCAGTACCATCGTTTCAGTCCATACCAAAGGTAACAGTTTGGGGTATTTCACTTAGAGATGATGACATCTCCGTGTAAGTAAAATGATGTATGGTGAGACATAAAATATAAAAAATATCAGATACCAAAGTATAAACCAATAGAATGTCCAGGACATAGATACAAATCCGGTAAAAATGGACACACACGGACCTCTGGACACCAAGAAGTTGGATCAGGTGCCATGGAGGAGTAAGCATCCCCTGTCGACCGGTCACACCCACCGTGAGTCCACAGTCAAGTCCAATGAAACACGTGAGGAGTGTATCCTCGTCACAATTGATACAGACGTCTCAACAACCGCCAACGAAAAGGCAACTCAACATTTCACTTTGTGAAACACAAATTAAAGACTATAGCCCCCCACCCCTCCGCCTTGAACAAATATGTCATCATATATATATATAGTATATATATATATATATATATATATATATATATATATATATATATATATATATATATATATATATATATATATATATATATATATATATATAAATCATAACGCCGAATTAATTTCAACCGGTTTCATTATTGATGATAATAATGAAACCGATTGAGTTTATTTCGGCGTTGTGATTATTTTTATTTATTTAAGTACTTGTGTGAATCATTTTAACATATATATATATATATATATAGTGACTTTCAGCTATATTGCACTCATTAAGTAGTATACTGATTTAAGCGGATGTAGCTATGTTCCACTCGTTAAGTAATATACTTATTTATGAGCGGATGTAGCTATGTATCACTCGTTATGTAATATACTGGTTTAAGCGCATGTAGCTATGTACCACTCGTTATGTAATATACTGGTTTAAGCGGATGTAGCTATGTACCACTCGTTATGTAATATACTGGTTTAAGCGGATGTAGCTATGTATCACTCGTTATGTAATATACTGGTTTAAGCGGATGTAGCTATGTTCAACTCGTTAAGTAGTATACTGGTTTATAAGCGGATGTAGATATGTACCACTCGTTAAGTAGTGTACTGGTTTAAACGGATGTAGCTACATGTATGACCCACTTGTTAAGAAGTATACTGGTTTAAGCGGATGTAGCTATGTACCACTCGTTAAGTAGTGTACTGGTTTAAACGGATGTAGCTACTGGTTTAAGCGGATGTAGCTACATGTATGCTCCACTTGTCAAGTAGTATACTGGTTTAAGCGGATGTAGCTATGTACCACTCGTTAAGTAGTGTACTGGTTTAAACGGATGTAGCTACTGGTTTAAGCGGATGAAGCTACATGTATGCTCCACTTGTCAAGTAGTATACTGGTTTAAGTGGATGAAGCTATGTTCCACTCGTTAAGCCATATACTTGTTTAAGCGAATGGAGCTATGTTTAACTCATCAAGTTTTTACAAATTGAAGTTTATTCGAAAGCAAATTTTCGACCAAACACGGAAAACCAATAAATGATGTAGACTTAATCTGTATCATCTGTCTTACAGCTATGGCAATGTTTTCATGCATACCTTGTGTATAAAGATATATGTCATAACGGTATGAATAAGGCTATCCAATTTCATTTGGTGTCCATTATCTAAATTATGGCAGGGTGGAAAAACACACATGTCGTATGCCGAACGCTCGGCGAAGAAACAATCACTACCATTTTTAAAGTATTTGGTATGACCCGGGCCGAGAATAAAACCCGGTACCTTCCGATTGCGATTCGAACGCTAGACCACCGCAAGCTGTTTAAATGGTTATAAGATTAGTTGACGTTGAAAAGACATATTATTATGTATTTATGGTGCTTTATAAAACATAGTCGTTATTAAGACCTGCTAACTGACTGCCTCAAAAAGATCTTCAGGGTTCAACATTAAGGTTTGTCCGGTTGTCCGGGAGAAGTCCATTTTGCATTCGGACAAGTAGATGTTACTTCCTACTTGTCCGAAAGGACAAGTGAAATTGGTGAAGACAAAATAAATTCAATAAAGATTATTCTTGTTTAAACACAAAACAATATCTGAATGTAAAAAATTGATTTTCTGACAAGTCATTTTTGCATTCGGATAAATAGATTTCAAGACTGCTTGTCCTGCAGGACAATTGAAAATTTCATTATTGTTTACCCCTGATCTTATCCGTGAGGTGGGTCTTTACTTATTAAACATGGTCTTTAAGCGAGATTCCATTGTAATAACATTCATGTACTTCCAAATGTTAGGATCGGTATGTGTGATTATTATTTTGGTTCATTATACATTTGTCCGTAGCAGTATCTGTCTGGGATGGCTTCGATCATAGCTATTATTTTTGTATTTCGTTGTTTTACCCCTCACTCAACTACTTTCCAGTTATATGGTAGCGGCCAGTTTTTAAAGGTGGAGAGAGATTTAAAATGTACCCAGGAAGATACCACCGGCCTTCCGCAAGTAAACTGGCAAACATTCTCACAAAATTAGCTTAAGTTCCGCATGTAAACTGGCAAACTTTCTCACAAAATCAGCTTAGGTTGGGGAGAGATTTAAAATGTACCCAAAAAGATACTACCGCCCTTCCGCGAGTAAACTGGCAAACATTCTCACAAAATTAGCTGAGGTTCCGCAAGTAAACTGGCAAACCTTCTCGCAAAATCAGCTTAGGTTCCAGCAGGGCTTGAACCTACACTGTCTAGAATTGATATACACCATGGTTAGAGTTTTAAGACTTTTAAAATAGTCATGTAGGGCTCACTTATCGGGGTTATATTGTTTCTACAACCCATCTTATTGTTTTCCATACAACTACGATGTTAGCCTCCTTGTCTTCAATATTTTAATAATTTTCAATGTTTCGTTTATTCAAAAAAAAAAATTTCTTATAAATTTCGACATTTTCTTATATTTCAATATACTG